>VXAX01006833.1:0-25475 GCA_013399835.1 Leptocoma aspasia
ATATCCATGGATGGATTCTCTGTTGGATGTGCTTGGTCCAGTCTGTGAGTGCTGGGCAGGGATCTCTACTGGGCTGCAGGGAAAGGAGCTAAACCACCTTATTTCCTTATTGGTTTGCTTTTATAGCTGGGTTTTTGAGACTCCATTGTGACTTGAACTTCAATGTGAAAAATAGTTGGATATGTGCATATATCTATTTATCTATATATCTATATCTACATATATATATCTATATCTACAAATATATGTATCACTGATATCACTGGAAGTGTCCAAGGCCAGATTAGACAACCTGGAATAGTGGAGAATGTCCCTGCCCATGCCCTGGAGTAAGATGAGCTTTAAGGTCCCTTCCAACCCAAACCATTCCATGATTTTCTGATGATTCTATACAAAGTAAGGGAACATCATTGTGTTACATTGAAAAATGTAGCTGTGGGTGTGTATTCTACTGCCAGCTGTTAGAGGTGGGGCAGTTATCTTCTGTTAATTAGGCAGTTTTCTTTACCTCTTCCACAACCAATCCTCCCTCCAAGAAATCCACTCACATCCCCATTATTTTCTATTCTTTGCTTTTTTCTGTCTAGCTCTAAACAACTCTTATTTTCCACCATCCAATACCTGAATGCCAAAATCTTGTTGATCTGTTATTCAATTGATTTTTAAAAATATTATTTAAACATGCTCGAAATACAAGAGCAATAATTTCTCGTGTACATGATTTCCTTTTTTCTTTGCATTTCTAGACCTGCGAAAAGTAAGGAAGCATTGCTCTGATAAATAAGAGGAAACAAAATGTGTGTTTAAAGTAGTTCGCTGAAGACCATGTAGGAAATCTCATTTTTAGCAATGGTCTGTGGACTCATCTCTCTTTAACTGAGTATTAGAGAAATTCTGGGCAAAATTGTGCCTTAAAGGCACAGCTCTGAAGCGATATCTGCGTGGAAGAAAGGGAGAGCTAAGAACAAAAAAGTCTTTTTCATTTGGAGTTCACTTTGTAATATCTGGGAAGCACATTTTGCAGTGGGAAGGCTGCCAAAAGCCTGGCTGTGTAGTAAATAAACATTTTGGGGAAAAGCTGGCTGAGAAAGGATGGTTGGTGAAGGAGGATCTTGAATGTCTGGTTATTCCTTTATTTATTCACTTGAATTCTGACCTTGTAGATGGCACCTTTATCTGTATGGTGGATAATTGACAGGTTCATCCTCCTGGATCCCTGGAAGTGTCCAAGGCCAGGTTGGAAGGGGTTTGGAGCACCCTGGGACAGTGGAAGTGTCCCTGCCTGTGGCCAGGGGTGGGACTGGATGAGATTTATGGTCCCTTCCAACCCAAACCACTCTATCAAAATCAAATTAACCCCTATGGTGCCGTGGCTGCAAGTGCAGACTCTTCCTGCTCTGAAATGAGGTCTGAGGGAGCCCCATCCCACAGGGGGAGAGCAGCAAATCCCAGGGTGTTGCTGTCTCCTCCAAGCACCCAGATGAGTGGGATCTGCTTCAGGAGTGGAATTTTGTCACACACAGAAGGGAAAAAACGTGGCTTTTTAGGTTAAAAGGATCACAAAAAACAAGTCTTGGGAGAGGTCAGACCCCTCTGTCTGCCCTGCTCTGTGGACATCTGGGATTCTGATGACAAAAGGAGGATGCCAGGACCTTTCCTGGCTGGTGCTCTGGGTTGAATTAAGATCAATAACTTCTCTCAGTTTGATCAAACTGTGCCTTGTGGTGCTGGATCCCTCTTGGCAGAGCTCCTGGTGCAATAACTGCTGGAATTTGATTGCTTCCTTCGTCACAGCCGCTGTGCTGGGGAGCAAAAACTTCTCTGAGGGCTGCCCTGAAGGAGCCTCAGCCCAGCACGTGCTGAAGAAGGCCCAGATTTAGAGCTGGGTTTATCCCAGCCTCTCTCAATCCCAGGCTGCTGGAGCTGGGAGCTGATTCAAGCCCTGGATCTCGCTGGGATTATTCATCCCATGCTGAAATCCCTGCAGTGCCTGGGAACAGCAGAGCTCTGCTTGCCACAGAGAGTCCAGGTGCATCCATGGAGCTGAACCTTATTTCACTTTATCTCGGGGGAGATAAAGCTGAAATCCTTTTGCTGGCCATAAGTAAATAAATAAACAAACAAACTGGGGAGTTCAAGTGCGTGTGGCAGCCTGCTTTCCCTGAGCAGGCAGTGCAAACAAACAAAGCAGCCTTTTCCCCCCTCCTGCTGCAGAACTTTGCCAATTGATACTGGAGTAGGAATATTAACACATGCCCACTGCAAAATGTGATACCCTTTGGGGTCTTGGAGATGAGCTCCTCTGAAGTGCTTTTTTCATCGGCTGCCTGACAAGGTTTTTGGCTCCACTTCAGTCTGGTAGGGAGACAGCTGCTCAACTTCTGACACAAATGAAGAAAATTGATGAGATGCCATCTCCAAAATTCCCTTTTTTCCTGGCAGGCATTTCTATGCTGAGTGCTAGGAGTCACTCAAAGGTTTGGGATTTTTTTTTTTTTTTTAAACCTTAGTTAGGGCAGGATTTGGGGTTTGCTTTGTTGGCTGGGCTGTTTCTAATAATGCTCAACAAACGCATGGAAACTGAATCTTTGGCAACATGAACAAGGATCACAGAGTTTACACTTCCACTTCAATTATATCCATTGCATAATTCTGAGCAATTTATTTATCTCTGTTTGTTGTGGAAATGCAGGTGACAGGATCTCCGAGGGGGCCCTGTAAGGAGGGGTTTTCTGTGAGTCTGGGCTTTCCCAGGGTAATTTTTTAGGAGGGTAGAGATGTGGTTGTGTGACCAAGAGGAATTATGCCAGTAGCTCCCAGAATTTGTGTGCCCACTGTGAAATTCCTCTGTTCCTCTCTCGAGTGGGAGAGCCTGGAGATGCTCTCAGGATTTTGAAGGCCGCTCATTACAGGGAAAATGTGTTTATTTTTCAGCTGAGCACAAAGGAAACTCCTCTCATTGTGCTTCACTGCCATGGTTTTCCTGCTCCTCAGGATAACAAAAACTACATTTTCCATGTTCCTCTTGAACTGTTTCCTCTGAGTTTCATCCACAAAAGACCTCAGCTGTGTAAAGTGCACCTTCAGTCCTCTCTGGCTAAAAAAACATTAAATTTATTGCATTGCTATCCTGTTCCATTAGAAACAAACCCCTGTGCTAGCCCAGCTTTAGACTTTATGTCACTTCTTGATTATCTTTATTGCGGCAAAGGCTTTGGGTTTGACACACGCTTTGCTGTTCCTTTTTAAACCTCCCTGGAAAAGCAGCCATGGAAAGCTCTGAATAATGCACATGACATATGCTGCCTGTCTCTCAGAGGGAACTGAAGAACCTGACAGCAATTTGCATTTTTGGAGCTGCAGAAGAGATGCAGGAAACTTT
The DNA here is from genome assembly GCA_013399835.1 of Leptocoma aspasia. Taxonomy (NCBI): domain Eukaryota; kingdom Metazoa; phylum Chordata; class Aves; order Passeriformes; family Nectariniidae; genus Leptocoma; species Leptocoma aspasia. Next base: position 3,383 of record VXAX01006833.1, read on the forward strand.
AGGCAGGAGTTTTTGGGACTCTGAGGTCAAACCAAGAAGAGGAGTTCAGAGAGGCTCCAGCAGAGATGGGAATTGGATGGAGAACAGAGGATGGAGCACAGGGCTGGCCTGAAATGAAATATAATCCAGTTGATGTCACTAGAAGTTCATAAAGACATCGTTTTCCTTGGGATGGTAAAACCTGGGTCCCGTTTGGCAAACTTAGAGGAACAGGCACAGGATCTCCTGGCTGTCCATGCAGGGAAATGCTCATAAAGGTGGGGCTGTTGATTTCTGATGGCAGTAAATGATGGCTCAGTGCTCACCTCAGCTCTGTTTTCTTTCTCAGAGGTAGAATTATGAATTAGCATCAATTTTCATTTCTCTCTCCTGTTGTTACTTAGCATTCCCTGAAACCCTGTGGGAGATGGGTGATTCCTTTGCAGTAGCTGGAAGTAAAACACCCAGTGGTAAAAATGCCTTGGTTATTTAAAGCAGGTAAAAAAGCCTTAACCAAATCTCATGGAATCATGGAATGGCTTGGCTTGGAAGGGACCTTAAAGCCCATCCAGTGCCACCCCTGCCATGGGCAGGGACACCTCCCACCATCCCAGGCTGCTCCAAGCCCTGTCCAGCCTGGACTTGGACACCTCCAGGGATCCAGGGGCAGCCACAGCTTCTCTGGGCACCCTGTGCCAGGGCCTGCCCACCCTCACAGGGAAGAATTCCTCCCCAATATCAAATTCTGTATTGAAGCCTGGCTGTTATTAATCCAGTATTTTGTAGAGATAACCAGACACTGATGAGCAACTCTGAGAGAAGGTGATTAAATAGCAAATTAGATGAGGTTTGGGGTTTGCTTTTTCTTATGAAGAAATTAATTTACAAGACTCAAATACTGCACCCCTAAACCCCACTTTCACTTCCGTTCTTCATTGCAAACTAGTGACAGGCACCATCAAAAATTCCACTTTTCTGAGGAATTTTTGGATGAGTTCTCCAGTCAGCTCACGGAATGGCATTTGGAGGTGGCTGCTCTGTGACAAGAGAGGCTGTGGGGACACGTGAGTCCCTCCCTGCCTCATCCCAACGCCACCAGCTTTGCACCCATCAGTGGCTGACGTGGGATATTCTTGGGTTGTATTATCTGGGAGCCAGTTTTGATGTTTTCATCTTGAACAAGCCCATTTTTGTTGTTGTTGTTGTTGTGAGGATCTGTTTTTTGTCCAGCTGAGCTGTCCCAGAGCGGAGGGCTCGGTTTGGAGCTCGTGCAGGTGGGAGCACAGGACTCGTGCAGCACAATTTACCTTTTCTAAAATATTCCCCCAGCTCCTTTGTCTCTTGGCAACTGCAAAAATAACTCCATCAAGAATAAACCTGCAAACAAGGGCGAAAAAGCAGAACTGTGTGAAGACATGAAATACTCTCGTTTAAGTAGTGCTGGAAAGCGATTTCCTCCCCCTGTACCCTTCCAAGGCTGGAATGATGTGCTCTGATTCTTAAACACAAATCCTGACTTGCATAAATTCAGAGATTTCATCTGTGCAGAGCTGCAAATTGCTGGGATAGTAATACCTGGATATTTTATGGCACATCCTTAAGTCAATAGGCAAAAGGGTTCTGAATAAAAGCCTTAAAATTACCTCATGAATTATTAACTCTTCCCTGTATTACCTTTGAATTATAAAAGCCTGGAAAAATAGGAAGGAGAATTGAAAACATCAATCTCAGGTTCTTTAAAAACGTAATACTGATCATTTGAGCAGTGTACAAACCTTTTATTAAAGATAAAGAGGAAGCCATACTTTTTTATTAACTCCAGGATATGTTCAATCCACATGATTAAAAATCTCATTACTAACTCAAGTCAGGGAAGTGATTTATTGCTGAAACAAAATAGGAGGTGTTTTGCTGCCCAAAGCTGTATTTATGGTGAAAAAACCCTCTCAATTTGTATCTCCTTTTCTGGCTTAGGTATTTCTAAGGGTGGATTGGGTTTTCCTGGGAATGATGGAGTTTCACTCCAGCCCGCAGCTGAAACACTACTACCTTAAGAGGGAAAGCCTGAAGTAAAATTATAGGTACCAAGAGATATTTTCCTCTAGTAAATTCAGCTGGAGCAAATGATTTTGTCTGATTAGGTAATAGGATGTGCAGAAAAAAAAAAACAAAGCAGGATTTTATGCATAGTTACCATTCAAGTGGAGCTAATTCTGTAAAGCAAGTGTAGATATTTTAGGGCTTCTTCATGTATAACATATACCAATATTTCCTGATCACTATAGTAGGGATGTACTGTTCTAAAGGAGCTTGAAGTCTCATTTTACAATGATAAAAAAATCATCAACCCAACAACATTTTTTCCCCAGAAATACCATCCTACTTTGGTAGATACGTCTACAGATCACATGCAATATTTTTGTCCTGCTACCTGAAGCAGTCAAATATTTTGTGTTGTGTTACGCAGCTCTATGGGTGAATTGTACCCAGTGTCTTAAACATTGAATTATAGCCAGCACAAGTTCCAGCACTATTTATATTCCACCCTACAATGTAAAATGGAGATAATACTGAATTTATTTACGTCACAGCAGCTGTGGAGAAACTGGGTTAGACACACTTGCATATAAAGACAAGACATTAAATGGTGCCATCAATTCCTGCAAGCCAGCAGAAATAGCTTTTCTCTTCCTGATAACCATGCCTGGATGGCTCCCAAGGCTGAGTGCAAGTTTTGCACATCCCACAGGAAGTTTGGATTCTCTCCTGCGCCGTGGGTGGAAAATGCCTGCTATTATGGTGACAGGTGCAATAGGTATTGAAACGTAAACCTTCCCCTGCTCCTGGGGAACATATTGCCAGTCCTGGGCTCGGCTCCAGAGGGGTGTTTTGGGAGAAATTACAGATCTTGAGGTAGAGAAACAGTTCTAGAAATAGGTTGCCTTCAAAAGAATCGGCAGCTTTTCAGCTGTTCAAAATGTTAGGAGTGGGGAAGATGGAGCTGGGAGGCTCGGGGGGCAGCACCAGGGGCATGGTGGGCTGTGAAGGTGTGGCAGAGATCTGGGGCTCAGACACCGTGGTCACTCATGGAGGGATCCTGTTGGAACCCTGGATGCTGAGAATTTCAGAGTTTCTGTGCTGGCAGGCACTGACCCCCAGGAGAACANCTTGCAGGGTTCCTGTGGCAATCAGCAAAACCACAGCCAATGGGTTTGTCGGGCACCTGGACTCGTGTCCCTCGTTGTATTTCCCTCTGGATTCTGGGTTTGATGCACTGAGCAACTTTCACTCACCAACCTCCAAAGCTATTAAAATATAGCCAAGGTGTGAGAGTGTTTGCAGCTTCTTGGTTTGAAACTCCGTCCCCATGATCTCAGCAGAGACCCGATGTAGAACACCGTGCAAACGAGGTGGAAAAGTGCTGAGGGGACTTTTTCCAGAGGGTAGGATGGAAAAGCTGTTTTCTAGCAGGAATCATGGAATGGTTTGGGTTGGAAGAGACCTTAAAGATCACCCAGTGCCACCCCCTTCCATGGGTGGGGGAATGGTTTGGGAATGGTTTGGTTTGGAAGAGACCTTAAAGATCACTCAGGGCCACCCTCTTCCACACCTTCCACTGTCCCAGGTTGTTCCAAGCCCTGTCCAGCCTGGCCTTGGACACTTCCAGGGATCCAGGGACAGCCAGATATTCTCTGGAATATCTGAAGGAGGGCATCTTCAGCTTCCAGAAAGATCTAGGCATTCCAGGGAGATGGCAGCAGGCACAGCACCGTCAGCATGTCCCTCAGACTTTGTTCTCTGTGAAATAAATGTTCTCTCCTCAGTAAATGTTCTCTGTCAATTTGCAGCCTGAAATCTGCTGTGTAAATGTGGCTTCAGCTTGGGAAGTTCTGGGATGTCAGGAATTAGAGGTGGGCTTCATCCCCTGCCTGTGTTTGGCCTGTGCTAATTAAGCCATGTGACTGTGCTAGGAAGAGCAAAACAAGAAAAATGCCCCCAAACCATCTTTTAAAAAATCTCCCTTAAATCTATCTCCAAAGTGGGCTTTGTTGTCACAGTTAAGGCAGTTGAGGGAGGCTCCTCAAGAGAGCAAGAACTTGTTTTCTCTGGGCTTTTCTTTCTATTTTCCTGCTCTATTTGCACGTGAGTGTTGTTATATTTTCATGCCCGTCTGGAAGGTACAATCTCCCTCTGGAATCTCTGTGGTAGCTGCATGAAACAGCACCAAAGTAGGTGATAACGAGCACATTCAACATCTGATGGTGATTAACAGGGAACACTCAACATCCTGCTTCCTCACTGGAGGAATTTCTGTCTGTAAATCCATTTCCCACCAATATCTGCTCAGCCTGAATCTTCCAGGATTTCTCCAGCTTTCCAAGGAGTGTTTTGGGTTGGGTTGGGAGTGTCCTGTCCCTGTTTCTGTGCTTGGGGAGGCACCTTGGAGACCCCCAGCACCAATATTTTGCTTCATTTGGATGCTGCTGTTGGATGCCAGTGCTCACTAATGCAAACACATATTCCTTGTGTCATGTTGAGAATGAAAAAAACATGAATTAGACAAGATGAAATTTAAAAATAAATGCTAATGTATATGATAAATGGGATAACTGCTCAGTCTGGAGCTTATATGGATTTTGTTTTTCAGGAATATGCTTTGCAACTCATAGCCCAAATTCCTGCAACCTGGATTTCATCTGCCAGATCCTGATTTTTCTCATCATAAACTCTTGGAGAGTTTGCAGTGATTTGGTTTGGGTTTAACTTTACTGTGCTGTAACAGCAAGGTAAATTTATCGTGCAGGTTATCAGAAAATCCGATTTGGAAAATCTGAGGGAAAGACAACAGCTTGAAAAGGGAATGGGAAAATTACAGAGCTAAATAGGCACCCAAATAGTCTGTCTAACAACTGTGAAAGTGATAAGTTTGGATTAGGGTCTAATTTACAGCTTCTATATATTGTAACTTTTCCCGTGGAACACCAAGTCGATGTCAATGATTTGACATTGCTTTCAAAAAGTACAATTACAGTATATTCCACAGAAGAGTTATGTTTCACAGGAGCCCTTTGTTAGACTTGGAAATAAGCTTGACACAGCTTGGTTCAGAGCTGAGTATTTCACTTTTTTTCTCTCCAAATCATCATTCAATAAGATGCTCAAAAGGCAAAAAGTTCATCTATCGAAACAGAATTTAATTGTATTTATTTGTGTCCTTGTGCCTGCCTGTATTTTATGTGGAGAGATTGGGAAGTATGGAAAGTTTTCCAGGTCGAGGCTGGAATATGTGCCAGACCTGAAGAGGTGCATCTCTGCTAGGTGTGTGACAACTCAAGAAACACCACAGATACCCTCAGAACAGAGCTGTGAAGAGGAGCTTGGTGTTGAAAGGGAATTAAAATGTGTATTTTTGTGAGCGTCTGCGTCGTGTGAGAACAGATCCCTTCAGATCTGGCCTCCTTGTGGGGAGTGCTGTGAGAAGGGCTCTTTGTTCAGCCTTTACCTGGTGGCTTCCCAAATATCCCTGTGGCTTTTCAGGCTGGGTTGGTGTCTTGGTATGAACCCCGGGGCTGTGGATGGTTCTCGCTTTCACCTCATCCCATGCCAGCACAATTCCTTCCTGAAAACAGGCCTGGGAAAGGCAAAGACTGGCATGGAGAACGATATAGATAATGTATATAAAATCCTATATTATAGAGGGTCTTCCTGCTGTGTTCTTCACCCCAAATGTGCTTTTTGGGGGACAACCACAGGGAAATGTTCACATTCTGTTGTATAGATGAAGTGCCTTATCCTGACCATGGCAAAATAAGGGTTCTGTTAAAAAACAAAAAAACACTCAAATATAGAAATAAGGCCTCCTATGGAGAGTTTAAGCAGATTAAGCAGGTAACTCCTGGTATTTCTTATGGAAAACTTTACATCTTCAACTCCTCTGCTTTTGCTGAAGGCTAAACCTGCTCAAACCCACCACTGCTGGTTAATGTGTAGGAAATACTCACATATCTTCTTCCAACCAGTGCTCTCAGATAGTTTGTGGATGTAAGGATGTATGTAGCAATCCAGATTCTCCTGGCAGCACCTTTTCCCTCTGCACTTTAATACTGGGAGTAGAAGAATGATGAGAGCTGCATTTTAATTCCTATATTCTGGTGGTGAAAACCTCCTGACTGTCAGGACGTCCCCCACAGCTCTGGAGGACACCTCTTGGTGTCACAACATGGGACTGAACTGACATAAAAGGGGAAAAAAAAAAAAGTCACAAACACAAAGGCTCTTCATGAAACATCATTCTAGAGTGGTTTTTAGGCACCTGAACACAGAACTTGGATGAAGTTGAGTTCCAAGTTCAGCTGGGAGAGGTGATCTTGTGCAGTGTGGAGTTACCACACGTGGTCAGTCCTCGCTTTTGGGAATCCCACAGCCTGCCTGGCAGCAGGCATCTTAGGAATTCTGGGATTATCTGGTCCTTTTGGATTTACTGCCCTAAAAGTGATGCCATATCTTGGCAGATGGTGTCAGCTTCGCCACGGAGCTAAGATGCTCGCAAGAACATATTGGCTTAAAAATACAAATTCTGGGGACAAAACAGTGAAAACAAATAATATTAATCACTGTTAAAACTATCTTCATAACACGCTCTGCTTTATTTGCTGTTTTTTCCTAGTTATTTCCCCACAGTTTTCAGCTCTTTGGGATTGGTGTCTGTCTCTAACTGGTTCTGAAGGACTTTTGCTGGGATGCTTCAGGAGCAGAGATCCTGACCTTGCCATGATTTACTTTAGGAGTGAGGTGATTCCTTCAAATTCCCTCTGTGGCATTGCTTTGGTGTAAAGGTGCTAAAGCAGCAGCTTAATGAGGTAATTATAATTAATATTACACAGGGGTTTAGAGCCCTCAGGCAGGAGTCTGAGCACTGTGGTCTAACTCTTGATTTAAGGGAACATCTTGAATACATTATTTACATCAGATATTAGACCTGCTGTGCCAGTGACTGCAAGCCAAGGGATTTGTTAGCACCACATCTATTTATTTGGAAGAAATTCTATGTAATGATCAAAGCTACAAACTCAGTTTGGAAATAAACAGATGTTAATATCAGATAAATGATAGATAAGCTCAGCCTGGCTCCTGGAGAGATCAGGGCAAACACTCTGCTGGAGATTTAATGTTAATTCAGGGGTATTTAGGATACCATTCCCAGTCTGGTGACACATTGGGCTTCTGGAATCTCATTGCAGAAGTCTTCTGGGTTTTGAGATATTTCAGCTCTTCTTGTGTTTAGTGAAATACACTTGGCTCGCTTCATGTTCAAGTAGCTCCCAAAGCTTTAGCCCTTTTTGTTCCTTGATGAATGAAACCATTTGTGGCTGTGAGATGGGATGGGCACAGAGATCCTCAGGTGCAGCTCTCAGCCCAAATGTGTGTTATTGAGTCCAGCTGGAGAAAACCTCAATGTTCTGCAGGTCCCCAAAACTCTCTCTGTGGAAGGAGATACTGGTTTAATCCAATTTTAAACATCCATTTTTTTTATCTTGAATGTCTATGAAGTTCTTTGGTTTTCCTGTTAATATTTGGTATTATTCCTACTGATATTATGGACAGTTTTTGAGGTAAGTCTAAGCAAATTTTTCTCTACAACTCCTGGCAGGAGGTGGTGGTGAGGTGGGGGTCGGACTCTTCTCTTGGGCAACCAGTGATAGTGATGCCTCAGGTTTTGGCTTTTATGTTTTTTAGATTCTGTGCTGCTTTAGTGTGTGGGGCTGGGCTTCACANAAGAGAAATATTTTCACCAGGGTAGGCCTGGGCTGGATATTAGGAAAAAATTCTTCACTGCAAGACTGACCAGGAGTTGGAATGCTTGAGGAAGTGGTGGAGTCACCATCCCTGCAAGTCTTCAAAAAATGAGTAGATGTGGCACCTGGTGGGTGATGTGGTTTAGTGGGACTGGGGGTGTTTGGTCAAAGGTTGGGCTTGGTGATCTTGGAGGTGTTTTCCAACCTTAATGATTCTGTGCTGTGATATCCAAATGGACCAACAAGTGGAATAACTGGAGGAAATATGGGAAAAGCCTGCATGTGGCAATGCTGAATCCTGATCCAGAAGGTGCCCTTATGTCTGCCACAAATGCTGCATGAACACCATGTAAATTCTGCATCTGGGGCTTGTGTGATAACTTTCCTGTGGATTAAGATTTCCAAAAATTTAAGGGACTGAATCCCCTGAAATGCTGCCACTTTGGGTTTTCTCTCTCTCCCTGCCATGGACAGACATCTGCAGTTTTCCCTGGTGGTGTGAGGAGAGTGGACTGAGTGAAATTAGGCCTCTTATTCTGCTGGCGTTGCTGTGTTTGCTCTAAGAGTGAAAAATTCATGGCTCCAGGTGACATGGGTGTGCAAAAAAAGAACAGCCTGGGCTGTGGCTGAAGCTCTCCTGACCCAGGAACTCGCCTGCTTGGCTCATGTTCCTGAAAGCTGATGTCCCAAAGCCAGCAGAAAAACTCCTTCCACAAGCACCTGCTCCCACTGCAGGGCTCTGCTGGAGCAGGACACGGGGACTTCCTCCTGCAGGTGAGGCACAATTTACACACTGAGGATATTTTCTGTAAGTGCTGCAGGTGAACTGAGTGGAAAACAGAGTTCTGCTGATGCTGCTGTTCTTTGCTGTGGTATTGCTGCTGCTGAGGCCAGAAATTCCTTGATCTGTAATGTGGGTGGGTTTTTGTGAATTCCAAGTAGCTTTATTCCATAAAGGAGAAGGCAATTTGTGCATCATCTCTCTTCTGTGCCCTGGTCCTCCATGCACCACATAGATCAGTAAATTTGGGGATGAATGCACAGTTCTCTGTGGTGGGATGCGACATCAGGCAGTCTTGGTAAAGATTTTGATAAATAACTCCTGTAAATACCATCTAGGTCAAAGCCATTTTTTTGCTCTGCTTCTGCTTAGCCCTTTAATTTATTATTATTTTTTTAAAAATCACTTCTTGCCAGCACATGGGGGAGCGCAGCCCACCGAGCTGCAGCTAAGCAGGATTGATGGTTTGCTTCCTACCCACCCCAGTTTAATTAGGCTGTTACTATTTCCTGCCCCTCATTACACCACTGCTGCTCCCCAGCACAGCACTGGAAACAAATTATTAGCAAAGCACAGAGGAATACAAGCTGCTAATTTGTTTTGGTCTCTGCTGGAAAATTGCAATTGTACATATTGCTTTTCAAAGTATTTTATGGGGCCTGACACAGAGCTTGGTTATCTAACTGTTGCTTTTCAGAGGAGCAAGCTTTGGCTGGATTATTAATTATGCATAACCGTGTACATATATTAATTATATTATCCATCTCTCTTAGGACAGAGAGAGGGGTTCAGGTGGATGCAGACCAGGAGGGCTTTTGCATTCCATGACTGCACTTGTGTCCCTGCAGCTACAAGGGAAAACAGGGGAATTTTTAACAGAGGTTAACCAGCACATGTTAAATTCTGGTGCTGAGAACACAAATTGTGATTTTAGTGTGTGTCAGCTGGCTGAGTGAAATCCCAGGTCAGGGCAATGCAGCAATACGGAATTCTGGCAGGGGAAAAAAAAAATAAACACAAAACCAGGAAAAGAAATGAATTTTGTTTGTGCCTTTCTGGTTTAGGGTTTGAGAGTGGCAAGTGGAAGAAATTCACAGCTGGGAATGGGTTCAGGGTACTGGAGTGGAAGGAGCCACAGTCACAGGAGGGTGGCAAAGGCAGGGAAACAGCCAAGAAGAGATCCTGGTGAAAGGCTTCCACTACACTGAGGTCCCTGAAACTGCTCATTAATTGAATTTACAGATCCTTACACCATTAAAAAATCTTCTGCTTGAAAGTTGACCCTTTTTGTCGTTAAATAGGGTGAAATATTCATAGTAATGACCCAAAGTTGCTTGGTTTATCCTCATTACAAATGCACACTTCATTCATTAACTGTGTGGGTTTTGGGATACTTTCTGGGGGAGGAAGAAGATTTATTCTGAATTAACACCACCACTCTCCTCCCTCAATTTTCTCTTTCTATGCCATGAGGTTTTGTGATGTTTATTATTTTGCAAGGTTTGGGTCTCCCTGAATTTGAGAAAAAACTGCAGACAGCAACATCCAACATGGCCTTGAATATTTCCAGGGATGGGCAATCCACCACTTCTCTGGGCAACCTCTTTTGCTCACTAGGAGATAATATTGATACTGGAATTTGGGTTTGAATAGGATTGTATTTCATGCTGAGCAAAATTCTGATTCGGTGGAATATTTTTATAGCCTGACAAAATCAAACCTGTGTGTGGAAGGTGGGCTGGGGCAAACTCAGTCCTTGAGCAGAGTTCTGGACCAGACTTTGACCTCTTTTGAGTGAGTATTGGCATCATTATTCCTGTATTTCTCTCCTAACGAGCCATGCAGGGAGAGCAGGACCTCAGATTCAGTTTGAGATTCTCCAGCTTGAGATAAGGAGCAGAAACAGTCCAGGAATTTACAGGAAGGGAGTGGATGATGTTTAAACATTGCTCCATCCTTCCTAGAGTGTGTGAAATGACAGCTGAGATTAAAGCAGGCCATGAGTGATTTCACAATATCCCAGTTCCTGTGACCCTGTAAGATGGGGAAAGTCAGCTGCTGGCACCAGGCTGAGGAGAGAGGCTTTGGAAAGGACTCGGTTTGTGCAGCACGCCCCAGCCAGGACGTTCTTCAGGAGCTTGTGGTGTTCACAAAAAAACCCCTTTTTTCCAGAAACACGAGTCAGCCAAAGTGTGGTTTGCAGCTCTGGGGCTGGATCCCTTCCTGAAGGGCAGCCAGCCCCACAGGCTGCAGTATTTCATCCTGAGTGGTTGCTGGAACTCTGCTCCTTCCTGTGACTTCTGTCCTGGATCCTTCTGGAGGAGCTGATTCCGGAGGGTTGTGGCCTCAGAGGGGACAGCAGAAATACAACCATTTCCTGCAGGGAAGGAATGCTTTGTGTGCTGTGACAAGTCAAATAATAACAAAACCAACGTTAATGACAGACCAAATTTCTGTTTGCAGACCTTCCCACCTGGTTTTGTGTTAAAAAATTACGAGTAAGAAGTCTTCTGGTTCCTTGTGCAGATGGGTGTGGGACTGAGTTGCTTCCAACACCACTGGGTTTTTTTTTTTTTCCTCAGATGTGGAACATCCAAAAATGTTTCCCCTTTTGTAGGGGAACTTTGCATCTTAGAGGGCTTAAGGGGAGTTCTGTCAGCTGTTGGATTAATTAATAATAATTGATTCTTCCCTGTGAGGGTGGTGAGGCCCTGGCACAGGTTGCTCAGAAAAGCTGTGGCTGGAAGTGGCCAAGGCCAGGTTGGATGGGGCTGGGAGCAGCCTGGGACAGTTGGGATGGAACGTGGACACATGGAAGGTGTCCCTGCCCATGGCAGGAGATTTGGAATGGGAGGGTCTGTGAGGTCCCATCCAACCCAACCCATCCACAAATCCAATCCATGTTTCTCCTTACAGCACCTGAGCCATGACCAGGGGACTCCAGGGACCCCAGTGCAACCTCTGCCCTACTTGTGACAGCTCCTTTGCCCTGGAAATGCCTCAGGGAACTCCTTTATCCCAGTGAGTGCTTCAGCAACCAGGAAATTTCCAGAATCAGTCACAAATAAATGGCTTTTATTTGGGTTTTGGAACAGCATCACCTTCCAGAAACTTTGTGAACAAACTGAGGAGTTGCTGTGTTCTAGATCTGCAGTCATGGCAAACAATAGCATTAGGGGAGAAAAAAATAACAGAAGGGATACATTTTTCATTTGAAATTATACCCAGCTTTCTTAAAGCAAATTAAATTGCACTTAAGCAAAGAATACAGATAACAGTATTAAGCACAATAGAACATTTTAATTACTAAGAAAAACAAATGTCCATGTCTGTAGCTGTAATTAAGGGCGAGCTGTATTTGCTGTGCATTAGTGTGACTTGTATGTCTGAGATACAGTAATTGCCCCAATCCATCAGGTGCTTCAGCCTTGACATCCTGGGCTTGGAGAGCTGCATGGGAAGGCAGGAATGGGGTGAGGCTGTTTGATGGGGTGGCTGAGCAGTGATGGGGCACAGCTGCTGTTGGTTTTCACCACAGCTCAGCCTGGGAGCTCCAGTTGTGCTCCAGGCAGCCGTCCTGGGAGCCATGAGCTCCCTGGAGGCTCCAGGTGTTTGCCAGGGGTGACACTCCATCTCTGGGGAGTGGGGTGGGAGACAAGGCAGTGCTGGAACTCCCTGTCCTCCCAGTCACAGGAAGGGGCTTGGGAAGGAGGGGATGAAGGAGAGGAAATGGCTTCAAGTTAAGGCAGCAAAGGTTTAGGTTGGTTATTAGGGAAAATTCCTTCATGGAAAGGTCTGTCCAGCCCTGGCACAGCTGCCCAGGGCAGTGGGGGAGTCCCCATCCCTGGAGGGATTTCAAAGCCATGTGGATGTGGCACCTGGGGACATGGGACAGTGGTGGCCTTGGCAGTGCTGGGGAATGGTTGGACTCAATCTTAAAGGTCTTTTCCAACCTTAATGATTTGGTGATTCTGTGGAACAGGGACTTTAGGGTGGAGAAGGTGCAGAGGGAAACCTGCAGGAATGAATAGGAAGAGCCTAAGAAGGAAGAGACCACTCAAATTTCCCAGATTTAGTCCTTGCTCTGTTCTCTCACTCAGGATGCCCAACAACAGTAAATCCTCAGATATGGAAAGGGCTGGGAAGAGAAAAGAAACAATTTGTTCTCCATGCCCCTTGTGATAGAACATGAGTAATGACAGCAAAAAAATCCCAGCAGGGAAGAGTTGGTTAAAAATGAGGGAACAGTTGTTAATATGAAGGCAGTTAATTACTGGAATGAATTCCCTCTGGAGACTGTGAAAAGTTCTTCTGTGGAGTTCTCAGGGCAGCTTGTGAGGAAACCTTCCTGAGGACACCATGGTGGAGCTTGTTCCATCCTTGGATGAGGCGGATGGGCCTTGGTATCTTTGGCTACCTCACCCAGGTGGACTCCAGGGTGGACAAATCCCACTGTTTGGGGAGGTTTGTGGAAGGCAGAGATCCATCCTGGGATTGCCTGGGGTCTCTCTCCTGGTGGAACTGCTCCAATGAGCTCATGAGTGACCTCTCAAAGGGAGACAAATCCGGGGAGGAAATGATTCCTGGGGGTGTATTGTCGTGGTTTGTTTATTAACAAAGGACTTTTGACAGTAATATTAGAAGGTTAAATATGATTTATTAAAATGATTCTATAGTTTAGAAGGATTTGGGTTATAATCTGCCCAGCATGGAGCATCCGAAGCTCCTGCTTCAAGCTTCATCTAAGGAATGTCAGAATAGCTCACACAATCAGAGATAACAACTTTTCACCTCACAGGCTGAGAGGAAGAGAGCCCCCATCTCCCATATCAGGAGACAGGCAGAGAAATCCAAAATATCCTTAAACACAAATCAGAGATTTTGTTTACAGAAACTTGTACAGAGTAAAAAACAGTAAAAAGATGCTTTCCCATAAGAACATTTTTCTGCAAGCTTGCATACAAAAAAAACTTATAATATCGTCTTGCAACAGAGGTGGAACCAGCTCCCAGTCTGGTCTAGGATTAAAACATGTGTGATGGGCTAGTGCAGACTCAGAATCCCAGACTGGTTTGGGCTGGAAAGGAGCTCAAAGCTCATCCAGTTCCACCCCCTGCCACGGGCAGGGACACTTCCACTGTCCCAGGCTGCTCCAAGCCCTGCCCAACCTGGCCTGGATCAAACATCTTGAATTCATTTCCAAGCAGAGTTTTCCTCTGGCTGGAGTGGGCAGGGATGTTGTTTTGTCCACAAACCCCACTAAAATGTAGGGAACAACCTCTTCTGGCATGGAATTTGCCCTGGTTTAGGGCAGCAGGTGGGAAGAGAGGAAAGACATTTCTTACACTGCAGGTCTGCTCCTCCTGCTGTGGCCTTTCAGCTACCAAAAAAAGGTGGCAGAGCTTTGTTAGGAGAACTGCTGGTTAATGGTTAATTCCTGGGTCTGAATGCACGTTCCAGAGATGCCATTGCTGATGTATTTAAGCAATAAAATCCAAATGGTGATTGCAGCAGTCCTGGTGTGGTGTCACACTGCACAAGGTGAGGAATGAGTGACTTTAGGGACTGGGGAGCTCTAAATCCACTGCCTGCTCTAAGGAAAAGGACTTTTGAGTTAAGAAATCAGAAAACAAAGCAAGTAAAACAGGTAGAAATGTCAGTTTATTGAGTGTCACTGGCAGAAATATGATTTACTTGGCAGCCAGTGAGCAAACACTATTTATGCAGAAGTGCCAGTAAGATTTGTATTGCAGGAACAATAAATTATAGTTATTATATAACCAACTAACACATTTGATCACCTAATGCTGCAATATCTAAGTAAGCAATGCTGTGCATGAAGTTGTATGTTGGATTTGAGGTGCTTTCACATGTGAAGTTCCCAAATAAGGTTAAAATAACCATAAAATTTCAGAACTGTGTTAATCCAGATGTGCTCTGTGCAACCCCTCAAAAACAATAAAAACAAGTATTTTTTGCTTTTCCTTTGGACCATTAAAATGACTCTTCTCAGGTCCCTGATAGTTTTAAAGAAGGAGAATCCAAGCAGGTTTCAGACCCACCAAATGCAAGATTTAGTGGTAAAAATAATCCTATTTTATGTGGAAGAAACAGAAAGAGACTAAGGAAAAGTCTTGCATGGAAGAGTGATCAAATAGTTCATAAAATAATGGCATTACAGAGTGGTTTGGGATGGAAGGGACCTTAAGGATCATCCAGAGGAGGGGGCTCAGCTCCCCATGGGATTTGCTCCCTAAGCCTCCCTTCAGGACTGGAGAACGTCTCCTGGTTTTCCAGCTGGGTTAAGCATCATTCTCTGTGTCCATACCCCCATTTATTTTATTTTCACTGACTCTCCGCTTTCGTTTCGATACTTCTTGATTTTCCTGAGCTCAAAGAGAGCTGGCAGCTGTCTTGGGACATCACCCTGAGCCATGGAAATCTGGATGATTCATTTGCCTCCAAAGAGAGAGCTCAAAGCCTGAAACCCTTTTCAGACTCACTAAAAGACGTGGATTAGGAGGATCTTGGTTTCCATCTCCCGGGGAGCTGCCAAATTCCCTTCTCTGCTCCTGTGCCTCTTATGCCACTCCTCAGCACTGTGCATTAAATAACCTGGCTGATGTTTGTCACGTGTCACTTGTCCTTGTGGGCCTCTCTGGAGGCACAAATATGTGCATTGTTTTGACTGGCTCTTTTAGGGCTTTTAAATCCAAATATATCTCACTGTGACCATTGGAGGTAGCATGTGGGGCAGAGTGGGGTTTGGCCTGGAGAGCGCTTTGCTTCCAGAGAGGGTTTATTCCAGGCTGGGGTTAATCCCTACAAAAACTTTACAGAAGATTTTCCTACAAATTCCTTTGCAGAAGGAATCTGTCTTTGCTGTGGAAGGAACTCATGGCTGTAGTGGCCAGTGGTGGTGCCAGAGCAAGGAGGTGCTGGGAGCCCTCTGGCTGAATTTCCTGGGTTTTTATTCCAGACTTTGGTGCCGTGGGAGAGCGCCCAGTGCAGGTCACCAGGGATTTTCCTGGGATACCTCTTTCAGTTTTTCTTCATAAAATTTCAGAATTGTTTGGGTTGTCCCATGGGCAGGAACACCTTCCACTGTCTCAGGCTGCTCCAAACTCCATCCAACCAGGCCTTGGGCACTGCCAGGGATCCAGGAGCAGCCACAGCTGCTCTGGGAATTCCAGCCCAGCCAGGAATTCCCAATTCCCAATATCCCATCCATCCCTGCCCTCTGGCAGTGGAAGCCATTCCCTGTGTCCTGTCCCTCCATCCCTTGTCCCCAGTCCCTCTCCAGCTCTCCTGGAGCCCCTTCAGGCCCTGCAAGGGCTCTGAGCTCTCCCTGGAGCCTTCTCCTCTCCAGGTGAACACCCCCAGCTCTCCCAGCATTTCCTCACAGGAAAAGAAGCAGAAATCCATTCCCACAGTGGGAAGCAAAGCTCAGGAATCAGGAAAGACTCTTCAAAGCCCCTCTCCTGGTCACTAAACCCAGAGTGTGGCTGTACCCCCAAAAATGCTGTTGATCAGAGGGAGGAAACCCGTGCAAAATGAAAACTGCTCATCAGATGTGTAATCCCTGTACACAAAGGTGTCACTAACACTGAGAATCTTTTCCCAGGATTTTTTTTTTTTTTTTTTGGCACTTCTACTCCTGCTAGTTTATTACCCTGCTAATAAGAGCAGCACTAGAAGCACACCCAGCCTTTCTGTATCCCAGCTCTTGTTCCCTGGTTAATTTACAGCCCCTGACCTCTCTNGGTTTTTTTTTTTTTTTTTTTTGGCACTTCTACTCCTGCTAGTTTATTACCCTGCTAATAAGAGCAGCACTAGAAGCACACCCAGCCTTTCTGTATCCCAGCTCTTGTTCCCTGGTTAATTTACAGCCCCTGACCTCTCTCCGAGGTTCTCTCACGAGCCGTAGGATGACTTAATGTGCCTCCTGTGCAAATCATTTCTGTCAGTTCAGCATGTCTCTAATAATCAGGCCCTGTAATTTGGTTTGCTCCACTCACTGATTGTCCCAAATATGATTTTGCAAGGCGAAGCTCCCCGAGTCATAACTACAAAAATGACAGGCAGTACTTTTTGTAATCTCCATATTTGACGCATGAAAGAAGGCTAAATTCCTGTTTGAATAAACAACATAATAAGGTTATTGAGAATAAGACCATTACTATATAAAATTATGTCTAAGTGGCAGATATAATTAACATTGGATTGTAATTACACTAATTACAAGTCACATTAAGATACTCCAGTAATGACAAAGTGAGCACCCTATAATTGAATGGAATAAGCAGGGAAACATGCTGCTCACACTAATTACCTAAATGAGCTAATATGTCTTCGGAGTGACAGTCGTGCTCAGTGTTATTACACAGGCAAGACAATTTTGTAAGTTAAAAAAAAATCTAATTTCCTTCCTTCCTTCTCTTCAGGACCCATTTCAAATCATCAGCAGCTTCAGAATTTCTCTCTTGAGCCAAAAATAGAGAGATCCCACAGTTCTGGCCTTTGCTAATTTTCTTCGGCAAAGGACAATTTTCAGGGTTATGCTGCAATTTTTGACGTGTTCCTGCTGCTTCCAAAGTAAAATCGGGCTTGTTCTGGGTTTCTTGGTGGGCTCTTTTGGCAAAGTTGATCCACTGTGACTTTTTTTTTTTCACTTGTCTAAATTTGAAGCAAACAAAACAATGTAACTTAAGCTCAGCATGCTCTACAACATAAAATGGACTTATTTTGTTGGCTCCAGAGTAACAAATATGGCTTAGAACAGTCTGGCTCCAGTTGTGCCCTTGAGAGGGGTAAAATTTGAATTATTCAAGGCAATTAGTGGAAGCATTGCAGTGGAACTCAAATTTCAGCTCAAGCTTCTAAGAATAAAAACTAATATAAGAATAGGAATTCTCCGTATTGTGGAAAAAATGCACATTACTTTTCCTTTAAACACCTCCAGCTGTCTGGGGCTGGGAGCTGGGAGGAAAAACAACCTAACAGACAATTTAACAATCAAAAATAGTTCGCTAACAATTAACAAACACGAGCCAGTGCACTTCATCAGATTGTCTGGGCTTCAAACTTATCTGAATGATGGATGAGAATTGTTTTTGCTTTATGGGTGGTTTGATTCTCAAAGACCCAGAGCACCAACGATTCCCATTCTTTTGGTGATAGCCAAAAATCCCAAGCATATGGTTCTTGAGCCATAATTCTGCCTGTTGTTGTTTATTTTTACCCCGGGGCGTAGGAGGTTCACAGAGCACTTGGGTGCCAGCACTTTGATGAACTCTTTTCCTGTCACCAGGAACGCCGTGGCTTTTTGGGAAGCATCTGACAGAGGATGAGGAGGCAGCTGAGTGGGAGGGTGTCCTCAAAAGTAAAGAGACGTCAGAGCTGCCGATGAAAAATGCGACGTAGGGGTGTCTGGGAGGCACATCCTCCCCTGCTGGGAGCAAAAAGAGATGGAGCCTTGGAAGATTAGGTCAGGGGGGAAAAAAAAAACAACAAACCAAAAAGAGCTGGCAAGGAAATTAGGTGATTTGTGGTTTAAATAAAGGATGGATTCAGGAGTTTGAGTTTGAGAAGTAAAGGAGGTTTGCTGCGGGCCTGTGCTTGGGAGGTTCTTTGGGAGAGGTGAAGGAATCCCAAGGGAGGGAATCTGGAAGAGAGAGGAAGGGGATGTCAGAGAGAGTTGGCAAAGCAGCACCAGAGAACTCTGAAAAGAAGGAGGGAGAAGGAGATACAATGAGAAAAAACATAGAAAAAAGGGGGGAAAATGACGGAAAAAGAGAGCGATGGGGGGAGTATCAGTGGTAGCAGCAGACATTTTTGAGATGACAGAGGACAACTACTCTTTGTAGTTGTTTGTACTATTTGTAGTTGTTTGTACTATTGGGGGGAAGGAGAGGAGAGCAAAATGTTAAGGGAATGTGCAAGGCAGAAAGGAAAGAGGGATCATGAGGAGGATCAGAAGTGGGGCTCAAACAGGACACAGCCCCTGAAGGAATGGGAGTGTGTGAGGAGAAAAAGTAAAAACCTCTCTTAGTCTTGGCTTTAGGGACTGCACAGAGTTAGTTCAACTCCAGACAACTGTTCTAGAGAGTGAAAGTTGGATTTGGCTCACAGAGAGTCACCAGTTCCAACCATCCTTTGCTACCCTTGCAGGTTTTAAAAGGAAAGAAATGATAAAATCCTAGGGCGGCCCAAAATCTTTCGTCTGGACTCCACCTGGGTGCTGATTCCTCCTCACACAGATCCATGCAGGGACTTGGTGAATTGTAAAAACAACAAAATCCTTCCTTGGGAGAGATGGAAATGTCAGATTTGACACGGCATTAGCAATCCCCTTATCTGTGATATCACAGGAAAAAAATAAATAAATTGATATCTGAATTTATCCCAGCAGCTAGGTTGGTTCATTAATCTGTATCCTGATGTAGGTATGTGTTTTACAACTGTCTAGAAAAGTGTCATTGCTCATATTAACAAATAAATGCAAAATTGTTGCTAAAATGTAAAAGTACATTTAAAAAAATACCTTTTTTTTTGATTGAAAGCATTTATCCAGAAAAAGTTACCTGAGAATTCGAATTCCAGAGAAAATTGTGATTTAAATTCAGAAGACCATCAAATGAATAATTTTAACAGATTCTCAGCTCTTCTTAAACAGATGACTGTGTGTTTGCAACTGAATGTTTGATAAATGAAAAGAGACGAAATGTTCTACTTTTCAGCACATTTTTACCCACAGCTGGTGCACAGACTGAGACTCAGTGTATGTTGCTCTAGCCGTGATTTTTCAACTTGAGGTTTACTATATTTAGCTCCACATATATTTAGAACTGATGGAAGTAAATTTTGTTAACTTTGAGAAATGGTGCTGAGCTGGACTTTGGGCCAGCTGAAAAATATCAGGGTTGCTCCTTAATTTTATGATGCTGGGAATTACCAGCCCCAGGGACCCCATCTGAGCACTGTGAGAGGTTTCCATGTATTTGCAGCAGGAACGTGGCTGTTTATTAGGATCATGCATATTTGAGGAAAATTGTACACATCTGGGAAAAATAAGGATACCTGGGGATTTGCTGAAGCACTTTTAATAACAGTTAACGTGTGAGAAAGTGTTTAAATTGGCAGAAAGGTTAGGTATGTATTTTTCTAAAGGTCTGTTGGCCTAAATGGTGTGATAATAAAATTCCATATTCCCACTCCTGCTCAGGAGGTGTGACCATGCTCACACACCTGCTGAAATATTCCACGAGGAATTCCCAACACTCTCCATTCCACGTGGATGCTTTGTACATTCCCTGGTGAACATAACTTTTACAGCAATAATTTTTCAGCACATCCTGCTGATAACTTTGGGGCTGGGCAGAAGTTTTTTTCCAAAAGATGGGGTACAGAATTTAAGTGTTCCAAAAATGAGTAAAGACTCAAAAAACGAGTGGAATTTTGTGCTATGGTTTAGTTGACAAGGTGGTCTCCAGTTGAAGGTTGGACATGATGACCTTGGAGACCTTTCCCAACCTTGATGATTGTTAGAGTTCCATGTACTGCTTGTGTTCTGCCACTGACATTGATATTGGTGACTTCTCTCAGTTTGCTAAATGCTGAGCAAGTTCTAGTTTAGGAAAATGTTATGATAAAGCTGCTGAATAAAAATGCAGTTTGAGTGATTATAAAATAACCAGCTCAAGGCTCTCGCTCTGCTAATCGAAACACCAGAGTTAATTTAGTTGTTATTTAGAATAGCATTTCATTCAGATCAGCAAAAACACAGTTCTCAGCCACTCCAGATAAATAACAACTGGGGAAAAAAAGGAGTGATTTATTCCAGTTGGATTTTATCAGCACAAGGCTGCTGCAGTGAGGAGGGGGAATTGCAGGCTTGGTGGCACAGCAAAGGCTGGGACATCTCCCTGGGTTATATCAGCATTTCCTGCCTTTCTTCTCTCAGGGAACAAGGGACAGGAGAGGAAACAGCCTCAAGCTGCACCAGGGGAGCTCCAGGTTGGACATTAGGGACAATTTCTCCTCAGAAAGGGTGGTTAAATACTGGCACGGGGCTTGTTGGGCATGGTGGTATCAGCTGATGCTTGCACTTAATGATCTTGAAGGTCTTTTCCAGCCTTAATGATTCCATAATTCCATGATTCTGTGGCACTCCTCAGGGATCTCAGCCTGGGCAAACTCTTGCTGTGCTGAAGGTGTGAGTTAACGTGGCAAAGGTTTGCGTAGGAATTTATTTGGCAATACCAGTAATAATCCTCGGGGTTTACTCTGAAATGAAATCCCTCCAGTGAGCCACTTCTTTCGCACGATGCAAACATTCACGATTTGTAAGGAATTTGATATCCGAGGGAGGATCAGACTTCCCTGGTCAGCGTTGTTGGAACCCAGGGCACAGGGAATGTTTCTCTGCCTGTTTTAGGGAGCCCTGGTCCCCAGCTGGACACTGCTTTTAACCTCTGTCCTGGAAAAACTTGCCAAGGCTTTGGGATGAGTTGGAGCACACAGGTGTGAACTAGCTAGTAGTATGTAGCAGTAGTAGTAGGANGCGTGGAAGAGGAGAGATGTGAGAGGGAGGGACTGGGGGATCGTGTTTGCTTAGGAGAACAGAGACTTTGGCCATCCAGAGCCAGCCCAAATCCTCCAGAAGCCCAGCTTTTGTTCAGACTTTTATTAGAGAAGGTGCTGACTCCCTAAAGCTCTGTGGGATGGTGAAAACGTGCAGAAGTGGAAGGGGTCTGGACGGGCCTGTTGGCACTGAGACATTTTAGTCCCTTTTTGGGGCTGAAAAAGGCTGAATTCCTTTTTGGAATTCCGTGTCCCTCGGCCAAAGAGGAGTTCGATATCGTCTTGTGTTTGAGTTTGATGGATGTGTGGTCCTGGGAGAAGTGCAGATCTCCTGCCTCTGGAATTCCAGCTGCCTCCCAGCCAGCGGGATTGTCCATCAGCACTCCCAGCACCAGCTTGGGATTGATGGAAAAAGAGGAGAGGGAAAGCTGAATTTGGTTAGAGCCCACTGAAAGGCAGCAGTAACTGATGCATCTCCATCCTTTCAGAGCCACTACAGCTCGGGATTTATCCTGAATAAATCTCACCCAGGTTTTAGGGTAAGCAGAGAGGATCCATCTGGTGATTTTACACCTCATGGGCTACGAAAGGGACTCAACTGACAACTTCTATTGCTCTGTTGTCTCAAAATCTGAAAGCATTAGAAGTTTTTCACTAGAGGGAAATACTGCTCAGGAAACAGCCCAGACTAGGAATCCATATGAGGAGCAATTACTGCCCAGTTTGGTGATGGATTGAGTACCAGGCCAGTTCAGTAATTTTACATTTTATAAAAATAAATGGTTGTGTGATTAAAGCATCAAGTGTTGTGTCTCAGGCTTACAGGAAGCAGGGACTGAATTAGTTCACTCAATATTCACCCAGCTCACCCAGGTCTTCCATGAGGAGTTTGAAGCTTTTGTTCCAGGCTTGAATTTATATTTTGGTAAGCTTGGATTAAAAAAAAAAAAAAAAA
>VXAX01006833.1:25494-79406 GCA_013399835.1 Leptocoma aspasia
AAAAAAAAAGAAATCAGGTAGGGGTTGTAATTCACAGATTCTTTCTCAGTCTGGAAGTAAAAATAATCCCTTTTCCCCATCCCCGCTGCATATAATACTTGGTCTGATCAGTGCCACATTTTTATCCCTGTAATTTATTCCTATACTGTTTATTTTTTTTTTTATATATATAAATTGACCAGGAATAGAAAAATTCCCGGTGTGGCTTGTCTTTCAAAACTATTTAATGTAGAAATTCTAGAGTATTATAAAATCTGCTATAACGACTTCACTCTTTCACTGTATCTGTGTGTAATGAATCAGTAGAGGTACTAAAAGCAATTTGGAATGTAAGTATTCCTGCCAAATTAAGAGATTAGGGAAAGTCTCTGTGAGGAGTTAAAAGCATCCAGCCTGTTGCCAAAACTAGCTCTACTTTTAATAAAAACAATTCATTTGCAGAAAATAAGAGGAAATTGGCCAGGGTCTTTTAAAAAAATATTTAAAACTACAATCTTGCTTATTAGAACCAGTTATTAAAGTTTAGAAATTGCAAACTGAAAATAAACGAGCTGACTCCTGCAGTAGATGAGCATGTGAAGAAAAGGGTGTTTTGTGCTCTTTTTGCATTTATTCCCTGGTAAAGGAATGTAACTTATCAGCCATCAGGCCCTGAGTAAAGGTGATGGCCGGGGTTTGTGAATTTTCTTATTCATCTTTTTCTGGTGAAAATTACATATTTCAAGCCTTAAATCCATCTCGTTCATCCTTTCTTCTTTTTTCCTGGGAAAAAATTGGATTTAAGGCTTAAAACACGGCAAATCCCAGAGAGGGATCCCTGAGGAAGGAAAGCTGCAAAGGTCCCTGTTGAGAATGTGATCCCCAATCAGCCCATTGATTGTTTTGTTTGTTTCTATTAAAAAAAAAGTTAAAAAATATATATATAGAAAAAAGAGTTTCCCTCTCTTGCCCCAGAGTTGGAGGACTCCAAGACTGCTCCAGGTTGTTGAGCCTGACAGGACAGAGATTTTTTTGCATCTTAATCTTCCTGAAGCTGGCTCTGATTGAGGACTTCTTTTCTGGAAAATAACTCGAGGCATAAGTGTTTAAGACACATCTTGTTTTATTAATGACCCAAGACACAGGCACATCTCAAAACTTGAGTAATTTCATATTTACCATTTATACTCTGCTGAAATTCCACAGAAGCCTGAGGTTTTAGCAGGACATTAATGCTGCTTCTTGGTTTTCCTGTTCCTTCCATTTTCCTCCTGGGTTAAGGGTGGAATTAAATCAACGTGAACCTTTGGCCAGTCTGCCTCTGGCTGCTGGTGTGTGCTGCACTCTGGTGTCACACGGTGGCTTTAAAGCCATAACTGAGCAGTTTCAATTATTTTAAACTTTTATTTAAAGACACAGAGTGGTGATGTGATGCAGCTGAGTTTTACTCTCAGCTGGGGAGTTTCTGAACAAAGTCCTGCTTTCTCTATTCCTCTTTTGGTAGATTTATGACTGAGGGATACAGTTTTCCACATTTCCACATTGACCATGAAGGAAATGTGTGGCTGGTGCCTTCCAGGCCATGGTTAGGGGCTGCTGGTTCTTCAGAAGATTCAGTATTCAGCTGTTTCTGGCTAATTTCTTCTCAATTCCTAAAATTCTTCCTTGCTGACAGTTTAAAAACTTGCTTTCTGTAATTTATGTCATCACTGAGCCTTGTGTCAGAAGAAATGTGTTTGGATTCTGAGCTAAATCCAGGAGCTGGATTTGTGTCACTAAACCAGGAATAACATTTGCATTGAATGAGGCTCCAGCTAACCTACTGTGGCTGTGTTTGAGAGCCTCAAAAAGCTGCGGGGGTAAATTTCAAAATTAAAGTACTTTCGGGGTAGAGACTGTTGAAAATGGCTCTATCAAAGATGCCCAGCATTAATTTAATGAAATGAGACCATAAATTACGTCTGTGGGAAGGGAAAACAGGAGTTCTGCTGCAGAAAGTGGGACTGGCAGCATCTTCCTCGCTGCCAGGTGATAAAGTTTCTTAATTACAGCCCCAGCTGGAATGAGAAGTCTTTGAGAATTGGACTGGGTTCATACAAGCACTTATCAGGAAATATAAATAGTTTATTTATTCACAGGGCAGCTTCTTGCTACAGGTTCTTGATGGACACTTGTGCTGCCTCGATCCACTCAATTCCGAATTGTTCTTTTGTGCGAGAACTTGATGGCAAAAGCCCTGTAATTTAATTTAGTGCAATGTCTTTAAAACAATGATGTTTGTTTTTTCAATGAATATTTTATATGTTGTGTTTAATTAAAATAAAAGTCTGCTACTGATCTAGGAGACGCAAAACAGACTCGAGCTCGTATTTATGAAGTGTAACAATATTGGCAAGAAACAACTTATCTTGTTTATGAGACATTCCTCCCATTACTGCTCCAGATTGCAGACGTTTTATGGCTGAGCTTTCCATGGTTTACAATTCAGCAAATGGAGTGAAGCTGTCAGCATGGAAATCAGGCAGTGAGGGTGGCTTTGGAGGAGCTGGGCTGCTCAGGGGATAATTCCAGATCACAGGGCTCCGCTAATGCCGCGCTCCCGGAGCCTCCGCGGGCTCCCATCCCTGCAAAGGCACTGCAGCCCTGGGGAGAACCTGAGATTCATGGAATGAAGTGGAAAATCCCTCTCAGACCATCGAGTCCAGCCATTCCCAGCACTGCCAAGGCCAGCACTGCCCCGTGTCCCCAAGTGTCACATCCACAGGGCTTTTAAACGCCTCCAGGGATGGGCACTCCACCACTGCCTGGGCTGCACAGCCCTTTCCATGAGGAATTTTTCCCTAATATCCAACCTGAGCTCCCCTGGGCCAGCCTGAGGCCGTTCCCTCTCTTCCTGTCCCTGTTCCCTGGGAGCAGAGCCTGACCTCCCCGGCTGTCCCCTCCTGGCAGGGAATTGTGCAGAGCCACAGGGTCCCCCCTTTTCTCCAGGCTGAGCCCCTTTTCCAGCTCCCTCAGCTGCTCCTCATCACACCCGAGCTCTTCCAAACAACAAGGAAAGAGGTGAATTTTTTTGCTTTTATTTGTAATATGACACATTTGAACCTGGCCTTGGGCACTCCCAGGGATCCAGGGGCAGCCACAGCTGCTCTGGGCNAGGAAGGAAAGGAAAGGAAAGGAAAGGAAAGGAAAGGAAAGGAAAGGAAAGGAAAGGAAAGGAAAGGAAAGGAAAGGAAAGGAAAGGTCCCATCTCCCGTATCCAGAGACAGGCAGAGAATTCCAAATTATCCTTAAACACAAATCAGAGATTTTGTTTACAGAAACTTGTACAGAGTAAAAAACAGTAAAAAGATGCTTTCCCATAAGAAAATTTTTCTGCAAGCTTGCATACAAAAAAACTTACAATATGTTCTTGCAACACCCAATATCCCACCCAACCCTGCCCCCTGTCATTGTGAATCCATTCCCCCTTGTCCTGTCATTCCATTCCTCTGCAAAAAGCCCCTCTCCAGCTCTTTTGTTGTCCCCCTTCAGGTACTGAAATATTTTGCCCTAATTAATGAAAGCACACCCAGATCAAAGCCCAACCCAAACCTTTTATAGTTTCCATGTGTAGCCATGGATTTGCACATCTTTCCAGGATCCTCATTAGTGTGGAGGATCTGTACCTCAATAATATTAGTAATAGCCCTGCGAGCTGAAGGCTCTCCTGGGGGAAGATGTAATTAATTGAAACAAGGCCCTTGTGATGGCAGCAGATCTTTCCCATTTTTCAGGTGAGAAAAGGTGAGGTGAGCAGTGGTGTGGGTGTGCCATTCTCGTACCAGAGGCACTGGGAAAACACTGATGGAAACTCATGGCATTGTCCTTCCAGACAGGGAACACAGCACAGATTAATTCAAACTCTTGGTGAGGAAGCCGCTCAGTTCAGGGGTAGATTTTCATGAGAAAATTGTTGTGTTGCTTCATATCCGCATTTATTCAATGGGCACACAAAAAATAGGAGCACAATTGCATAAATTCAGCTACAAAGAGGCACAAACCCCTGAGCAGCTCTGTTTTTGAGACCTCCTGTCTCTCTTCCCTTCTCCGTTTCATCCTGAGCCTGTTCCCCGCTGCCAGATTTTTTCTGAGGTTTTACAGAGACTCCAAATCCAAGGATTCATTATCCTCTTACTCATTTTTTCACACAACAATATTTTGACCAGTTTAATCATCTGCATGGAGAGTGTGGAAGTCTTGGCAGCTACTTGGCATACTAAGATAGATTCCCAAAAAGACCAGATACGCCTCAGAAATGTTGGAGAAGGAAGAGAGGAGATGTAATTTGCTTATTAATCATGCAGGAGAACAGACAGGGGAATGTCTCTGCTCCTCACTTACTTCTCTCCCTCTCCTCAAATTCTTTCTTGTCTGAATATCCAAATCACTTTAGGATATAAATCCCTGCATTGTTGCTCCATGTGCAGTTGGCTCCATGTGGTCTTTAGAAAAGCTAAATGAGTTCCTTAAATGTCATGGCTTAGTTATTCTATGGATGTTTTTGTGGCTTCTAATAAAGTTATGTCAGTGCTGTTTCTAAATTTATATCATTTTAAGTCTGAATGGTGTAAGTCTTAAGTGCATAAGTGATCAACAACTCTTTAGCAGGATTCTTTTTTTTTTCCTTGAAAAAATAGTGAAGCGTGCCCTCAGGCACATTCTGTGACCTTTATCTTCATTGGCCATTGGTCACTGATGCTCTTTTACCACTTCATACTTCAAATTTCCAGTACTTTTGCTGAGATAAACAGGGCTGCTTTAGACAGTTGGATTCTTCTGGGTGGTAAATCCATGAGAAATCCAGGCTGTATTAGACAAAGTCAAATGCCTTTTCCGTGTGAAATGGGAGGCGGTGTGAAATAACACAGCATGCACAAAGCTACTATTATGTGTTCTCTGATGTCTACACAGACAGACAAGTATCAGTGCAGAAAGTGATTATTCCAACATATTTCGAATCCATATGTTTATTCCTCCTTCCTCACAAGATGGCAGCTTGCATGGAATAAAAAAAAAAAGAAAAAAAAAAGTGCAATAGGCTCAGATCCGTCGCAGTGTAAAAGCAGGAAGGTTCTGGAACAGGAGTGATCTTAGTATTGGCCTGGATGGGACTGGATCTGCTCTTCTGGCTGTGGAAATCTTCAGGTTTGGGTGTTGCAGACTGAGAAATGCCCAGAGCAGATTCTGGTGTAGGGATTGACCGGTGGGTCAGTGCATCCAGCTGGAAAATAGAAAGGAATAAAGGAGACGAGGCATTTGCAGTGACTGACAGCTGCTGTGTTATTCCTGTCTTTCCCAGGAGGTTCTTATGGAACCAGCTAGGAAAGTACAAAGCTCTGTGCTGGGATCTGCAGCCTGTCCTAGGCTGGAGTTCCTGGTGTCACTCAGTGCAGGTGGAGTGGAGGAATTCAGCAGGGTTTGGACATGCATGGAGCAAAGTCAGTTTGGTAGGGGCAGGAGAAATTCAGCCAGTCATGGAATGGTTTGGGTTGAAGGGACTTTAAAGATCATCTAATGCCACCCCTGCCACGGGCAGGGACACCTCCCACTATCCCAGGCTGCTCCAAGTCCCACCCAGCCTGGCCTGGGACACTTCCAGGGTCATCTCAGTTCCAGTACTAACACATGACACACTGAAATCTCATTTGTGGGGCCACAGAGGGGATAAGAAATTATTCTTTGCTCTCCATTCCTTTGGGCATGCTGCTTGGTTGCTCTTCCAGTGGGAAGTTCCCCCCCCCAGACCAAGTCTTCTGGATTTAACAAACTTCAGCAAAATGTAGGGGAGAATTTCAAAGTTTGTGTTTGCTGCAGGATTTTACAAAGGAAACAATTTAGTCCCTGTTAATTTGTCAGAAGTTCCTCTTTGATTATTTCTGACTATCCCACCCTTGCAAGCCATCATTCAATTGCAATCCTGGAGCCCCTCCCAGCAGCCGGGGAGAAAAATATTACTCTAAATTCTGATAATTAGCTATGGCTCCTCATTTCTTTTTCTTTGGATTTTTTTTTTTTCCTTTTCTCCAATAAAATTCAACTTCTTTCCCTGCTTTCAGTGGTTTCTGGAATTTTTCAAGGTTCATGATCCTCTGCAAATCACAGCACAGAAAACAATGATAATTATGTTAATCATTACCTGAGCTTTGTATGCTCGCATTTTGTGCTGTCACGTGCAGCTCCTTTGGAGCTGTTATTTATTCCCAGACCCAGGAGCACCACAGGGTGTCCAGGTACATTTTGGATCTGAAGACCATTAAGTTTGCCAGTGGAAGCTTTTAGCTCTAATCTCAGTTTTGGATGGCTCAGAATGAAAAGGGAGGATGGGGAGTTTTCTTCCCTTCCCTCACTTCCACCGCTTCTTGTGCCTTCACTAAATTTTCTCCCAGGCTTTATCCCAGGGCTTTTATCCCTTTCTGCTCCCTCTCCCACCCCACCTCACCTCTCCCCCCTGCTGATCCCACTGCTCCAGAGGATGAATTCTCCAGCCCCAATCCCCATTTCCACTGTCTGTCCTTTGCCTGTGCCTCCTGTCAGGGTGGAGTTTTGTGGCATTAAAGGCATTGCAGGGACCTATTTTAATTCCCAGTCCCGCGATCCATCTGAAGACGCCTCGCTTTTACGTTGGCTGCTCCAAGTGCAGGAGCAAAAAAAAAAAATGCTTTTACGTAGGAAAAGATTGAGAAGAAAGGTCTCAAAAGCTGGGAAAGCTGTTCTGCTTCCCTGGCACAAGGAGTCACTTCCACTGAGCTCAGCTCAGACTTCTGGCAGCCTGTTAAGCTCGGTGTTGCTGAGCTCAGTTCTATTACGTCTGTAATTATTTACTAAAAGTATTCTTTGTCTTGCTAAGTCACAGGTGCCAAGTTCCAGTTCCATTTGCAGTCATGATCCTCTATTTGTGGACATTCCAGTGTATCTTGAGAGCAGATAAATTCTTCAGATAATTTTATTTTTGATTGATTTTTGTGTTTTAGTAACGTAAGTGGTGATCCATCCAAATACGTGACCACAAAACTGCGTTTGAAGGTTGCAAATCCAACTGCTGCAAGCACAAAATATCTATTCAGGAAAAGAAAAAAAAACCTTGAAATGTCATTTTAAATGTTTGGAAAAAGTTAAATTTGTCTCTAATGGGCTGTCCAGAATGATCCATGCTCAGGGTAATATTTCCATCTTTATGTGGGTAGGGATGGGTGGCACTGCTGCCCTTGGCAGGGGTTGGAATGAGATGAGCTTTAAGGTCCCTTCAACCCAAACTATTTGGGGATTCTGTGATTCCAAATGAAAGTGATGATGATAATAATAATAATAATAATAATAATAATAATAATAATAATAATAATAATAATAATAAACAACCACTTTCTTCTGTCAGCAACACTTCCACGTGTGCTGAAGGCACTGTAGCATGCTGTCATGCTTTCTAATGACTGTAATTCATCATGGGAAGCCATCAGTTTGGAAATAAAATATTGCTCTGTGGCATGGAGATTGATGGCCATGGCCTGTTTATTGATTGCAGAAAGAAAGATGAAAAAAATGGGGGAAAAATTAATTTTTCGAAAGCTGCTAGCACCAGGATAACTGATTTGAAATCTCCCATTTTCCTTTTTCTGCAGTGCTCTATAAGGTGGCTGCAACATGGAAAGAGACAGAAAATATGGTGTTATTGTGCAAAAGCCAACTTCATATTATTTTCTTTCCATATGTTTTTCAGTGCATTAAATATTTAAAACAGTGTCAACACTCCTCAGAAATTAATGTACCTGTCACTCACCCCTGTTAGTCTTAGATTTTGAAGAGCCCTGGTTTCTGTAGTAAAACCTTTCTGAAATAAGAGCAGAACAAAGCACAGAGTAGAGCAGCGTGCTTTTTGAACCTCAATAATCTGGATGACATCTGATTTTCTCATTTCTACTTATTTAGTCCGAACGGAGGGAAGCAGATTCCTGATTCTGGAAGTTCACAGAGTCTCTTAACAAAATAAATATTCTCTTAAACAAAATAAATATTCTTAACAAAATAAAGACCTTGGACTAGGGACAGCTCTGTGAATCCCAGGATCACTGAGCTTGGAAAAGACCTCGAGGGTCATCAGGTCCAAGCTGTGCCCAATCCCCAACTTGTCACCAGCCCTGAGCACTGAGTGCCACCTCCAGATTTTCCTTGGACACCTCCAGGGATGGGGACTCCACCACCTCCCAACACTTGACAGCTCTTTCCATGAAGGAATTCCTCCTGATGTCCAACCTGAACCTCCCCTGGCACAGCTTGAGGCCGTTTCCTGTAGGACAGGTCAGTAAAACCTCAACTCAAAGAAAAATTAGGGTGATGGCAA
Source organism: Leptocoma aspasia (assembly GCA_013399835.1). Classification (NCBI taxonomy): domain Eukaryota; kingdom Metazoa; phylum Chordata; class Aves; order Passeriformes; family Nectariniidae; genus Leptocoma; species Leptocoma aspasia. The sequence continues at coordinate 33,848 of VXAX01006833.1, forward strand.
CACTGGAGTGGGTGCTGCAAAATGGACGAAGAGATCCGTGGATGAATTTGGTCTCTCCTCTTCCCTATTAGGAAATAGCAACTGAGAATGGTTTTCCATAAATCTGAGTCACAATTATTGTGGATCAAATCATGTGCATTCTGTACATTTCAGTGAGTTCCAAATTCAGCAGTTTGGTTTGGTTCCCAGTGGGGTAGCCATGGTTACATCCACCCCAAAGTCATCTCCACTCCGGAAAAAAAATATATGACCTTAATGTCTTTTTGTGAAAGTAGGAAAGCACAGAGACATTTCCAAGTATCTGTATTTGTTAAATTCCAAATTGCCTTTCTAAAAATACGGTTGTGAACTCCTTGGGAATTAGAAGGAAGACACCTATTTTAGAAGGGCCTTTTAAAAGCAATTTTAGGCTGAATTGAGGCCTAAAATTCTGCCCTTTTGTTCTTCTCATGGAGACATAGGGAATGAAAATCCAGTGGTCATTGTTAGCTTACAGTGATCAAAATAAAGAATATTTTGAGATCTTCTTCCACTTGAGCTATTACTGATCTTAAAGGAACTCAGCATTTTTCTTCAGCTGCAAAGTCAAGGACCAAACTGTTCCATGAATTCCATTGAATTTTGGGGAGCCAGTTAGCAGAGGATTTGTTTCAGACTGTTCTAGCCCTAATGGCAGACTCAGGTGTGGTTTGGAGGTTTTTAATCTTTTAATTCTTGCTTGCCTCCAGATTTGGAAATTATTAAACAGGTTAAGAGTTAGAAACCAAATCAATGTCAGTGGTTTTCTGGAGAAGAGGAGGCTCAGGGGGAACATCAGTGATCTCTACAACCCTGACAGGAAGGTGGTGGGGGTCCAAGTGAAAGGACAAGAGGAAATGCCCTTAAGTTTCACCAGGGGAGGTTCAGATGAGACATCAGGAAAAAAATATTCCCTGCAGGTGTGGTCAGGCACTGGAATAATTTGCCCAGGGAGGTGGTGGGGTCAGCACCTCTAGAAGTGTTGAAGAGGTGCCTGGAGATGGCCCTTGGGGACATGGTGCATCCCACCCACCCCATATTTATATAGGTATTGCTCTGCTGAGTTCCAAAAATATTTGAGTTAAAAATAAACAAATCCAACATGTCCAGTCAAGGATTTGTTCTAAGCACCACCTACAGCTCCCAGGGTTTTGTTCCGTTTTAATTTTGTTTTCGCACTACAAAGAGAAGCCTTTGTTTGCTCTTGGGAAGAGCACCTGTGGAATCTTTAAACATTTTCAGGCACGTTTGAAAAGCTCAGCCTCGTGGTAAAAGATTTAATCTATCAAAGTAGTATAAATAATGTAGACATAGCCTTAGGTGTCACTTCTTCCCCTTGCAGGTTGGAAAAGAACAGAAGCATCGCTCTGGTGCATTTTAAAATACTGCTCAGGCAGGGCAGTGACAGGTCCTGGGCTGGCCTTGAATTATGGGTGTCTATTTATTACTGATTATTCATGAGGGCCAAAACCACACTTACAAACCACCAGGATCCAGACCAACCTAAACAGCAAAATAATGTCTTATTGGAAACCCTAAAAAAATCACAGGTTTGCCTCTAAAGGTTTTGCTTCTCAAGTAATTAAAAAGAATTACTCAGCAGAGTTAATTGATTTATGTTTGACAGCTGACGTGGTGCTTGATGGATGTCTCTGGAAAACTAAACCTCCAAGACAAAGCCACCTTTTTGTAAGATTTAAGTAAAAATACCTGCAGTGTGCAACATGAAATGTCCTTGCAGAGTTCCAAAATAATAATCATGTTTTGCCAAAAGTCTGTTTTCACAACAGAATCCAGGAAAACAGCTGCAGGTTTTGTTATGGATGTGCTCCAGAGTGAGCTCACAGATCCTGTGAGGTTCCCCTGGTGCTGGAGAGGTCATTCATTAACAGAAAAAAATACCTCCAAAACTTCCCTGCCCATTTTTATTAAATGTCTGCATTTCCTATCATGTATTGAAAGTCATCTTTTAGCCTGGACATTGCTGTATTCTGAATTCTGCTTAATTTAATAAGCGTAAACGTCATGATTTCATGCAGTCTTGTGTTTGTCGTATTTGGATTCAGAAAGATGTTTCCTACTACAGAAAAAATGATTGGGGAAGGTGATAATTTATGGGTGAATGGTTCAAGTGGAAGGAGAACCAGTGAAGATTGGTTGGGATGTACAGCTGATGTGGCTCCTTTTATAGGATATGCTGAGAGAATGTGGCGTTTCTTTCCCTAAAATCTGAATATTTGAAAAGTTCATTTTATAACATGAAGCCTGCAGTTGAAAAAGTCATATTTATCTGTTGACATCCCGAGCTGCATAAATACCCTGCCCGGTGTGTTTGCCAGGTGTGTGTTCCCATGTGAAAGTGCAGCTCCCAAACTGGGGAAAAAACGCTCGAAAAATGGGTTTGGGGAGCGGTGTGTGCTGCTGGGAATCAGGACTGGTTTGTGGGGGTGCTTGGGGTCTCTCTCTGGGTTCTGTGCCAGGGCAGAGGGGTCCTCCAAGGTGGGTGGGATGGAGGGGAAGCTGTGCTGGAGGGGTTGGGGCTCGTCCTGATGGTCGCGCTCCTTTTCCCGTGTTCGCAGACGGACCCGGAGCAGCGCGTGTGTCGCTGACACTTCCCCACGTACCCGAAGGAACCGCAAGCCCAGACTTAACAGACCCCTGCTGCTGGAACCCAGGGCACAGGGAATGCTTTTCTGACAGTTTTAGAAAGCCCTGACCCTCAGCAGAACGCTGCTTTTAACCTCTGTCCCTGGAAAAAATTGCCAAGGCTTTGGGAGTTGGAGCACACAGGGGTGAACTAGGTAGCAGTAGCAATAGTTTATCACAGGGTGAAAAATTTAGGGTTTTAGGATTTTAATATAAGAGTGAATAGGGGACAAGATGGAGGATTTTGGGCGTTGTCTCATCTCCTTCTTGTTCTTCTTCCACTCCATTTTCTGAAGTGTTAGTGGCACAAGGTTATTGGCTAGAGAGAGTAGAGGATAGGTGCTATGTGAGTAGATTAGTAGAAGTTATTGGTAGAAAAGTAAAAACAAATACATGTTAGAAAGTAATTGGACTGATTAGCTTTAAAAGGCCTTGGTTTTGGGTGCTTGGGAGCCATTTTGTGCCTTGTTTCTCATATGTTAAGTCTGGTGTGCAGACGGAGAACTGAAATTAAGAGAAAAATAAACAACAGCCTGAAGAGCAAGAAACAGAGAGTCCTGCTTGTTTTTCATCCTTGGAAAAGAACTCACGAGGGAGCCACCTCCAAAAGGCCCAGGGGGTAGGTTCCCAGACGTGGGGGACCAACCAAAAAATCCCACACCCTGCTCCTCCTTTAATTTAGCTTTTCAGGGGAGCTAAGCCTGTGGAGGGTGTTGCTGTCATGTCTTGTTCCCATCACCTTCCGGGCGTTGGAGGGTCTGCTCCGGAGTGACAATGTGTCCACAAGGAATTTCTCCATCTCACGCTGTGGAACAGAGCTAGCCCACCTGACTCGCAGCAGCCCCCATTGCTGAGGGTTCAAAAAGTTCAAATGACTGGTGATGATTCAGAAAACATGAGGCTGAAACTTTTATCCTTGGAAATCCGCGTGAGACTGGACACAAATGACGGCGGCGTCTGAGCCGTGCGGTGTTGTTTGTGCCCATTTCACAGTCTGGGTTTCCACAAATGCTCTCAACACCTGCAGGATGAAGGTTTGGTGGTTTGAAAGGCATGAAGAATAAGAGGCAGGGAAAGGAGCTGATCCCCAGCCCAGTGTTGCTGTCACGCCTTCAGCAGGTGCTGCTTTGTCCGTTCCAGAGTCCCAGATTAATCCTCTGAAAGCTTTCAGCCAGATCATCAGTGGTGTGGAAAGACGTACAGGGGAAAAGGGAAAGGGAACAGAGAGAACAGTGGTTTTCTGCTTCCAGGGCTGTGTATGGGAAAGAAGACAACTGTTCTGCAGCTTATTGTGTGCATCCCTCCTTGAGGGACACGGCACAGCTGGAGGCGTGGGGAAATGCTGTGTGCTTTACACAGAGTCCTGGGATCCCAAAGACAGAATCCTGGGATCACACAGGCTGGAAAAGCCTCTGAGCCCATCCAGTCCAAGCATTCCCCAGCACTGCCAAGGCCACCACTACCCCATGTCCCCAAGTGCCACACCCACATGGCTTAGAAATCCCTCCAGGGATGGGGACTCCCTCACTGCCCTGGGTGGCTGTGACAAGGTTTGGTGACACTTTCAGTGGAGAAATTTTCCCGATATTGAACCTAAACCTCCTCTAGTGCAACTCAAGGCTTGTCCTAGCCCTTGTTCCCTGAAAGCAGAGCCTGGTCCCCAGCTGACTGCACCCTCCTGTCAGGAGTTATTTGGATCAGTAAAATCCCACCTGAGCCTCATTTTCTCCAGGCTAAGAACCTTCAGCTGCTCCTCATCAGACTTTGCTCCAATTGCCTCCTGCCCTGGGGTACATCCCATCCCTAAATGGCCTCAGTAGGGTTTTGGGTGCTTTGTGAGGGACACCAAAGTGGGGAGGCAAATCCTGCTGGGAGCAGCTTGTGGGGAGCATCCTCCAGCCCTGCTCCTTTGTCCTGCTGAAGAAGTCCTGTGTCCCACCTGGCTGTGAAATGTCACCTCCTCTGTATTCTGGACACTGCACAGAACCATTTGTGTGGGTGATGTAAGTGGCTTCAATTTATTACTGCTCGTACTGCAATTATTGACGTTGCTCTTAGCTGTGCTGTTGGCAAATATAAGTGAGTGAGGTGTTGTTCTATTAGCAGGGAAAAATCCAGAGTGAGGAATGGGCTGCAGAGATGAACAGCAGAGAGATCTGTGGTGTTTGGTGTAGAATGTGGGGTTATTTTGGTGGGGAAATACTTATACAGAAAGTAGTAGATGAAAAAATATAAGAGAAAAATATCTAAGGCCCGGCTGGATGCAATAAAATCATTTTGGTGTCAAAGCCCAATGCCAAGAGCAGCCCTGGTGCTTGAAGTCATCTCCTTGGTCCTCCTGGGATGAGCTTCACCCTTTTGAGGTGCAAATACAGGAAAGTTGTTTCTTTTAGCTCTTAGGGATTTATCAAACAATTCAACGAGTGTATCTCATCTCTGCCTATGAAAATTCCTTTTAACGGGTCTCCTGCTTTTTACTTGTGGAAATGAGGTTGGAAAGTTCATGTGTTCCTGTCCCACCATGCCAAAGTTCTGTGATGGAAACTCCCACTCTGTCCAGATTTTATATTTCATCTACTGGCTTTGTAGAGATGAAAAACTTCTATCACCCTGTAAAATAATCCCTGATAAACCTTCTAATTCCCATAAATTTTTCTAATTCCTGAAAACTTTTGTCTCTCTCCTTTGGTTTTACATGCCAAGGATTGACTTTTTTAGAGGGAGGTATTAAAAACTGAAAAAAAAAAAAAAGTCATATTCACTTTCAGGTACAAAAATTAATTAGCCCAAGAATTTCAATTTTCATAGTGGCAAGTCATACTAAATTAGCTTTCCTGTGGGAAAAAGAAAAGTTCAATTAAAACAAAAGACCTGTGTGGAGGAGTTTCTACAAACTATTTCAAGTTCAGTTTTTCATATGGATGACAAATTAAGAGGGATATTAAGATTTTATTCAGGTCTGTGCTTTAAGAAACTCTAACTTATACCAGAGAGCAAAAGATAAATAGAGTCAGTTCTGCATGACTTCTGATATAAAAACTAATAGGATGGAAAATTACTTTGGAGTAGAAGAAGTGGCTTGATATTAGATAATTAACAGTGCTTAGTGAAGTTCTGTAACAGCTGAGTGACAACAAGGATGTTCTCTGGCTAGAACCCGAGAGCAAAGGCTCTTATTGATGCAAGTGATTTAAAAACACTTTTTTTTTTTTGCTTTGGATTTTTCCTCTTGTTCCTCATAGTGGTCAGTGCCCAGATATTGTGATGCTGCTCAGAGCCCATCTCAGGGTTTGATCCAACTGGTCAGACTCACCCCATTTATCCTGGAAAACTTATGGAGAGCATAAATTCATAGTGGTTTTGGTCCTGACTTCTGTGAGGAGAAGTGAATAATTTCTGAGGTTCATATACCCTGAGTTAGTCTTTACATTCTCAAAATTTACCAAAAATTTAAATTATCTCATTTAGTCTGGAACAAATCACCTTTTCATATGGGTATGGCCTCAGGTGGATGAAAGTTTCCAGGTTTTTGATGAATACAAGGTTTTGAAAAGCACCTGTGAGCATCTGATTGAGAGCCAGAGGCAGTTTTATCTCTGTTGCTGAAATCCCTGATTGCAGAGAGGTTTGCATGAGCAAAGGAGATCAGGGCAGAGTCTGGAGGCCAGCAAAGGAAGTTCAATATTTTATTTTCCCCGATGGTTTGGAGTCATGAACATGCCCTGAGTCCTGAGCTTTCTCTGGCTGCCTGTTCTGGTGGACAAGTACCAGTTGCTTTGGGTTTGTGTATGAAAATTGATAAGAACATGAGAAATGATCTCCTGGAACAGGCTTGGCCCAGCCTTCTGCAGCTGGGAGATGCTGTTCAGGGAGAGCAAAATCTCCCCAGAAACACAACAGCTTGCAACTCTCAGGAAAAACCAGCAGTGAAAACACCGGGGCTGAGCTGACTTTCCTTTTCCCTGCCCTTTTCCCCCGGGTGCTGGGTGTCAGGAGGACATCAGGAGTTCATTTGACACTAGATTTCTTTTTGGAGCTTTTGATTAAGTAAGTCTCCCTTTTATTTTTGGCTTAATTTGGAATAATTTTCATGCTTTCTGAGGGCTCAGCTACCTCATGTTATTATAGTTTAACCTTCAGTTTGGCCAGAAATGCTGCAGGGACTGACTTTGGGTCGGGTGAGATGGTTGGGTTCATAACTCAGATTTGCTTCCATTCTTCAATCCAAGAAAAACAGTGGTGGGCTGGATGTGTGGTGTTTTGGGAACAGCCATGGAGTTAAATTATTGGATGTAGGAGATCGATCTTTGGTCTATCCCCATAATCCCATAGATGGATGGACAGGGAGCTGAATAATGGGGAAATGTCTTTGCTTGGCTTGGAAGGACCCAATAACTGTTTGAGGAGATAAAGACAATGGAGGAGGACAGGGAATATGTTCTGGGAAACTCGAAAGTCTGAGCCAGCAGGAAAGCAGGTGTCAAAAGCCAACAGGAAACAAGGACAAAATAGTGAGAAGAATTTTTCCAAGGGTGATGTTTTCTCTAACAGCTCTCAGACTCAAGCTAATCAGAGAAATTAGAAATTTAAAACACTTTGCCAAGGCCTTTCTCAGAGCAAGGTTTTCATGGAGACCTTGTTTTTCCCCAGGAATGCCTCGAGCCCTGCCTGGCTTTAGCACGGCTGAGCCTAAATTAACATTCCATTTTGGCTGCTTTGCAGCCACAATCTATCTATAACAGGAGATTTAGCTCTGCAGCTGGTGTGGCAAGTGCCTCAGAGAGATGGGGCCATTGCTACCACACAAATATTTTCTTTTTTCCACTCTTGCCCCTTGGAGGGGTCACACACATCAAGGTTTGGGACAAAACTACACAGGAGGAGAGGCAAAATTTCAAAATTTCTCCTTTTTTTTTTCTGGCAGTGGTTACTTTCTCTTTTAATGGGAAGGTTAAAAAAACAAGTTCCATTTGTAAGTAACTAGCAAAAAAATATATGGTTTAATAAATATTTACCACTCTGGTTTGCAAAATACCATTAATATAGTGGGTTTTTTCTGTTGAGGATGCTCCCCAGCAAGAACAAATGTCTTATGAAAACCTCCTCTAAAGAAGAATAAAAATGGCTTTTATGTGACAAACTCCTGAATTAAGTAATACTTGGATGCTGAAAGATGTCAACAGAGCTGGAACAAAAGAGAAAAGTCTGACTGAAGAAGCAAATCATTCAAATGTGCCTGGCAAAGGGTGTTCAGGGTTTGCTGTCTTGGGGGTTTTCACCCATCACTCAGGCTGCTGTCACTGTCTGTAGGAAACAAAACTCTTCAGGCTTGCAGGGCACAGCTAAAGATTGTCTTCTTCTCACCAGGGCAGGGAACCAGTGGGAAAGATCTGTGTCCTTCCCTTCTGGTCAGGAATTTGTGCATTGATAGGGTGGTTCAAGAGTTTGGGAATGAAGTTTGACACCAGCAGCCTTCCAGGGCCTGGAGGGGCTCCAGGAGAGCTGGAGGGGGACTGGGGACAAGGGGTGGGAGCAGCCCTTCACCAGAGGCTTTGCTGGATTTGTGCCATTCCAGAAGCAGCTTGTACAACTTTTGAGCAGAGAGATGGAAAACAAGATGTGAAATTCTGGACTTCCTTAGCAAGGCTGCTGCAGGGCTGGAGCTCCTCTGGAGCCAGCCTGGGAGAGCTGGGGGTGCTCACCTGGAGAGGAGAAGGCTCCAGGGAGAGCCCAGAGCCCTTCCAGGGCCTGAAGGGGCTCCAGGAGAGCTGGAGAGGGACTGGGGACAAGGCATGGAGGGACAGGACACAGGGAATGGCTCCCACTGCCAGAGGGCAGGGATGGATGGGATATTGGGAATTGGGAATTCCTGGCTGGGCTGGAATTCCCAGAGCAGCTGTGGCTGCCCCTGGATCCCTGGCAGTGCCCAGGGCCAGGTTGGACATTGGGGCTTGGAGCAGCCTGGGACAGTGGGAAGTGTCCCTGCCTTGGCAGGGGTGGGATGTGACACAAACCCAAACCCTTCCAGGACCCTGTGGGAAGAGGGGAATTTCTGCCCTGAGGAGCAGCTGGTGCTGAGAGCTGGGAGAGGCAGATTTGGAGAAGCTGAAGGAAAGCACAGGGGGCAGAGCTGCAGGTGCACCAAGGCTCCTTACAGCAGCTGCAGGAACCCCCGGGATTCCTGTGGGTGACTTTAACCAGTGCTGCAAGGAGAAATGTTTGGGTTGGAAGCCACGTAGGAGATTCCTGGAGAGCATCAGGGACAATTTAGGGATGTTTTCTCCCTGAGCTGGGCGGTTTTGGGGAGGGGCTCTGCTGGATCTGCTGGTGATGGATGGTTTTTTTTTTTCTGTTGAGAATGCTCCCCAGCAAGAACAAATGTCTTATTAAAACCTCCTCTAAAGAAGACTAAAAATGGCTTTTTTTTATTCTTCTTTATAAGAAGGAGGAGCCGATGGGATGTGCAACTCCAGGTCAGCCCTGGTCTCACAGATGTGGTTGCTCTGGTTTCTCAATTTGCGAAAAATTTGGGAAGAATTTAGGAAAACTTGGGAAAAAATTGTAAGGAATTTGTAAAAAATTGGAAACTATGAGACGTTTATTTTGTGAAGCCCAAATCTTTGTCCTGTGGATTTGCTTGACTCTCTGCTGATTTATAGAGCTGGTTTTTGGTTTGTTTCTTTTTTTTCCTAACCCTTCTGTTGTGTTTTACCTGACTGTGACTTCTTTCAAGTCAAATTTGGGTTCTGGCTCTTTATCACAAAGGAAAGGCAAAATACAACCCAAAATGTGACCTGTAGGCAGCTCTGCTTCCTCTGGACTTTTAGTCCTAATAGTCTCGTCTAATGTACGAATTCACCTTAGCCTGTTCCTGTTGAACCATCAAAATACAAAGGAAATGAGAATTCATGTTTGTGCTGACAGGAAATGCAGTTATTGAGAATTTTATTAAATGGCTGGCTATAATTTTAGAGCATTAAGATAATTTACTAGCCCTATCTACCAGTGCAAAAATAGAAATATCTTCACTTTTTCTCAGTAGTTTACTCTTTTTGACACCTTTTTTCTCTCATCTTTCAATACTCAGTGTTTTCACTCTGTTTCTACTGCATTTGTGGAACATTACAGTGGTTGGCCTGTAAATGTTATAATTATTTGGTTATAAGAACTGGATACTTTTATTAGGGAAAAAAAACCTGCCTGATGCTGGCATTTAACAAAAATTTGTTTTCCTGAACTATATTGGGTCAACATTGATTCAGCTACTTTGCTTTAATTTTTTTTTTTTTTAATGCATTACCTGTACTTTTTTTACCTTAAAAGCTCTTGATATGCTTGGGAAGGCTGATACCTGCATCCAGGTGAGGGATTTGAAGCTCAGGTTATTTCCTAAGAGCTACAATTATTTTAAACCACCAGGTAAATTTATATGGAATTAATTGTCCTATCCCTACCGGCTTTCAAAATCTCGGAGAACTCTGAGATTCAGATGAGAGTTTTATAACTCATGTTCAGATTTTGCTGAAGTTTTGACGAAGGAAATGTTCAGCTTTTTTTGGGTACTCCCTCTAGTGCTGAAGGTGCTGCATGGCTGAAAAAAACAAACAGGTTTGTCTAACCTGGGAACGAATTAATGTCATCTTTTATTTCTTTGTTGTTTCACTTCCTTTGGGTTTTGCTCTCATGGGAGCTTAAGCCCGTTTGAGCTGGTGGCAAATGTGTTGTGTGACCGGTTGTGCTTGAAAAATTAGGGTTAGGGTTGGGCTTTAAAGATAAAATTGTTCCAAAATTTGTCAAATACAAAAGAACAAGAAGAAAAAGCCTTTGCTGTCGGTCGGTGTCTGATCATTGGACAAAATGTTTGGTCTCTATTATCTTATAATCTTATATTCAGGCATCTATTTGTTGCAGTTCCTTGCAGCCACATTTAAACTGGGGCTGGAAAGAAAGACCTGGATGAAAGCAACTCGGATTTTTCAGTTACATAAAACTCTGAAAGGCTTTTACAAATTGCTTCTGTGTGGGAGGCAGCTTGCTGCAAAGCTGTCACTTGAAACTTTATCAATCAGAAGACAGTGCTGGTTTTAATTATGTAGATTTTCAAAGTAAAATAACTTTTTTTTTTTTTCTTTTTCCCTTGCCTGAAAATGTAGAACAGAGTCAGGTGAGATCTGGAACAATCTGAAAGATTTTTGAAGAGTTTGCTGGGCTTAATTGAAATAGCTTCAAAAAGCTGGCTTTTATGAAGTGTAGTAGAGTCGGAGCATTTTTAGCTTTCTTCTTTTTAAAAGAAAGGCCTTTTTCTCCTTGTACATTGTGCAAATTGTCACTAACTTCTAATTATCTCTCTATCCAGCCATGGTGCTGTAAAGATTTCCACTCTCTGCGTTTTTGTGGCCTAATTTTGGTGCCTTGAGCCCTAAAATGATGTGATGCTGCAGAGCTCCGTGTGGCTGGAGGCGCGGTGGGGACAGCGAGCGCTGGGCTCTCTGCAGAGCTCTGACAAATCCCCTCCTGCCAGTGACACCCTGCACTTGTCACCCAGCAGGTAAAATCCCTGCAGCACCCTGGAGTTTGCTGGGAAAGCTCCAGAGCTCTGCTAGAGAAGCTCCTGCATCTTCAGAGAGCAGAAACAATGAGCTGGGTTTTGTGCTGCTCGAGCAGGAGAGAGGGTGGGGAAAGAATGTGAATTAATCATGAACACTCCATTTTGCTCATGTGTTTGGTGGTGGGGGAGAGAGACAGACAGAGTGTTTCCTTTTGCTCTTTTCCTTTTTGGGTTGTTTGACTTCATTAGGAGTTGGATTTTGCTGTTTGTTCTCACTCTGGGAAGCAGGCAGCACTAACATGTCACGCCGTGGTGACGGATATGTTCTCCAAAGCCTCTTCTCCAGTGTTTATTGTGCAACACAGTTGGCACCACTACCTGTTGAAATTGGAAAAAAAATCATGATTTCTACCAGAAAAAGGCACTTGGGCTCTGATTTCTGCTGGTTTTGACACCGGCTTTTTCTTTTCCCAATTTTCACATCATCTTTCTTAATTCCCTCTCCTCTGGCAGCGCTGTCCTTTTTCTCAGCCTGGTGCTTGTAGGTTGTCTGAGAAATCCTCCCAGGGTTTGTTACCCAGCGTGGGGGTGACTGAGCTCTGCATGGAATCCTGGTGAGAAAAGTGATGGACTGCAGCTCTGCTGCTGGGCTCCTCTCAAAGGAGCTGGGGTGGCCCAGTGCTCAGCTGGGACAGGGTCACAGGTCCCCACCCCCTGACTCTTTGCAGATTCCCTTTGTGAGCTCCCATTGCCTTTTCCACGTCCTTTTTTTTTTTTCCCCCCTCTGCCTGGAGTCAGCCTTCCTGCCACTTCCCTTCCCCCGGCTGCTTTGTCTTCTCCTCCAGCCCTGTTTTAANAGCTCTTGCCTTTTCCACGTCCTTTTTTTTTTTTCCCCCCTCTGCCTGGAGTCAGCCTTCCTGCCACTTCCCTTCCCCCGGCTGCTTTGTCTTCTCCTCCAGCCCTGTTTTAAATCACCTTGTATTTTTGGATTCCACACCTCCAAGGCTGTGACCTCTTCAGTGAGCTTGAAGAATGGGCTTTTCTGTGGCTGGGAGTCTCTCAGGGTCACAACTGCTGCCTCTGCTGTCTGATTGTGGGGCACATCAAAGTCAACCGTCCCGGTTTTTGGCATTCGGGCTCGGAGCCCAAAAAAGAGATGTGGCAGTACCTTTGGGAATTTATGGCTCCCAGCCCCTGGGTTCTTTTAGGTCACTCAGACAAAAGTGCTAACTGCTATGGATGAGCTCTTTTATCCCTCCATTGCTCCTGGCTCAGCACAAAAATTAGTCAGGAGTGCTGTGGATGTGGAGGCCGGCCCCCAAAGAGGTTCCCACCGTGCCAGAGATCCCCATCTCCATCTCTGTCCTTCCCTTTGTGCTCCAGGACCTCTGAGTGCAAAGACATTCCAAGAGAGGTTCATCTGAGCACTGCCTTCCCGTTCTCAGGCTGGCAGGGAAGTCCTTGACTCCATCCATGTAATCCAGGGAAAGGGAAGCTCAGCAGAGCCCTGCGCCATCCTGAGGCCAAGGAAAAATTCCCAGGGGAGCCCTGGAGCAGCACATGGAGCTTGTGATGACCCCTTGATGAGCCAGTTCATGAATTCCCATGTGGCCCTTCAGAGCAATCACGCTGCTGCAGGAATCCAGAAACTTCTCTGGAATACAGTCACGGAGTCATTGGGGCTGGAAAAGCCCTCTTAGATCACGGAGTCCAACCATCCCCAGAACTACCAAGGCCACCACCACTGCTCCATGTCCCCAAGTGCCACATCCCCATGGCTTTGAAATCCCTCCAGGAATGGGGACTCCCCCACTGCCCTGGGCAGGTGACTCTTTTGGGAAGAAATTCTTAATATCCAAAACCTAAACCTCTCCTGGCATAACCTGGGGCTGTTTCCTCTTCCTGTCCCTTGTTCCCTGGGAGCAGAGCCCGACCCCCACCCTCCTCACTGCTCTTCCAGCTCCAACAAGATTTGAGGGAGAGATTCACCTTTGAGCCTGTTCTTGGTTTCTGAGCCCAAGGAAGGATGGATGCTCTTACAACACTTCAGAAATCCACGTAGAAGCCAAATTCCACTCCCTTGTTTACTTGTCTATGAATTATGCCTGGAAAATACCTAAATTTATTTGCAACTAGTTGAGCATCTTGTGATTCATAGGTGTCTTCCCAGTAGTACTGCAGTAGATGGTTACTCACATCTAGCAAAGCCTCCAAATTTTATTTTCAAGCTGCAGGCTGTGAAGTGGGATTGACAGTTGCTGAAATTTATGGCATTTGTAGTCGTAAAAGAAAATGTATTTGAAGTAGCACCCAACTGTGTTTGGATTATAGGTTATACACCCAGAGCACTGCTGACATTTCTGCACTACCGCGAATGGAGAAGGATGGGGAGAATTCACCATTTAAAGATTTGGGTCTAAAAGAAGGGGTCTAGAAGTTGGCAAAATCTGCTCTTAAAATTCTCTCACCTCATTTAGGAAAATGGGGTGATTTAAAATGCCATCCTGAGATTGACATGAAAATTTGAAGCCTGTATCAGCGACTGTTATGTAAATGGTTCTTGAAAAGTCTCTGGATCATTTACTCAGAGGTGTATTTAAAGGAGGAAATGACTTATTCATACATTGTTTCATGAACTCATGCTGTGATTTTTTTTTTTTTTTTCCCAAGCTACTTGAAAGGAAGCTCAGAGGATTATGAGAATGTAGAAAGGCACGTGATAAACAAGGGCAGTGGAGTGGGCAGGGAGGTGACAGGAAAACAAAGCCTGGCAATAAATACTGAACAAACAACTGAGACAACACAACAAGCTGAATTAAATTGCTGAGCCAAGTCTTGACTTGAGATCTTTTCACTGGGAATGTCAGAAATTCTTTCAGGACTTTGACTTGCAAACAAATGAACGTTTCCAGGGAGGATGGATAATATCTGATTATATCTCTGATAATATCCACCTGTCTAAGGCATCGCTCGGGGGTTAACTCTTGCTTAGGAAAGATTCTGGTCTTTTTATAGGGTATTGTGGGCTTTTAAGCCTTGAGAAATGGTCATTTTTTTTAATCCAGAAGGGCATTAGGACCAGCCTGGGCAGCTGGGAGTCACTGGGATGCTTCAGTCCTGTGACCCATCTCATTACCTGGGTAATAAGCAAGGAGGGACCAATAGGAAGATCCTTCCCATAATAATGTACTTGTGATTTGATTTATTCTTTCTAGAAATCTTTTTAATATGTCTTTATTGCTTCTGATTTAATTAATCCCTTTCCAGTTCTTCTTTATTGGGGTTGTTCTGTTTATCCAGCAGCTCATGCAGCCACGAGGTTATTGTAGCTCAGAGGAGCTTTATATGCTTTGTACCTTTGATTAGCAGGGTTTCTGTTCATTTTTTAATATTTTCTTGATTCCCATATGCTTCAGGTCTGTGGGAAACATCAAAACATCTCATTTAAAAGTACCTTGGTAGAGAAATACTTGCAGAGAAACCCCAGTTTGCTGTAATTGGTCCATTTGTGTGTCAGGTTCACACTGGGAGCTGTGTCCATAGCAGAAAGGCACCATGGAATATGTTGGATTGGCCATTTCTGCTTCTCTGAAACTGTAATTGAAATATTAAACTTACCATGGGCTTTTCTTTAGGCTCAGATTAATTTCTGAGTTAACAGATAAAAGCTCTGCCTCTAATTTTACATTTGGGCTTAACTTTAAGTACACTTTTATTCTTTGTTCTTAAGTTATTTTACTGCTTATTAATCGCTGCAGATCGGTTTGACTGGATGGAAAATAAAGTCTGGAAAAGGCTAAATCTTGACTGCAATGAAAATATATCTTTATATCTGATGGAGCAAATGCCCAGAGGGAATAGATTTAATTCAGCAAGGAGGGTTTTTCAGAAGCTTTTGTCTTCTGCCCTCTCACAGACAAATTTTTGGCAGAAAAAGAGGGTTCTGCAGCTCAGTGTAATCAATAACTTGAGTGCCTTTTCCTCAGGCTCCTCCAGGCTGGGGTTTAATTTGGTGCCTGTCTGGAATCTGTGCAGACCCTGTCAGAATCACTAAGGTTAGAAAAGGCCCCCAAGATCATCAAGTCCAACCTTTGGCTGAAGCCCTCCACGCCTGACCACGAGTTCAGGGAACAATTTTTTCCTAATATCCAACCCAAACTTCTCCTGGCACAGCCTGAGAGGGGACCTTGGGAAAGAGGAGGAGTTTCCAGCAAGGCTGGGTTTGGCTTTGCGCAGGTTGGGGAAGATCAGTTTGTTCTGGGACCCTCAGGGAGAGACCGACTGCTGCTCCTTCAACTTGAAAAAATATTAAATTTCAGAGACGCCTGCCTGTTGCTGTTGTGATATTCTGGTTTTTTCTGAGTTTTTACCTGGCAATGGAAATTTTCCAGGATGTCAGGGTGACTCTGAATTGCTGATACCTCATGGATGCAGACTGGAGTGAAACTGCTGCTGGCTACAGCTGCTGCTGTCCAGATAGAGAATAACACTGATAAATTTAATGTAGGGCTCCTACTCTTGCATTTTTATTTGATCTTGGGGTGCCTAACTCCAGTTTGGATGTAGAGCTGCAGAAACCTTCATGGTTTGGCCATTCATGTTAATTAATGGCTTTGAATCAATCAACCAGGGTCTGTGTATTTGCCACAGCCATGGAAGGAGAATTATGGCTCAGATCTCCTTGGCTTTATTTCTCTGTGTTCAGCTGGACTTGGAGACAAAGGGGAATATTCAGGGTCATGGAAGTGAAAAGGTATCAGAGATTTTCTCCTATTTATCCTTGCCAGTTGTACAGAAAAGGCACTTTTGGACTGAAAACTCCTCTGTGCAATGCAATGATTGATTGTGTTATATTGGGAGTTATTTTTCATGAAATGTAACTCAGGAGCTGAATGCTGAACTATGAAAAGTCTGTTTGCTCAGTGCCCCTTTTCTAGGGCTGGTTTAGAAATGTCCTTGGAGGAATCCTGTTGTTCTTTGCCTCCCTCAGAGCTGTCTCCAGTGAGCTGTGGAGGAAAAGGGTGCCCTGAGCCTCTGTAGTTAGGCATAAAAAAATGATTTACTCAGTGCAGACACCGTGGTTGGATTTTGTGGCATTCCATGCATGTGCCAAACAAGAGAAATCTCGTGTTTGAAAAATCAGTTTGTGGCAGCAGGAAGAACTTAGTCATGGAACCCCGGAGTTGCAGGAGGCAGGAAAATGGTGCATGGGAAAATTAAGCTTAAATCAAGGCATTGTGGTTAAGATTTAATCCTTGTTTTTCAGCAGAGAAAAAAATGTGTAACTAAAACACTGAAGAGAGCACAGTTATAAATCTGAATAATAAATCAGGCATGTGTTTAGGCAAAGACATTGCTTGTGTCCCTGTTGAAATATAGATCTGTGGTATTTCTTATTCAAGTTAGGAAACAGAACTTCAGGACAGTAAAAACAAAATTCTTTGCTTGGCTCCACAAGGTAATAACTCACCCAGTCCATCTCCATGTGATGCACACATGTTAAAGAGAGATAAATCAAGTGATAATAAGAGTTATTAATTGTCCACATAAAAGGGCTCGGGTCTGACCTCATGCTGGTGGAAGGGATGATCAAACCAGAGTGGAGTTTGCAGAGAAGGAGACAAGAAAAAACTCTTTTCATGTGTCTTCCCAGATGTGTTTTGCCCTTCTCTCTCCTGCCATCAGCTGTTTTTGGGAAAAGCTTTCAAATGGGAAAAGCGGAATTAAACCTATTTAATAGGAATTAGACATATTCCTTATTTTGCTGCTCTGTGTTTAGTCCTTTCAAACCCTGCTAAAAGTCCATTTTACCTTTCCTCTGTGACCATGGATCAAAACCTCTTTTATTCAGTGCCCGCAAACATCTGATTGGCTTTGGGTCCTTTTTAATTTGCTGTCTTTGTGTGAGTATTTTTTTTAGGGTTGAGATGTGGCAGTGAAACAGATGCTGATCTGGACTCTGTGTTTCTTGCTCTGTATATTGAGGTAAAAAAGCCATAGGTGTTCCTCGAGGCTTCCAACCCCACAGGACTGGATTTTCTTTCTCTTTTATTGGACTATGTCAGTGGTTTGTGGCTTATTTTTATTTGCTGTTCAGAAAGTGAGAATACCTGAGTGAATGTGAGTAAAACTTCACTAATTCTGATAGGCAGCTTAATAAACAACAAAATAATAAACCCTAAATTTTTCAGTGCCACCATCACTCTGAGATCTGAAATGCTGAGCACTTTAGAGGCAAAACAAGCTGGGTCCTTTATTCTGAGATTTTTGTGTACAGTAGCCCCAAATCCCCCCTGTTCTGAAGAGCTTTTTATGCACACAATCACGTCTTTTAGGTTTTTTAGATATTCAAAATACCTTCTGTGCAGAAGCAGCAGAGATCAGGGCCTAATGGGACAAGAAGCAGAAGAAAGAGCTCATTGTCAGGAGGTAATAACTCCTTGTCATTCTCCGTGGGAGGCTGGTGGAGGTTAAAAAATTGGGAAAGAGTGTTGCTAAGCACTTGCCATATCATGTCTTGGCTAACCAGGATAGTCTGGTTTTAAGATCTCCTCTCCAGTAAGTTTTAAGTAACTGTCCTGCAGCCTTTTGCTGGCAGGTGAAGCTGAATTTACTTAACCGATCTTCTGAGATAAATAAATACAGCTAAGTATTAAAAATACAGCGTTGTCTGACCCCCCTGAGACCCTTCTGGAATATTTTGTCTCCATATTAAGATTGTCCCAGTAGTATTTCATATTTGTCTGGTCCTGTTGCTTTTGACTCCCTTGATCTCGAGCAGCACGTTGCTGTAATGTGATCTTGTATTGCCGTGGTCTGTTCATTAACAAAGGACTCCTGACAATAATATCAGAAGGCTAAATATGATTTATTAACATAACTCTATAGTTCAGAAGATTTTGAGTTATTATCTGTCTAGTCCAGAGCATCCAAAGCTCTTACCTTCAACTCAATCTAAAGAATGTTAAAATGCTTACAATTTAACATTTAATATTTAACATATAACAGAAAAATAACAATCCTTCACCTCATAGGTTGGAAGAGAAACTTACATCTTCCCATACTGAGAAACAAGTAGAGAAATCTAAATGTCCTTGAAACCCAACTCAAAAATTTTGTTTACAAAAACTTGTACAGAATAAAAAAAATAAATACTTTCTCATTAAAAAAAAAATTTCTACAAACTTGTATACAGAAAAACTTTTCATATGTTCTTACAACAATCCTGAACCCCCATTTTTCTGGAAATGCCCATTTTTCTGCAAACTGCCCATGTGAGAGGGGACACTCTGAGGTGCCAGCTTGGCCATTCTTCATCAGTTCATCACCGGTTGCTTGTTATTTGGAATCTTCCTTCACCTCCATCCTTGGAAATTCACTTCCCAACTCCAAGCCTCACCAGAATCCCATCCTGCACTGAAAGTCTGGCCATTGCCCTCCAGAGCCAGGGAGGCTCTTTGACATTTGGTACTTGGCTGATCTGTTTGAGCAATCTTACATAAACCCCAGCAGGGGAGCTGCCAATTCCTGCACGTCGGAGGAGAAATGTTTCCTTATTTGGGGAGGTTTGCTCCTACTCGGGGCCACAGCAGTGGTTTCCAAACGCCTCTGGTATTTGATGACTGTGGCATAACTTTGCAGGGCTTTGTGTGCCTCCTTTCAGCTGCTCTGAGATCCCTGGGTGGCACTCAGGGACAGTCCTTGTCGTGGCTGCCTCGGGAGTGGAGTGAAGGGAGGGATGGGCTTGTTCTAGTCCAAAACCAGAAAAACCCCAAAACGAAACCACCTCCTTCATCCTCCTTTTTACCTGGATTTTTTTTTTTTGTTTTGCTGAGGAGTAGAAAACAGAAATATGGATCTTAAATCTTAAGTAGAAAACAGAAATCTGGATCTTAAATCCAGATTTGTCTGGATTTCTGGCAGACATCAAGGGTGGCTGCTCAGCTTTGGGAAGGGTCCTCACCCTCCCTGTGGGCAGCAGCAGCTGGGGCTGAGTCCTTGGCACGGTGACATCCTGCTCTGCTGTGGTGCCTTGGGACAAGGATCCCTGTCCAGGAGCAGCTGGAGCTTCAGGGGTGGCTGAGGGAGCTCAGCCTGGAGCAAAGGAGGCTCAGGGGGGGACCTGGTGGCTCTGCACAACTCCCTGCCAGGAGGGGACAGCCAGGGGGGTCGGGCTCTGCTCCCAGGGAACAGGGACAGGAGGAGAGGGAACGGCCTCAGGCTGGCCCAGGGGAGGCTCAGGTTGGATTTTGGGACAATTTCTTCCAGAAAGGATCATCTCCTCAGGGCAGTGGTGGAGTTCTCATTTCTGGAGGGATTTAAAAGCCATGTGGATGTGACTTTAAAGCTGGTTTGAAGATCTTTTCCATTTGGGTCCATGATTCCATGGCCACCAGGGTGACTTTTTCAGAGTGGTGTGAGGCCACATTTGGGGGATGGAGCCAAGTCTTCTTCCATGGCAGCTTCCAGCAGTGGGTCAGGTGCAGAAATGTCTGTAATGAATCGCTTCTGTGCTCTGGGTGGTGCTGCCAATGCTGTCATGTTGGGGCTTCAGGAACATTGGAAAAGAGAGGCTGAAAAATCCCTTTCCCTGACCTCTGTATGAATTCAGTCCACGCCCCACATGATGCTTTTCCTCACTCCACCTATTTTTTCTCCTTTTGTTCCACAAACCGTTTGTTTAGGAATGTGTGTTACTTTGTGTTACTGTTTCTCTGAATTTATTTGTTGCCATCTCCAGAGCTGGTTTTACATGTTTAATTTTATTATGTTCATGAGGCAACGTTGGCAGGAACGGTGCTATAAAAAGCATTCATTTCATGGAGTGGTACAAACATGTTTTCAGCTGAATTGATGACACTGAATATAAAACACTTCTCATTTGCTCTTCCCCTTAAGGTTTGTTTAATGAACTAAAGTTTTTCTTATTACTTAGAGGTGCCGTTCTTTCTACCCATCCAGAAAGAATACAAAACATAATGTGCATTTATGGCTGCCATCTCTTGGAAATAACCTACTTAAGGAACATTTCTCTGTGAATCTTGGGGTGTTATGGAAATTCTTCCACTATCTTCTTTTTTCTTCCTTTTTCTCCCTGAACCCTGAACTCTTTATTGTGAATTAAAATGACTCTAAATGAGGAGATCTGTATTAAGAAGCCACTTGGGAAGGTATCAGTATTTGGATGCAGATTTGTGTTTACACTCCTGGAATTTGTTTGAGGTAATTTTGGGGATTGAGACCACCCTTTTTGGTCTTCAGGTTGCATCGACGCTGCCTGTGAAGAGCCATGATTTATTGAATTTACATATGATATCTCTCCCTGGCAGGGGGGTAATACTAATTAAAATGTTCATTACTGTTTATGATCTGATACTGTGCAGGAGGCACTTCCTTAGGGGCTTAATAAGGGCTGGGATGGGAACACCTGTGATTCCAATGCTGTTTTCCATACATTGGTGTCTAGAGGCTCAGAGTGATCCTGTCTCCATCCAGGACTTATCTTCATGCTAAATTAATTTTCTGGTGGGGCTGTCCAGGTGTGCCAGGTCATGTGGG
Organism: Leptocoma aspasia; assembly: GCA_013399835.1. Classification (NCBI taxonomy): domain Eukaryota; kingdom Metazoa; phylum Chordata; class Aves; order Passeriformes; family Nectariniidae; genus Leptocoma; species Leptocoma aspasia. The sequence continues at coordinate 54,618 of VXAX01006833.1, forward strand.
GAAGCTGGGGAGGGGGAAAAGCAGAGCCTGAAGTGAGATAATCTCTGCTGCTTTCCCATGGACGGGTGTGGACACGCAGTTAATGCCTCATCAAGGGCTTGATCTCCTGCCCACCGCTTCAGCTGACATAGAATTTAGTGTAAATATTCAAAAGAGTTAGAACAAGCTGTTGCATAAACGGCTGTGCCTTAGATCCTCACTCTTGTGAGGACCTATCCACTCTCCATCCTCCAGCGCAGCTCCTTTCCCACCACTTATTTGTTGAACAGTTCCATCTGGGGCAGCTTCAGTTTGGGCTGAAAAATCAATTATTTATCCAAATTCCCTCAGACCTGAAGTGTAAATTAAAGTCACCAAGCTCAGAGTGCCATGGCACACCAATGGTGGCACTGCAAGAAGGAGAAGCCACACGCCTGGCTGAGCATCTGATAGACACAGGAGACTTGGAAGAGAAAATTTTGGAGCCACTGACTTATCAAAGCCTGTCAGAACAGTCATTTTCCCCCCCAGTTTCAGCCAATTGCTGCCTGACAATTGAAAAGCAGGGATTCAGAGATTGTTCAGCCACACTGGTGCCTGATCCCCCATGCTCTGCAGCCACATCCTTGGGATAAAAAGGAGAAAAGTACACATATGAAGCGCCAACTGGAGTTTGTTAAACATGGAGCATATGTGTTATTTAGATTTGGAATGTGGCGAGGTTATGAAGCTATTCTTGGGAAAGAAGACAAATAAATTTCTGGTACATCAAAATAATTTGTAACAAATAGATTCATGGAAAGCTTGCTGGAAGATGGGGCACGAGGCACATGACAGAGCCCTGAAATTCAGCTTCCAACTGGAGCTTCTCCATCCTGCAACGATGGATTCAGGCAGTTTGAGGAATGTGATTAAACACAGGGCATGCTAATGGCTGGTAAAGGGTTTGAACTTATTTTTGATGGACTTTGCAGCCTCCTGAGCGTGACTTGGAACCAGACTTTCAGTTCTCCCCAGTGTTATGGAGCCTGAACTCAGAATTGCTCTGTGACGAGTGAATTCCAGATTATTCAATATAAACTCAGAATTCCATTGAAGTGTCGTGGTCCAGGCTTACCTGTCCATGTGATTATCAAAACTGATGGTAGAACTCAGCATGCAACATGAATTCATTTTTTTATTGTATGAGAGGGGGGCAAAAACGGTGCCAAAGGCTACCCCCAACCCAAATATTGTACAGTGCGTATCAAATGAGATCTGAACATCAGTGATTACATTTTTAGTAGGATGAGTGTTCTGACTGAAATGCAGCAATCTGTCACTTGGCCTTTCTGTGACATTCAGTGCATTGAAATTACCAGGCAAAGATTGCTTTTTGACATGCTAAATTAACTAAGTTGGGAAATGGAGCTTTATCATGGCTGCTAATTGTTACAGGGAGAGGGAGGAGTTGTTTGTCTTTTATATTCTGAGCAGGCTATTCAGACAGCAGTTAATAAAAAAAAAGATAAAATAAAGATATTCTCCAAAAGGGTCATCTCTGGAAGCAGTAGAATTAGTTAAGAGAAACCACTTTTAATCTGAGCTGTGGCGGTGCTGAACACTTTCCCTTCAATTCCAACCTAACCATAATTAGGGTTTATTGTAAGGAGACAGAAGACCTGGCAACTCCATTAATAAGTGGAGAGAAAATGATTTAAAAGAGTGTTTTAGACATTTAGAAGTTTTGGTTCAGCATGAATGAGGGTGTTTCACTCTTAAGTTTTTTTTTTTCTCTCGGTGTTTTTTCTTCAGATATGTAAAAATGCAACTTAACCTAATGTTAAATGATTATGCTTCATATGCTTTGCAAAATCTGCTGCAATCACAACCCTTATGTTTGACTAAAAATTGAATAATGCTTTGTGTAATTATGGGGTTTTTTTAACATGGGCTATATTTTGTTTGCTTTCTACTGATTTTACCAAATGTAATTTTTGTTTCTGAGAGATAAATGATAAATCCATGTAAATTGTGGCAGGTGATGGTACCAGGACCCTCTCTGTAAAGTTGAGATGTTTCAGATCTGAAATTCTATTTACTCAAGCAGTCATTATCTACAAATGTCAACAAATCTATTTATTTTTAGCTCCCAGACAAACAGGAGTTCTGGATAAACGTGTGAATGAAATTTCTGGAGGCTTTTAATTGGTGTTTCAGTATCTACGTCAGTGACCTTGTCATGAGGGACAGATTTCACTGAGATTTATCAATTATCTGACAGGTCTCCAACCTTGGCTTCCTGTTCCTAGGTGTGAGATATGAACTCCTGGGCCTAAGCAAATACTTAGAGAAATACTTGGCTGGTCTGTGTGAGAGTAATAAAGTCAGAGAGTCTTAAAATCCCAAACTGCCTTGGGTTGGAGAGGACCTTAAAGCTCATCCCAGTTCCCCCCCTGCCACAGGCAGGGACACCTCCCACTATCCCAGGTTTCTGTAAGCTCCATCCAACCTGGCCTGGGACAGCTCTGAAGATGTGGTGAAATTAAGAAATGGTGAAATTAAGAAAGGATCCCTGTCCATGAGGTCTGTTAGTCCTACTTTTACTGTTTCTCAAGCAGAAAGACTTACCAAAGTGCGTGAGAAGTAAGATGACCCAAAACATTTTGGGGTTAATACTGATTTCAGGACAAAGTGGTGAACTTTTAAGCTGTCCTTGAATTTGGGTGTTTATGTGCATGGCCAGAGTTTTTTGGCACCCTCCAGCCCTGGGTGAGCAGAGCAGTGACTGCAGCTGTGCAGGTGGAATTGGGAACAGCCTGACACTGCCAGGCAAAGTGGGATCAGTGGGAGCATCCGTCACTCCTGACAGGATGGGAGTGCACGGAGCAGGGAAGGCTCTGCTCATCCATCCCACTCCTGCTCTGGGAAGGAGTTCCAGGCACCAATGGCAGTTCCATGGTGTTGTGTGAACATATGATAAGTTTCCCTGCATGCAGGCCTGCAGAAAAATTCATTTATATTTTACTATCTTTTTACTCTGTGCAAGTTTCTATAAACAAATCTCTGAGCTGTGTTTCAAGGACAGAGGTTTCTCTGCCTGTCTCCTGATATGGGAGATGGGGGTTTTCTTTCTTTCAGCCTATGAGGTGAAAAGTTGTTATCTCTGATTGTGTAAGCTATTCTGGCATTCCTTGGACAGAGCTGGGAGCAGCAGCTTCAATTGCTCCAGACTGGGCAGATAACAGCCCAAATCCTTTGAATTATAAAATCATGTTATTAAATCATATTTAGCTTTCTGATATTATGACCAAAAGTCCTTTGTCACTGCACGGACCACAGCAATACCATGGCAGTTCATGGAATTTGGATTTTTGAGGTGTTGCCAGTCCTGCTGCCCAGCCTCCCTCTGGTAGGGCCATCCTGGGAGCACGTCCTGAATGAGGGGAGTGGGATGGTCAAAGTGTGATTTGTGTGCAGAACACACAGGCTCAGTCTCCTGTTTGCAGCCAAGGAAATAACTCTTAGCCAGGATGAAACCACGGGAATTCAGTGGGATGGTGGGAGCAGCATCCTTCCCAACCTGTGTGGTCAGGGATGGGGACAGCTCCCTGCAGAGCTCCTGTGGGACTGAGAGTCTGGCAAGGGATGTAGAGCTTGATGTGATGCTGTTGTATTTAATGGTTAATTTAGAAAAATGGGAAACGGAATTTTTAGGAAACCATGAGGATGTTTCTTTGTCGAGTCGTTAGTTTTTCCAAATCATATTTGGGGAGAAAAGGAGCACAAGGCATAGAGAGCTTGATCCAACCACTGAAATCCAATGTGTGTGTGTGTGTGTGTGAGGAGGAAATGTGCATGGCTGATCCAAGGAAGGTTTTACCTTCCATTCTTTCCTGGGCATGCAGTGCTGCCTTCACAAGGTGTTAAATTCATATTAACACCTGAATGTCTGCGGGCATCCTAAATGTCTGCAGGCATCCTTGGCTTCCCCAGGCTCTGGCACAGGTATGGAGCTCCCATTACCAAATCTGCTCCCAGTGGGAAGGGTGGGGGGGAACCCAGAAGTTGGAGATGTGCCATCCCTGGAAGTGTCCAAGGCCAAGCTGGGCAGAGCTTGGAGCAACCTGGGATAGTGGAAGGTGTCCCTGCCCATGGGGAAAGGAACAATCTGGGCTTTAAGGTCCAACCCAAACCATTCTAGGGTTCTGTGATTATTATACATCAATAAATACATGAAATAAACGAAGTATTGTTCATTAATTAGAAAGATTAATGGTGTGACACGGGTGGCACAACGCAGGGAGCCAAGAAGTGAAGAGTAAAGCTCTCGTGTTGCTTTAGCACAGGGATTGCAGCTCTTTTAATTACAGACTGAGTTAGTTAATACCAATCAGAAGAGAAAATGAGACCCCTTGTGAGGAGGATTCAGAGCACAAAGGCTCTCCCATTTCCTGGTAATTAGAGGGTTGGAGGCCGTGGTGCTTCCTGTGCTGCTCACCTCCTGTTCCACACAGGATTGAAATCAGGGAGCAGAGGAGCTGGCTGTGGGTGGAGGTTGTGTCTCAGAAGTTTTGTCTCGAAGCTTCTGGATCATGTGGCCTTGTGAAAGAAGTGAGAGTCTGGGGACAGGTGTGTAATAACGTTCCCTAATATTTTGGCTTGCGGTGCGAAGACACCTTTTTAAAGTAATTGTTATAATTAGAGTTTGCAAAACATTTGGAGAGATTCAAAGGTGCCGTGAAGGGATGTGAGGCAGGAGAAACGTTCTTGTATTTCGGTATTTCAGGAAGACTCTTGATAAATTATGAATTTAGTTATTGAAAATTTTCTTTTTCAAGTTTGCTCAGTAAAACCTGTTCTAATGTCGCTGAGGGGATCCGGGGTGGGTTTAGGGCCTGGAGGGTCTCCAAGAGACTGCAGCGGGACTTTGGACAAGGGATATGTTGGAATCCAGGGCACAGGGAATATTTCCCTGCCTGTATTAGGGAGCCCTGACCCCCAGTCACACACTGTTTTTAACCTTTGTCCCAGGGAAAAAATTGCTAAAGCTTTGGGATGAGTTGAAGAACACAGGTGTGAACTAGATATGTAGCAGTAGTAGTAGGAGTCTATCACAGGGTGGAGAATTTAGGTTTTTAGGATTTTAGTATGAGAGTGAATAGGAGACAAGATGGAGGATTTTGGGCGTTGTCTCATCTCTCCTTCTTGTCCTTCTTCTTCTCCATTTTCTGTAGCATTGGTGGCACAAAGTCATTGGTTAGGGATGGTAGCAGCACAATTGTTACGTGTGTAGATTAGTAGGAGTCATTGGTAGTAAAGTAAAAACAATGTACGTGTTAGAAAGTAGTTGGGCTGATTATCTTTAAAAATACCTTGGGTTTGGGTGTTGAGGCCATTTTTCGCCATTTTTGTCCATTTTATGCCTTGCTTCTCACACGCTCAGTCTGGCACGCAGACAGCGTACTGAACTTAAGGTAAGAGAAAAATAAACAACAACCTGAAGACCAAGAGAATCAGTGAGTCCTGCTCGTCCCTGGCAAAGAACTCACGGGAGGGAACCTCCTTCAAGGGCCCAGGGGGTAGGTTCCCAGCAGTGTGTGGGGATACAGCAAAACCTCCCAACAGGATGGACTGACAGGACGAGGGGGAGTGAATTCAAAATGACACGGAGTGGGTTAAATGGGATATTGGGAAGGAATTCCTGGCTGGGAGGGTGCCCAGAGCAGCTGTGGCTGCCCCTGGATCCCTGGCAGTGCCCAAGGCCAGGCTGGACAGGGCTTGGAACAGCCTGGGACAGTGGGAGGTGTCAGGAGTGGAACTGGGTGATCCTTAAGGTCCCTTCCAACCCAAACCTTTCCATGATTCTGTGGCACCTTCCAGTGCAGGAATTCCTCTGGTTCCTGGGTCTTGCCTGTCCCAGCCGTGGGGCTCTGGCATTTGGGAGGGGATCCCTCCCCCTGGGGAGGGGCTGGCTCTGCACCCCAATCCCGCAGGACTGGGAGGGCTGAGTGCTGCTGACAACACTTGATTTCCACGATTTCTTTCCACAGCTTTCTGCCAAACCTTCCCATCTCTGTGGTGGCAGAGGAACGGTCAGAAGTTGATTGTGGGGTTTTCTGCAACGCAGGATTGCAGGAAAGGTTGTTTTGCAGGAAATTGCTGTTTAGGTTTTGAGTGGATTTAAGGCTGTAAAATAAATACACCCAGCTCCCTTCACTGCTGATGGTGTTTCAGGCTGGAATTACAATTCCCTTTTCCATGGGAACCCCGGGTCATGTTCAGTGCACATGACAGCAGCAGGGAGGGGAGGATCACGATGCCAGGGCAAGCTCAATTTGACCAATTTAAATTGGGATTTAAATACTATAAACGTTTCTGTGTGGTGAAAAACCACCTTGGCTGCCTTAGCCCCCGCTTGGTAATGAATTATGTCAGAATAGGTTGGTGGGAGACATTTGGGATGTGTGGTTAAACCCTTTTGTGTGGACATTTCAAAATATACACTGGGGAATGGCAACATCATTTATGGGGCAAAATACAAAAGTTTTGTGTCTGTCATATTTGCAGGCTCAGTTTGGCCTTACTCTTTGCCTGTGAATTTCATTGATATTATCATGAGCTTATCTTGGTTTTCAGACAGATATAATGCACCTCACCGTTTTAACTATGAACTTTTTCTGTGTTCAAATATAAATGAGACTAGTATAAAAAATGTCCTTTTTCTCCCCAGTTGAGGATCTCCTCTCTCCCCAGCTCTCCCATGGCTTGCCTGGGATGATTTGGGGTTTGTGCTGGACCAGGGGCTCTGGTTTTTGGCATCCCCCAGGAGCTGCAGGTTCGTTCCTGCTTTGTTTTGTGGCCCCTAAATGTGAATTTTTGAGGGCAGGGCTCCCTCGCGTGGTGGCACCACACAAACTTCAGCTGCTTCCCCTGCAAGGAAAACTCAAAATTCCCCTTTTTTTTTCTTCCCAAACCAGCAGCTTTCACACAGTTGTGTAGGGACCTTTCCACTGCTGGAGAGGCTGAGAAAAGGGAAAACATCGCTGAGCTCTTCTGTTCCTTCCAACCCAAACCATTTTGGGAATCTAATCCCAAAAATGTAAAATCTAATCCCAAATATTATGCAGCATTCTAGAGAATTTCAAGCTAAGCAACAGTGTTTAAAGAATTTTTTTTTCTGAATGTTAACTATTCCTGAGGATCCAAATAAGTTTTTGACTTAAACTTGTAGGAAACAGACGGCAGGTTATTAATACAGTGTTGTAGGAAAATCAGTGTTCCTAATGAAAATCAATGTGCTCAGAATAGGACAAAATTTGGCAATCAACTACTGTTGCCTTGTGAATATTAATTGAATTGCATCAGTATATCTAATGTGTCTACATATCATATATAGACACATTATATATATACTGATATGTTAAATATATAAAAGCAAAATATATTTTTATCTATTCATAATCATGAATGCTGTCTGTATAAATATGCATATATAAATATATATTTTCAATATTATCAGTTCAGATTGAAAATCTGAAAATGTGGTTATCCATGTGCACTTTCATGATGTGGAACCTGGGTCTACTCCGTGTCCATTGCATGGGACACTTCCAGTTTCTGTAGTGGAACTTTTTTCCTTAAAATTCAGCTGGTGAGCTCGTCTCTCTTCTGCAGTCAGTGGGAATTAGTCCTGTCTTTAAAACCTGAATTTTCATGGAGTTTAGCCTAGATGAGACACAAAAGGAAGAAGGAATTTTCATCCTCCTCTCACTGTTTCAGTGTCATAAGGGGGTGAGACTGTTTCAGATTTCATAGCCAAAACTTGTATCATCAAATATTTTTTTTAAATTGTAATTATTTTCTTCTTTTGGGAGACGACTGTTTTCTCTCTCCTAGTTTCACAATATTTAAAATTAGATTTGTCTAAAAATGCACTGGGCTTGGGAGTATTTTATTAAGATTTTCCGTTTTTATTTTCAATTCAGTAACAGGTATTTCACTGACAGATTCAAAGCCTCTTTCTCTCTATGAACATATTATTAAATATTCAGCTGTAGATAATCAACAGCTCCTCCTGAGCTGATCCCTTTGGGGTGTGGGGTTCCAAGCATCCTCTTCCTCATGAATCCCTGAATGGTTTGGGTTGGAAGGGACCTTAAAGCTCCAGGGACACCTCCCACTAGGCCAGGTTGTCACAAAAGCCAAATTCCCAAAATATTGTCTGCATGAAGTCACATCTGCTCTTTGGGATCGTGGCTGTGGAAAACCAAACTTTCCACACATAGCAAAGCTGCTTTTTATTGGTTTGCAGGTAAATACACAGTACTGGATTTTTTTTTTACATCTTCTTTTCTGCCAAAAAATTATTCAGGGAGATATCTGAGCTTTTCACACTGAGCTCAGGACTCGTTTTTTTCCTCTTTTCTCTTGCCATGGGAGCGTGGAGAGGCTGCAGGGACGGGACCCAGCACCCTCCAAGTGTCCCCACGGAGCATCTGTGCCCCAGTGCCCGAGGCCAGGGATCACTCCCGAGACAGATGCCTTTGGAAGTGCAGACGTATGTGTTTCTGCTTTGTAAAAAAAAAAAATAAAAATTAAAATATATTACAAAAAAAAAAAAAAAAAGCCACCAAAACTCTTGCGGTTTAGACAGCTGGTCTGGCAGTTGGTAATGTGAAGGCCTATTAAAATATTTATGCTATTTGTTATTTAACTTCATTTGTTTTTCCCGAAGAATTTGGAAATGGGCTGATTAAATAAAATCGCGTGAGGCCGCCCGGGGTCGGGAGTGACAAGAATTGGCAGAAATTTGGGAGCACTGGCAGCACAGGGGGCTAATATTCTGTCTTTCACTCTCCTGAAATCTCGTTGTTCTGTTTGCCTTCTGAACGAGAGGAGGTGCTAATAAATACACTGAAAATATTTTCACACTTGTGCTGGGTGGAATTTTGATTCGGGAGCTGGGGCACAAAGGCCTGGCTTGATGGAAACCTCAGAGTTGGTGACAAGGCTCCCTTTGACTCAGCCCCAGCAGAGGAAATCAACTTTAAAAGTGACACCCCCACCTCAAAGTTGCAGTGATTTGTTATTTCGGGTGCTCGCAGAATTTGCTGTGTAGGTTTTAGTGAGGGATCCAACTTCTGAAACTTCTCAGCTGTGCAGACTGTGATGGCTCAGAGTTTGGACAAGTTTCCAGTGTCATTGAGTTGTTTTCCAACAGGGAGCAGCTCTCATGGAAATGCAGAGTGGCTATTTGGGCTGGAGAAAAGCAAAACCAATAAAACTGGGTTTAGCATCCTCGGGGAATGATGATCACAGAACCCCAGAACCATCCACGTTGGAAAAGCCCTCTCAGACCATCCAGTCCAACCACTCCCCAGCACTGCCAAGGCCACCCCTGTCCCCAAGTGCCACATCCCCATGGCTTTTAAATCCCTCCAGGGATGGGGACTCCAGCTGTGCCAGGGCTGGACAGCTCTTTGAGGGAAGAAATTTTCCTGATATCCAACTTAACCTCCCCTGGGAAAACTTGAGGCCGTTTCCTCTTGCCTTAACCAGCAAACCTGGCATCAATAGCTCAAAATTTACAAACGGGAGATATTAAAAGCCAGAGGGAGGGAATCCAGGTGTATGCTCTGGGTAAAAGTTGAACAAATTGGATTTGTCCCCCGTGTTTGGGGGAGCCCATGTTGGGTGTGCACAACCTCATGCCATTCAGGGCATGGGGCTCACCACAGAGAGCAGGAAAACAGGAAAAATTCATGATGGAATGGCAATAAAAAAGGTGTTTTCACAATAATGAAAACTAAAAGACCTGTCCACCTACAGTGGCCAAGTTTTGAAACAGAGAGGAATGGTGAGCATGAAAGAGGGGAAAAAGAGGGTAATGAAGCTCCAAATTTGCTTATTTTCCAGTGCCTCACTTGAAGGACAAACTTCCTTGAAAAATTAGGCCTATTTATGAAAAAATAATGATGATGTAATCAATCTGCAATTCAGCTGGATGCTTTGAAGTCCTAATGCTGGGTTTTCTTCAACCCTTAGCTTGGGACAATCGAGGGTCCTTGTCGGGGTTTTTGAGCCCCCAACACGAGAGGGAACCACCCCCAGGGCCCTTGGAGGAGGTTCCCTTGTGAGTTCTTCGGCAAAGGGTGAAAAATGAGCAGGACTCTGGATTTTCCCTATCTTCGGTNTGTGAAAGGTTTAGGACTGAGCCCAAGGGGTCAAACTCAGGCTACATCCAGAGGTGGGGACAGAGCCTGAACAAACGGTGTCAGACGTGTGGAGATCAAATTAGTAAAGCCTGGCTTCGTGTTAACCACAGACAACATGCTGTGAAATCCGTTAATTAAGGCAAATCCCCAGATATTCTGGGAAACACAGAGGAGCAGGCTGGAGGGGAGGCAGTGTTGAAGTGGCCAAGGAGTGTGGGAGTCTCCGTGGCCTCGTCTTGTTGCTGGAGGAGTGAGGAAAAAGCCAAGTTGTGTTCCCTGGTGGGCTGCAGTCCTGTTGGACCCGCTGTGTGCGGCTCCTTTTGGGGAGTTGCTGGTCTTTATTAGGGCTTTTACACTCTGGCGGGTTCTTGTTGAACTTTTATTTTAAGACTGAGAGTCTCTAACTTGTTCTCACAGCAAGCTGTTTCCCAGACTCACACATGTTTCCCTCAGAATTTGTGCAGAAGCTTTTTTTGGGAGTTCAGCTCTTTGGTGTGTTTTTCTCCACCAGCTCCTTGGGTGGATTGGTCCCACAATATTTGACATTAAAATCTGGTTCAAGCTCTTCCCTCTTGCTCTTTCCTTCCTCTATTAATTTTAAACTTTTGTAGAATCCTAGGATGGTTTGGGTTGGAAGGGTTTTACACGCTTTTCTTTATAGGAAGTGTAAATCTTTATTTTTAAATCATTTTAGTGGAGATGCATTTCCTACCTCTCCACCCCCTTTGCTCTTGTGAAGTTTGGAAAAGCAATTTATAGCCTGAAGATCTCTCAGCATTTTTAGGGCTTCTCTCGAACCTTATATTCCTTCTTCCTTAATTACTTGGGGTCATTTGAACCCACAGTAAGTAACTGAAGGGAGAGTGGATGCAAATCCAGCACCTGGCTTGTAATTTTCGGTGTTTGAATAAATTACTTTTTTTTTTTCACCTTTGTTACCAATCTCCTTTATGAATTGTTTTCTTTAAAATATCGAGATGCTATAATTTTATATGTATATGTATAAAGCTTTAAAGTATTTATGTGTTTTTCTCTCATACACGAAGGTTAGAGGAAGGCTGATGACCAAGGTAGCTGGATAGGGAAAGGAGAACTGAACTTTTTCTTGTACTTTAAAAGAAAACCTTCTGAGCAGCTCAGGGAGCTCCATATATTTTCAATTATTGCAATTAAACTGATATTTGCCTTTTGCCAAATGACTGAGGAGAACAGTGGCCTGCAAATGGGTTGATTTGGTTTAAAAAATGAACAGAAAATACGATGATGCACGGCCCTGACAACGCTTGCCTGTGCAAGGCAGCGTGATGTGTGTCAGCAATTCCTCCTCAAACCCACCAATGTAAAAGCTTAAAAATCCTCTCCTGATCCCATGTGCTGCATAATTCACTCTCAGGATCTAAAAATAAGGCCAGGCTCTTTACAACTCTGTGCACATGCTGGAGTGGAGTAAACACGTGCTCAATCTGTTCTGAGTTGTCTGATTAAAATAATCCTGGTGTGAAGGAAGGAGGCAGGAGGGGCACAGCCCACCATGTCAGGGAGCAGAGAGGTGTTGAAATGCCCCTGAAAATTAAAACTGTGGAGGCTGTGCATGTTAAAATTATTAGGGTTCACGTGGGTGCAAAGATGTTGACAACTTGAACTTGAAATTTCTTACAAGTGTGGCCTTAAATAAATTTGGATTAAATCAGCAACAGGAGGTGAAAGTGTGTTTGATGAAATTGTCTGGCAAATTGGTTTTAAGTCTGGAATTTCATTTTCCAAACAGAACACTGTGGAGAGGGCAGCAACAAGCAAAAATGAACTGCAAGTTATTTTACTGTTCGGGGAGACAAGAGACTCTTTATAGTTCTGCTCTAAAGCTTAATTTTTAGGACCTGTATAAATAGAATCCAATCCACCAACTGATTTGGAGAGGATAATCCATCAATATTTAATTTGGTAAGAAAGAAAAGGCTTTAAAATAATAAATGTAGTTCGTGAATCAGATGCACCATTGAGTTCCATTATTAAATTAGACGTATAATATAGGCGGCCTCGTGTTTGTTATTTTAATAATTCTAATTAATTTCTGGTAATTGTGGTGGACCTGCTGCCAAACTATCTTGGCTATGATCATTCCTCGGGGTTATTATTTTCTGGAGACAGTCAGCCAGTGAATAGAGGAAGTTTTATGGCAAACTAAACTTAAAGAGCACAAGTAGGTTTTCTTGTGGAAGAAAAACGCCTCGTGGTGAATTTCATCGTGATCTGTCCGTGTTTGAGAGCCGTGGAGAGATCCAGGCAATCTTTAGGGTAATGCAGCCATTTCCAAAGCCCCCATAAACAATATTTCACCCTTTCTCCTCGACTGGGGATGATGAGTGAGGTTTTTGTGGAGAAGCAGGAGCTTTCTGCCTCACAATTAGCCTGCTCCTCCTGTCTCTGGTCCCACACTCCGTTTTTCACGCCGTGGTTGGAATGGTGACAAAGCAGGAGACTCCAGCCTGAACTGCTGCAAACACAGAAAATGAATCCATTGGTGCATGGAAGGACAAATCCTTCACTTATCTGAAAGATACTTCAATGTCCAAATCGAGTTTGGACAAAAGCTTTGAGTTTGGAGCTGCTGGCGGAGGAGGAGCTGTGAAATGAACTTGTGGTTTTGACTTTCCCCTTGGTAGCCTGGGAGGCTTCTCCCACGTTGGAAAAGGCACTCAGAACCAGTTTTCCATGTCTGGGTTAGGTCTTTCTGCAGCTGCCAAAATTCTGCTCCATTTCAGATGGGAAAGTGTCACAGGTTGGAGCTTCCCATCAAAGATGTGCTCTGTGCAGGAGAGAAAACCCCAAAATGTTGTGCTGTCCAGTTTCCAATTAATTGAGGTTGTTGCTATCTATGAAAGTTGGAAAGATTTATTCCTCTGCCACAGCAGTTTTTCCATAGGAAGGAGAAGTTGCAAACACAGGCGTTTATTTCACTGAAACAAAACCCCACAAAACTTTGAGCTTGAAAAAGAAATTTCAAAGGTAAATTTTCAGTGATCTTCAGGGTAGATTGTTCTTGTGCTTCTTCAGAGTAGAGTGAGTGGAACTCAGCACCAATCCCTTCCAGAACAATGGACTTTCAAGAATCCATCCCATTCCTTAGTGGAAGGTTGGTAATCTCCAAAATGTTGCTCTCATCTTTTTAGCTGAACAGACGAAGGCAGGAATAATGTGGAATAAGGTGCTAGAGGCAGAGCAGAGCTGGGGTGTGTGGGAGCATCAAGCCATGGATAAGGACTTTGGGACAGTCTAAACTTTGCAAACATCCTCTGGCAAGGCCTGAAATCTGGTGCTGGGAAAAGGAAAAAAACCAAAAACAACCAAACCACTTTTCTACTTTTCTAGCATTTAAACCTGTGAATGGATTTAAAGGACAGATATTTTTTTTTTCCCCTTAAATTTGGAAATAGAAAATTCTGTAAGGAAATGGATTTAATCACCAAAGTGTGTTTGGGGTGATTGAAGACTCTAAAATAAAAAGGCAACTCAGGGTGGATTTAGGGATTGCAGCTGTTGGGAGAGGTGTGTTTGTGACACCCTGAGAGAACAAAGCCGGGTTCTCATCGGATGGAATTTTGGGCAGTGAGGGGCAGTGCCAAAAAATAACTGCAAATTAAAATAACTGCAAGTTCCTTGTGCCAGCTGCTCTTCCTTTAGAGCACGTTGCACTGAGAGAGTCACTGAGTTCCTCCTGAGCCTCACCTTCGATTTGCCCTTCAGAACATCCCCACAGTGATTTCACAGAATCACAGAATTACAGAATTCCCAGAATCCCAGGATCACTGGGTTGGAAGAGATCTTCAAGATCACCGAGTCCAAGCCAGCCCCAACAGCTCAACCAAACCCTGGCACCCAGTGCCACATCCAGGCTTTGGTTAAACACACCCAGGGATGGTGACTCCAGCACCTCCTCCAGCAGATGATTCTAGTGCATTATCACTTTTTCAGTAAAAAACTTTTTTCCCTAAAATCCAAGCTAAATTTGGGGCACCTTCCAAGTGTTTCAGTGCTTTGGAGTGGATCCTGGGGATGATGTGCTCTCCTCTGCCAGTGCCATGTGCCTCTGGATGGCCGTGGGGGAAGATGAAGCCCCCACCTCCCAGGGATCTTTCCCTTTCCTCCTTCCCATCACAGCAGCCAGGGCAAACTCTGAGATCACACAGAATCTGTGGATTCCTCCAAAGAAATTAATCCCAAGTGGTTTTATCTCATTTTCTGTGTGTTGCCTACTGCAATTTGGGCTCTTAATTTGTTTTTGCAAATGATGAATTTGATTTCCTGCTATCAATGAGTGTCTGCCTGTCTGAAGGCTCCAAGCATGACTGGCATAATGAAAAGTCTTTCTTGCATTGCAGTTGGAATTTTGCGTATTAAGAACTTCCCTCTGTCTGCTAACCAAGATCAGATGGCAGATCTTCCCATAGCTCCGCTCCAAGTTGTAGTTCATCTTTATCATCAAAGGGAATAAGAATGATATTCATCAGGATACAGCAAGAGTTGAAAAAATAGGTGGAAAATTTAGTAAATGGCAAATCTCAGTAATTTTCTTCTTTTGAATTGCTGTAAGATCCAGGAGTTTTAAGTTCTATTGCTAAAGAAATATTTGTGACCTCTTAGGAGTCTCTTTTGGTTGTTGGAAATGGATGTGGGTGGATCTTGAGCTTTTTTCCTCTGCTTGAAGTATAAATCTGGTTTGTTGTTGTTTAGAAAGTGTTCATATCAGACCCACAGTAGAATTCTGCTTTTTAAATGGTGGGGACAACACAGAATAAAACATGATGCCCTCAGCTGCTCTAAGCAGATGGGAGAGTTGCTCTGGGTGGGTTTTTAGATGTCCATCTGAAGATTTTGTTCTCAGGTAGGTGCAGTGAGATTATCCTGTGCTCCCCCACAGTGGAAGTAACACAATTTCCCCCGGGGGCTGCTCCTGGCCCCTGTGTGTAAAAATGCTGCTTCCCCTTCCCAGTTCAAATATTGTCTGCAGACAGATGGGAGGCACCCATGGAATTGTTCAGCTTGGAGAACCCCTCCAAGGCCATCGTGCCCATCCCTCAGCCACGTCCCCAAGTGCCACAAACTCGAGCCAATGAGGTTCTCAAATTTCCAGCGGTTCACCCTCATTTATTTTTTTTTTTTTAATTTTTTTTTAATCTACATCTCAATTACATAGCGAGATGTTCTTTTTAAAAACTTGTTTGTTATTAAGATATAAATCTACTTATTTTAGTCATGTAGTGCACGGCGGCGTAATGCAATACAAGAAGATTACAAGCTGATGGTGAGATGTTAATAACAGTAACACAAAACATTAAGGCAAGTGACATTTACATAAGTATCTTGATCTTAATACATGTAATTTACATATGAAAATTTAATCACCATAGAGATAAACAGCTGCAATGTTTAATTAAACTCTCCACACAAAATCAGCCTGCAAGAAGTAGTTTGTCACTGCTAATTTATCACAATTCTCATAAGCATTCTTTAAAATAAAAATGCAAAATAAATGACTCTTATTGATAATTTAACTTCTGGTTACTTTATCGTATTCTCAACAGGCTTTGATGATACAATTACAATGTGAAGATTCCAGGCTCATTTTCTCACCATTTAGGAGACAAAAACATAAATATATGGAGAACAAATGCATTTGTTTACAGACTGAAGGGTCAGCAGCGTGGCAGCACTGGAGCACAATTTAGGCAAATTTAATGCTGTGATAAGTTATGTGCAATGCAGGGCTGGGACTCCCTCTCCGTGGGGCTGTTCGAGGAGGAAACAATTAGAGGTGAAAATTAATGCTGGAATTATCCTGGAGTCGGAACAGGCTCCATATTTTGGGAAATCAGAGACGTGCTGACATTCAGGAGTTCTTGAAGCCCAGACTTTGGTTTTAAAGCCAAACAAAGCGCTCAAAGTGCCCTGAAAGAAGCAATTTCCATGTTTTCCTGGGGGTTCTTCAAGAAAATTCAAATTAGAAGGTTGGCTGTATCCTCTTCACAGCACTAAGAGCAAAAAAAGAGCTTTTTGGTGACTTCAGGGTAGGTGGATAACAGCAGAAAAAAGAGATTTTGGTAACGCTGGGGTAGGTGGGGATGGAGATATTTAACATTTAGTACCTGAAAGTGCATATTTTTAGGTGTGAAAGTTATTCTCTCCCCAGAAGAACAAACTGTATGATGAGGCTGTGTCAGATGCTTCTGCATATGCTGAGAATTTATGCTTTGTTTATATATAAATTTACTGAATTTCCTATCCCATGGCAACACCAGAACTCTGGGGAACCTTGGGCTGCATTTGGCAAATTCATTTTCACGGGCTCATGGCAAAGATGACTCTTGGAAAATCCTATTTTCGCCTTGGGTTTAGACTTTGCTCTATTTATTGCTCACTTCTCTTTTTGTCTAAGTTTTGCTTAAGGATGTGATCGTTTAAGGTTGTTTTTATGCCTAAAAATGATAGCCAGATCACACAGAAAAAATGGGGTTATTTGGTTCTGAGTTCAAAAATCCTTATTCTCAATTATGAACCTGTTTAATTAAAATAAAACTGGGCTAAATTCAACTTTTTATTTATAAATGTACCTTGTAGGAGAACCAGATATGAGGAAAAAAACCCGCTAATAAGTAGAGATTAGGTCTAGGATAGGATAAATCAATACCATGCTGAAAAAATAATCAATTTTAAAGCAATACAACTTTTTGTTTATTTGTCTTATTCCAAATTTGAATTTTGCAACATAGTTGGAATTAAAAATGAAGAAATGGACACATTAATAAATTAAAATCATGGGAGAGATGCAAAAGTTTCTCTATAAATAATGTTCTGCTTCGCAAAAACCATTCAAAATTAAAGAAGAAATATTCTCACTATTAGAAAAAAAATCTATTTAATTTTTGATTTTGGTGTGGTTTGAACGTGTTGGTGGGAGCTGATCCTTAGTGGCAATTTCCTGGCTCTGCTGTGAATTTTCTGTGTTACAATCCCCATGCTCACGATTTGAGCTAGAACAGAGGGAATTAGACACAGCTCCCCAGCAATTCCAATTTTTGCGTCCAACACAGCGGCTGGAATGAAGATTCCAAGGAGAAATTCTGGATTCCCACCATTTTCAATTCCAGGTTTGGTGAGAAACATGAGTAGGTGCAGAATGTGTCAGTGCTGAGAGAAGAGGTGCTAATAAAAATGGAGTTTTGAATAGATATATTTACATATCTGTATATTTGGAAAGACATAATTACAGTCCAAAAAAAAAAAAAAAAAAAGCAGAGGTGCAACTCTTTAAAAAAATAACATTTTCCACTACTGTTTTGCGGTCACTATAAGTGCATATGTTTCATGTCATCACCTGAGTGTGTTTGTGAAGTTACTTAATTCAGTGATTTGGGCTGTCATTGGGTTATTATTGTTAAGCAATTGAGTAAAATCAAGTGATCGTCCCTCTATGTGTTATTTTTTAGCTCATAACTCTCCAAAACTCAGAAAAAACAATAGAAATCTACCCTGTAAGATCTGCTTGCTGGAAGGGTAACATCTATTCCAGTAGAAAAAAATGGCCAATTCCAAGTAAAATTCAACAGTAGTATTCCCCACACTCCAAAATTATTTTTTCACAATTTTTTCCATATTTTTTTCCCTCATACCATGATATATTTTCTATATTTCTTCAAAGTTCTTTGTCAGTACAGGGCAGGAATCTCTATTTTTCCATTTTGATGGACTGCAAGGTGAGGTTCTTCTGCACTTAAACCGTTATGATGCAATATTTTAATTAAATTTTGGATACAAGTCAACCTCCCACATCCAAGCTAACCTGGCTATTTGGAAAGTGTTTATTGAGATTGTTGATGGTGATGCGTTAATTATAAATTTATAATGCCTAATTGGGGTAGGGGACGTGGGATTTCTCCTTCTGGATGGTCAGCGAGAGACAGAAAATGTGGGCACCAGCTAACTTGGAGTCATTAAGGTTTTAGGAGTTCCAGCATCCTGCAAAATCAGGTCCAGCTGCACAAATCCATCAATCCATGAGATAATGATGACCAAGGAATAGATTATATATCTGTTATACATATCAGATTATTTTTATTTTTGGTTTATTGCCTGGTGTTTGTGCAGCATGGTGCTGTAAGAAGGGACTGTGGGAAGTCTGAGGGAGAATTGTCCTCTGGCTTTCCAAATCATGGAGTCATTTGGGATGGAAAAGACCTTTAGGACGGACTCCAGCCCAATGGGTGAGTTTTGTTAAATTGCTGCCTGGAGTGTGGAAAGGCTGTCCAGGAAGGATGCCTATTTCCAAATATAAAATATATCCCCGTGGAAAGTGGTGCAGAGTTTCAAGGCTGGTTTTTGGGGTGTGAGGCACCTCAGTCCCTGTTTCTGCCTCTTCCTTGTTGGCAAGTGCCTTCTGTCAGGGTTCCCGAGCTGTGTGACACTCCCCATCCACACCTGGGGCTGGGAACCCCCCTGCAGCTCCCGTGGGATCCCCTAAAATCCCATCCAGGTGATGCCCTGCGAAGGCTGCCCTAGAGCAGGGGCTGGGCAGAGTTCCAGAATAAAGCAGGGATTTATTCAAAGGATTTCCTCCATGGATCCACCTTGGGCAGCACCAGAGCCCAGCCAGGGCTGCACCCAAGATGAACCAAAATGGTCCCAAAATGGACACCGGGCACGGGCTCTGGCACTTTTATCAGTTCTGCTCCATTTGCACATTGGAGTTCATTGTCCAATTCCAGCTTTAGCCCATCAAGTCCCATCCTTCTTGTTTTTCTCTCTTCATTCCACGTTGTTTGTGCTCTTGGGCCTGGAGAAAAGGAGACTCAGGGGTGACCTCAGCACTCCCTGTGACCCCTGAAAGGTGCCTGTGCTCAGCTGGGCTGGGCTCTGTCTCCAGCAGCACTGACACAACCAGAGCACACAGCCTCGAGCTGCTCCAAGGGAAATACAGGCTGGACATCAGGAAGAAGTTTTTCCCAGAAAGAGTGATAAAGTTCTGGAATGTTCTGCCCGGGGAGGTGCTGGAGTCACCATCCCTGGGTGTGTTTAACCAAAGCCTGGATGTGGCACTGGGTGCCAGGGTTTGGTTGAGCTGTTGGGGCTGGGTTGGACTCAATGATCCTGAAGGTCTCTTCCAACCCAGTGATTCTGGGATTCTGTGAAATTTGGATCATTTGTCCTTGGTCCCCAGCTGGAGAAGGAATTGTTTTGTCTCCCTGCTCTGTGCAGAGAGCTCACCATCCCTTCATGTGAAGCCCAGCCCCACACACTAAAGCAGCACAGAACCTGAAAAATATAAAAACTAAACCCTGAGGCATCATTTCCCTCTTGGCTGGACAGACAGACAGACAAGCTGCCACTGCTCCTGGGCAGAGCCAGGGATGCTCAGCAGGACGTTCCCTTCTCCCTTTGCACCGCGTTCCTTTGGGAAACCTTTTGAACCCCACAGGCTCGGTTCGTCCATCTGTAGATCCCAGGTAACCCTGGAAATTCAGGTGTAGAACCCCACAGCCCCTGGTCAGCATCCTTTGCTGTGCCCTGGAGACCCCAGGCTGATGGGGTGACCCCCCATGTCCCTGCCCTTTTGGTAGCACTGTTAAAGACACATCTCTATCCTGCTTAAGAGGGGCCTTTCTGTTGGCTGTAGATGAATTAACTGCTGCGTTGATTAGATTTACAAAATCTTTCAGGATAAAAGTATTAAGGAAATACAGAATGATTAAAATCCAGCTCTGAAAAATGCAGCATCCCTCGTATTTCCTCCTCTGTCTGGCAAACCAGTGGCATTAATAAAGCTGTGGACCAGCAAGGAGATTATTTTCTTGTGGTTTTTTTTAAGTGACCAAGTATGAGACAAAGTCTGAAAGGGTTGGACTATCAAGGACTGTCTCCTTTAGCTACGATCTCCATCGTGCTGGGTATAAATCTTTGTTGCCAACAGCACAAACATAAATTGAAGCAGTGATTATAATGCAAACCCACTTTATTTATCTGCAAAATCCACTCACGCTCCCAGTGCAAGTGTAGATTTTCTCCTGTGAGATATGATCGGTCCCTGGGGACATCTTTTCTCCCTGTCCCTTGATGATGTCACTGAGTGGCTGATTAGCTGCTGACACATGAAATTATGGGGGACCAGGAAGGTTAATGAAAGGCTTCTCTCTCCAGCCATGCCCATGCACTGTCTCCCTCTCTCCTCCTTGCCTTTGGGTGGTTTGGTGACCTCGGTGACAAAGTCAAGAGAGAAAACACACACTATCATAGCAGTGCAGCCTAATCAGTGGTTCTCTGTTAATATCTAATTATTTAATAAAGGGGAGATGAATAATTTGTGGCCCAGAGTTTCCCCCAGCGAGGGCTGCTCCACGGCAGCGCTGTTCAGCTGTCCCCGCAGCGCTGTCATTGATTAGCTCTGTCATGTCGAATATCTTTTTGCCCGTGTGATTTGCAGAGGAAATCCTGCTTTGTGTGGAAGGCAGAGGGTTTGTCATTCCCAGGAAGAACACGGGGTTGGGCTGGAGTCATCAGGGGACAGACTGACCTGTGCAGGTCCAGTTGGGATTGTCTGTGCGCTCGGTGGTGGTGGCTGGAGGTCAGTTTGGAGAGGCTGTGATCCCTGAAACTCCTCTGTGTTATCCCCAAACATCCTGCAGCAGGAAGGTCAGTTTGGAGAGGCTGTGATCCACAGTTCCTCATCTTTTTCTCCCCAAACATCCTGCAGCAGGAATATCTGGCCTAGAAATACTGATTTTACAGTTCCTCATCTCTTTCTCCCCAAACATCCTGCAGCAGGAATATCTGGCCTAGAAATACTGATTTTACAGTTCCTCATCTCCGTCTCTGTGCCCATAAATTGCATTTTCAAGGAACACCCTTTCTTTGTCCTTCTCACGGAATGTTGTGAGTCGGAAGGGACCCACGAGGATCATCGAGTCCAGCTCCTGGCCCTGCACAGGACAACCCCAAAATCACACACCGAGAGGATGCTGTCAGGTCAAACTGTGCCTTGTCCAATCTTCTTTCTTCTCCCCTGACCTCTGATTGCAGTCTCTGGGAGCTGAGGGTATTTGTACCTATTAATTTAAATCATCCTCCTTTAAGGATTCAGCTTAGAAAAGATTTTCTGAGTTAGCACGAGCCTGACCTTAACATATGTCAGGCTTTCCACAGGGTGGGTGAAGATTATTTCCATACTAATTACTGTTCCAAAAATTATTTCTTTTCAGTTGCACCCAGTTCCTGCAGCTCCTTCCTCTTTTTGGGCTTTCCTTTGTATCACACTCCAACCATTTTGAGATTTTTATCTTCCTGGGGTGGGGGGCAATGGTGGAAAATTTGTTTTACTGAAAGAATTGTTCTTGATAGAAATTTAAAAATTTATTTCAGAGTATGAATTTGAGTTCTGAAGTTCAATTCAGAATTTCAGTTTTGGCTGCCCCATCCCTGGAAGTGTTCAAGGCCAGTTTGGATGGGGCTTAGAGCAATTTGATTGGGAGATAAAATGAGGCAGGTTTTTGTGTCCTGGCAGTGAAACATCTGCTGGATGGCTCCTTGGAGACTTCCTTGTGTCCCTGGGCCACACTGACCTCAGGGCACTCCCTGGGATGGTTGGGAAGTGGATCCTGAGCCAGGAACTGGAGCTGAGGGTCCCTTTTATCCCTCTGGAATAAGAGACACAAGGGTTGCAGCACCAATGTGGATGCTGGCCAGAGAAAAGGAATTATTTTACAGACAAAGATGTGGGAATAATTCACTCAGGCTGCATCAAAAATGCTATTGTGCAATTCTGGGTGCTGAAGGGGTGGGTGACAAAGGATGTGAAAACCTAGAGCTCTGATCCAGGGGAAGTCAGAGATATTTACTGGGACCAAAGCAGTCCTACAATGGTTTTATTTATCTTCGCTTCCAATTTTGGCTGGTTTTGTTTTCCCCCTGCTGTTGAGCAGCTCCAGGAACATTTGTGTTTGTGTGGGATTGAAAGGGGCCAAATCCACAGCCTTGCTAAAGGTGGATCTCTCTGCTCAGGGCAGGATGGGGAGTTACTGAACATCTTAATACATAACAACCAATCAATACCTTTACTATTATCTATAGCCTATCCTAACTACTAACATTACAATATTCATGTTATTATTCTCCAATCACAAAGGGTTAGTATGTTACAGTTTAAGCCAGAAGTGGTTTTTCAGTTTTCTTGCAGTGGAAAATCCTGAGACCTTTTTTCTACTTACAACATTAGCATGTCTATTTACTTCTTGTATTTTTCTGCTTGGTAAAAACATCTTCTATTTGAGGTGGGCTTATCCTTTGCTCTAAGTCATAAAAACCTTTCTTAACTAACACACCCTTTGCCTTCTCAGTTACCCAGTAAAACTGGCTCAGCAGCTCATTTGGA
This sequence comes from Leptocoma aspasia, assembly GCA_013399835.1. Taxonomy (NCBI): domain Eukaryota; kingdom Metazoa; phylum Chordata; class Aves; order Passeriformes; family Nectariniidae; genus Leptocoma; species Leptocoma aspasia. Next base: position 77,208 of record VXAX01006833.1, read on the forward strand.
CCTTTGTTATTCCTCTATATCAAAACTTGCTTCCATCTCTATTCCTTTCTCAGTTTCTACATTCAAAAATCTTTCTGCCAAGCACATATATCTGTGAGACTCTCTTGTCATACTTTCATCCATCCCAACAGGGAGTCAATCTCTAATTTCCAAACCCATGGCAAAGGGACTTTGGCTCAGCCAGGGCCCTCCACACCCACCCTGGAGCCAGCTTTGTCCAGGAGGGATCATCCAGAGAGGGGAGAAAATGCCTCCTGCACTTGGGCTGCAGGCAGGACCTGGTGCCACCTGGAGAGTGGGATTTTAAACATTACTGGCTGTTGAATTGAGTTTAGGAACAGCAAGAGAGGTGACACAAACTCCATGATTCAGGAGGCATAAAGGCTTATTTATTAATAGGATATCACACTCTTGTAGAGAAGTTGGTGCACCTAAGGCCTGACTGGTCTTTAGGAGACTCCTTGGTTAAACAGGGAGTAACTCCTTCTTGTAAACATCCTGCACAACACCAGGTGCAAGGGATAAGATAATAACTGTTTGAATTATTTTCTCTAAGTTTCCCAGGCTGAGTTATCTCTGTTCTCTCTTCAGAAGAACTGAGAATAACCACAACTGGCTGTGTGTTTTGGCTCAACATTTGTTCCCCTGGCACCTTAGCGTGTGTGTGAGCTTAATTATTTAAAGTGTGTCAGTATGAACAATTAAAGTCCCAATAAAATAGGAGCAAACTTTCTTTTCGTCTTGTCATTTAGGATATAGCCATGAAAGCAGAAAATTTTAGTTAATTTTTATTTTTAGTTGATTTTATATCTTTATATATAAAGATATATTTATATATATAGATCTTATATATTTTTTTATATTTCATTATGTATGTATAATTATATATAATATATTTTATATATATATAAAATATGTATTTTTTATATATATATTTTTTTTGAAAGTAAAAAGCCAATGGAAAATGCAACAATGGAGGTTTTTAAAGCTGAGCTCTCAGGACCAGCCCTTTCTCCATGTCCCATCTTGTCTGGTTGGGAAGGAGACTTTGGAGCAGGATGTTCACAAACTTTCCACAGATAAAGTGCTTTTCCTTGTGTTGTTTCAGTCACCCTGAAATAATACCCACAAATAACAAATCCAAGCTGTCATTATCCTGATTTTGTACGCTGACTGGAGCAATGGGACAAGGTCCTTTCTAAAAATTGTGATTTTTTTCACAGCATTCTGAATTAAGCACGAGGTGATTTAGGCTTGAAGCTTCTGGGGAAGAGATAATTGTTCTTTTATGATTATAATAGATCACAATAAACTCAGTTTGCACTTCTGCAGCGGGGAGTGTGTTAGCTGGAGGAACGTACAATAATTCCTTTACAGTGTTATCAAATGCCATCACAGAAAAAGCAAAAAGCATCTCATTTTCTAGGCTGTTTCTTTTGCACATCCTCTTTGAATTGATAAATATTTATATTCCAGTCTGGGGTTCTGTTTGCAGCATGAGCCACAACAATGATGCAGCGAGTATCACTCGATCTTGAGCGAGCTGAGTTTCTCTGTGTGCAAAAGTGTGCAGAGGTTTTTCTGCCTGGTTTTACACAGGCAAGCTTACAAGTCTGGGTTAAAGACAAATATTAATGCATTCTAATGGCATCTGAAGGGCCATTTCTGTGTGAAAATACCAGAATATTGATGTTAAAAGAGTTACTGTGTCACTCAGCACCTGTGGAATCTGGCACACAGCTGAAATAATTGTATATAAACCTCTGGCATCCCCGCACATTTTCATCAAAAACACTTCTGGATTGCTTGAAGAAAAACTAATGAAACTTGATGTTATCAGAAAAGTTCTGCCTTTATCCACATGCTATGGATTTTAGCTGAAAAATGTAGGTTTAGATTGGATTTTAGGGAGGAATTCCTGGCTGGGAGGGTGGGGAGGCCCCGGCACAGGGTGCCCAGAGGAGCTGGAATTGTCCAGGGCCAGGTTTGGAGCACTCTGGGACAGTGGGAGCTGTCCCTGCCCATGGAAAGGGGTGGAAAAATGAACTTTGAAGTAATTTCAGCCAAATGACTGCTGGAATTCCATGATTCTCCCAGCCCTTTAGCTTTCCCCACTCCCTGTGCCACATTGGCAGGGCAGGGCAGATCAGCCCCCTCCTGTTCCAGTGCCCACATGCCATTCCCAGAATGGTGGTTGAT
>VXAX01006833.1:85484-97674 GCA_013399835.1 Leptocoma aspasia
GAACAGGGTCACCATTGGCTGATTTTATAATTTTTTGTTGTTATTAAAGTTTTTTTTTGGTAGGCTTTCAATGCCAGATTTTTCCAGACCATTTATTTTTTAATCAAGAAAGAGTTTGCTGAAATATTTTCTCCTCTTCTGTATTGCAAGCATTTTGCAGAAGCAAGGTAACTCCTAGGAAGCAGCATCTGATATTCCCATCCTTACAGTTCCTGCAGGAATGACTGAGGTTTTCCTNTCCTTTGTTCCTAAATGGCTATAGCTGTGGTCCCTTCATTGACAAGGGACTCTTGACAATAATTTCAGAAGGTTAAATATGATTTATTAAAATGACTCCATAGTTCAGAAGTATTTGGGCTATAATGTGCCCAGGTACAGAGCTCAGATGCTTCTTCTTCCTTCCCTGTACCAGAAAGTTAAAATATTTACAACATCAGAGAGATAACAGTCTTTCACCTTATAGGTTGAAAGAGAAACCTAATTCTCCTATTTTTAGGAGACAGGCAGAGAGATCTAAACGTCCTTGAACACAAACCAGAGATTTTGTTTACAGAAAACTTATACAGAGTAAAAAGACAGTAAAAGATGTTTTCCCATGGGAAGAATTTCCTGCAGGCTTGCACACAGAGAAACTTATAATATGTTCGTGTAACAAATGGCCAGGGGTGAAAAAGCCCTGAGAGTAAAGGGATTCCAAGGCAAAAGTGATTTCATTGTCAAGCTCTTGCTTTGGAAAACAAAACCCTACAGATGTGTGGCTGAGGAGGGCACCCCTGGGAGCCCGAGGAGGGCCAGGGCACTCCCAAACCAGCAGCCACCAGTGGCCAGGTGGGGTGGGACAAACCTCGGAGCCACAGCAGGGGCAAGGAAGGAGGCTGGATTTTGGTCAGCAAAGGATATGGCACTGCAAACCTGTTGAAAAATGCCACAGAAACAGGAATATATGGGATGAATGTGAAGTGAGGGAAAGATGGTGGGAGCAGTGCAAAGGCTCTTGGGCAATAAAGTAGTTCAAAAAGTTCTCATTAGTCCATTTATATTTAAATTATATATTTNGATTTTTACAAGTTCCAGTCAATCTGCCAGACTTAAGCTGATGACAATTTCTAGATCGTGTCCTACCTCTGAGTTGTTACTGAAAGTGCAAAGTGGCTCCCAAGCCCACAGATTTTCAAAGAGGGTTTTGGAAAATGCACCCTGAGATTTCTTTCCTGAGCCAGTCTGTGTTTGCAGACCAGCTCTGCTCCTAAATATGAAAATCAGAGCCTTGCTTGTATCACTTAACCAGTCAGTGAGATTTTAGTTAGCACTGAACCAGTTAAAAGAAAAAAAAAAGTATTTCTTTAACCAACTCTAGCTCCGTTCAGGCCTGAATTATTATTTTTTTCTTCAGAAACAGGCATTTTAATGTGTCACTTTTCAGTTCCAGCTCAATAAACAACCATTTATTTACAATTTTAAAGCAATCTTCAGCCTAGTCAGGTAAGAATTATTTCAAAAGAATAAAAACATTTTCATTTCCCATCACTGCCAAAAATGAAAAGAACATGAGTTATGAGTCTTGCTGTGTTGTCTTAAGTTGATTACTATGGAATGATTAAAAAACTAGCTGTGCTGTCATAGCAGAGGAGTACATTATAAGTGTAATAACAGTTTAGGGATACAATCCATCAATGCCGTACTTGGGAGAAGGGGGAAAAAAAAAAAGTTGATCTATTTCTTTGGTCATCATTTTCAGCATATTAGATGACAAATAATTGTAGGTTCATCAATAACAATAGATTAAAGCTGAAGTGATTTATTGCCATTCCTCCGTGGGATGATGGAGCGCCGGGTCGCTCGAGCAGGGATGGGGGCTGTATTTAATTTTCACGGGTCTCTTGGCAGAAATAATAGACAGAGGTGGGGGAGAAACCACCTGAAACAAGGTGGATCAAAGTTGGTGACAAGTGATTTGTGGCTGTGGTGGTTTTTTTGGTTGGTCCCCACGCGGCTGGGAACCTGCCACCAGGGCCCTTTGGAGAAGGTTCCCTCGGGATTTCTTTGCAAGGATGAAAAACGAGCAGGACGCTCTGTTTCTTGCTCTTCAGGCTGTTGTTTATTTTTCTCTTATCTTAAGTTCAGTACGCCAGTACACACCAGACTGAGCATATGAGAAACAAGGTACAAAATGGAGAGCAAACACCCAAAACCAAGGAGTTTTAAAGCTGATCAGTCCAATTACTTCCTAACACGTATCTTGTTTTTACTTTTCTACCAATAACTCTTACTAATCTATTCACGTAACATTCATGCTTCTACCTCTAACCAATGACTTTGTGCCACCAGTAGTACAGAAAATGGAGTGGAAGAAGAACAAGAAGGAGATGAGACAACACCCAAAATCTTCCATCTTGTCCCCTATTAATTTCATATTAAAATCCTAAAACCCTGGATTTTTCACCCTGTGACAAACTACTACTACTGCTGCTATCTAGTTCACGCCTGTGTGCTCCAACTCCCAAAGCCTTGGCAATTTTTTCCCCTGGGGCAGAGGTTAAAAGCAGCGTTCTGCTGAGGGTCAGGGCTTTCTAAAACTGGAGAAACATTCTCTGTGCCCTGGGTTCCAACAGTGGCTTTGTTCTGCGGGAGTGGTGGGCTGGAGGTGGCACTGGCTTGGACCTGATGATCCTAAAGGTCTTTTCCAGCTCTCACGTCCTCGCCCAGCTGAGCAGCCTCCCAAAAATTCCTCAATGCCAGTCCCGAGGTCAGGCTGGTTCATAAGGAGAAAATGATCCTGAAACTTCTTTTTGATGTGGAAATTCTTCTGTGAAGCATTTTTATTTACTCTTAAAAAAACAGAGGAGGGAAAACAGCTCCATTTGTCAATTACCCCACCATCTTAGTGCTCCTGTGGAAAACCAGAGAACCTTTGGAGAGGAACAATCCCAAGCTTTAAGTTCAAACTTAGTTATTTTCCCGAAGACTTTCTCTGAGCAAACTTTGTGTACAAATCTGACAGTAATGTGAGATTTTGATTTGTCATCTCCTGCCCTGCTCCCACGTTTGTTTTTCTGGAGCTGCTGGCTCAAAAGTGTGAGGACATCTCTGTTGCCTTTTACTGAAGAGCTCCTGGTTTCCACCACTCCAAGGAAATCTGTGGAGTGTAATTAATTTGTGGATACCCCCCAGCAGCAGTTTTTACCCGGAAATAGTGAGATCTCAGTTGAGCAAAGTGTTTGGAGGTCTTGGACAGTGATGCAATTTTCATGAACAGAAACTCTGTCTAAAACAAGATAGGTTCAAAGTCAGCTTAAGTTTAAAATTATTTCTGCTCTTGTAGTGACTTTAGGAGGAGGCAGCTTTAATTGGTAAGATCAGAATTATAGATGTTTAGGAATTTTCTCTGCATTTATGGTATAGAAGCACCACCAAACACAACGGTGAGAGAAGGGAGCAGCAAGAGTCAAGGTCTCTCTCCCTCATGAAATAATGAAAGCCAATAATGAAAAAAATCAAACCTGTTTTGATAACATTTATGAATATGGAATTCCAAAATGATAATTTTTCTTAATGAAATGAGAGAGAAGACAGGGACACCATGTCTTGGCGATACTGAAAAGTTGTCACAGCTGGGAAGAAGTCAGGAGTTCTCTGTGTAGCCTATGCTGTCTAAAACTTAGGACAGGTATTAAAACTACTGCCTAAATTAAAGTGCATTATAAATTCCTTAATTAGTTTCTAGAAGGCTCCAGGATTTTTTTTTTTCAGGATATTTATAATTTTGCCTTAATGCTATTGATATTTTTATGCATGACAGTTGTGAATTCAGCACTGGATGGCTCAGAAACAAATTTCTAATAGCAATAATGATAATAGTTATTTAATGGGCTAAGACATTTTCCTTAACTTAGGAAATTCCATTGCCTGCCTAAATAATCTCTTTCATGGTGTTTGTGATTTTTAAAGTGGCTCCAATACGTGACAGTGTCTGGATGACCTGGGAGAGGAGGAGTAACAACTTTATTTTGGAGCAGCCGTTGGATCCCCACATGACTTTTCCATCTAAAACTCCTTGGACATGAATTTCCACTCAGTGTCTCTGGGAGGCACAGGCAGAACCTGCTCACTTTTAATGGTGTTAAAGTTAGAAGGAGTTATTTGGGGTCTTTAAACTACAGGAGTCTCTGGATTCCCACTCCTTGGAAAAGCCATACCTGCCAAGGAGTTGCCAAGAGCAAGTGACACGAGCAGCAAACCAGTTTTAATTTTCTGTCCAGTCAAATCTTCGCATTTCACACTCAATTCTCCTTCCTCAGTAATCTCAATAATTTCCCACCTTGCTCATGATGAATGTCTTGCCAGTTCCTACTCAGTCCTTCCACTTTACACAACCTAATTAAAGAAAACATTCCATGATTGCCTATTTTTCCTCATGCATGACAACCTATTATTTTTTCTACCACCTGATTAGGGCTTTATTATCCCTGGATTTAGATTGATTTGCTGGGCACTTTAATAAAACACTGCTTAGTTTGATTTAAAGGGCTACAGGTTTCAGTCACTCATAGAATTACTCTTATAAGTAACTCACATTCCAAGTACTGTGGAGTGTCCATGAAAGGGGATTTGAGCCTGAAAAAAATGAGGATCACAGGTGGTTTTCCAGTTGTTCGTGTTGTTAATATTCTTGTTGTAAGCAGTCAGGAGAGGACATTTTGCAATATACTTTGTCAAGGGTGATAAATCTGTTTCATCATTTCTGTCAAGAATGGATCCCGTGTATTAGAACTACCATAAATATTTTCTCAAGATAAACCAAAAGTTTCATATGATTAAATAATAATACGTTTATGATGACAAATTGCATTTACTGTGTGTTATCTGAAATGCAAGACAAAATTAGGTAGTTAAAGTTCAAATGGATAGAGATCATTTTTGATTTAAAATCAAAGGAATTTTATTAAGCAAATGAGATTTTCATCATTATTTTGTTATATCTACCAGTCTCTTCTTTCAGAAATATTGCTTATGAGCTTAGATAATGATTTAAAAAAAAAAAAAACAACAAGCCACCACAAGTGAGCTTATTTTACAGCAAAATGTATCCTAGTGATAAAGTTCAGGAGTAGTTAAATCCATGGTTATTCCTGCCACTTTGCTGGTGGATTCCAGAATTAGGAAGGCAAGGAGTGGCCCACAGGCTGCTGTCCCCTGTCCCCCCTCAGTGATGCTTTGGGGTCACTCTTGTCACACCTTATTTGATTATCTTTCAGAATTTGGGTTTTTTTCCAGAGCACTTTCTGAGACTGAAGGTGCAGCTCTGTTTGCTGAGGCTCCTTTCCCAGACACGTGTGGAGAAGCTTGGGAAGCACAGCAGAGTTTGTCCCTCCAAATGTTCAGTGCAACAAAACAGATTTTTGGAGCTAAATATTGGCTTTCCTCTTAGTTTTGTAAACATGGTTGCTTCAGCTTTTTCTGATTTTTTTTTTTTTTTCTGGAAGTTTTCCTTGAGTGGAATGAAAATTTCCTGGTTAAAACTCTCTGTAGGAAAGCTGGCACCAAATCCTCAAGTTTTAGGGTTTGCTTCAGCTTGTAGGAGATGTGTGGTGTGGGACACTTCGGGGTAGGAGCTGTCACACTAACGCGCAACACGACTCGCAGAGACACGGCACAGTCACACCGAGACAAGGCAAGGAAGAAGAAAGTTTTATTTTGCTTTTTGTATTATATAGAGTTTTGGAAATGACCATTGATTGGAAGGCGAAGTTACCACCTCTCCAACCACACTGGTCAATGACAAAGTCCATCAAACTTTTCTCCTCCCAGGAGAAAGAATGAAAAACAAGAAGACAGTTAGAAAAACGTGCATGTTTGCAAAAAGCAGCATGAGAAACTCCATCACCACAATGAAAACATCAGAAGGGTGAAAAATGAGAGTGACAGGAGCCTGGTCCCCTTGGTGGCCTCACCTGGAGCAGTGTCCCTCGGTGGCACCCCAGAATAAGGACATTGAACTGCTGGAGTGAATCCACAGGAGGCCATGGAGAACCTCTGAGGGCTGGAATTCTGCTCTGGAGAGCTGGGGGTGCTCACCTGGAGAGGAGAAGGCTCCAGGGAGAGCTCAGAGCCCTTCCAGGGCCTGAAGGGGCTCCAGGAGAGCTGGAGAGGGACTGGGGACAAGGGATGGAGGGACAGGACACAGGGAATGGCTCCCACTGCCAGAGGGCAGGGATGGATGGGATATTGGGAATTGGGAATTCCTGGCTGGGCTGGAATTCCCAGAGAAGCTGTGGCTGCCCCTGGATCCCTGGCAGTGCCCAAGGCCAGGCTGGAGCAGCCTGGGACAGTGGGAGGTGTTCCTGCCCTGGCAGGGGTGGAATGGGATGAGCTTTAAGGTCTCTTCCCTCCCAACCCACTCTCTGATTCCAGGTGTAATTAATTGAGGCCTGGCTTTATATCTTGCTCCACGGGAATTTTGCTGTTTGACACGTTGTTGGAGTCCAGGGCACAGGGAATGTTTCTCTGCCTGTTTTAGGGAGCCCTGGTCCCCAGCTGGACACTGCTTTTAACCTCTGTCCCAGGGAAAAATTGCCAAGGCTTTGGGATGAGTTGGAGCACACAGGGGTGAAGTAGATAGCAGCAGCAGCAGTAGCTTATCACTAGGTGAAGAATTTAGGGTTTTAGGATTTTAATATGAGAGTGAATAGGGGACAAGATGGAGGATTTTGGGCGTTGTCTCATCCCTTTCTTATTCTTCTTCCACTCCATTTTCTGTAGTGTTGGTGGCACAAAGTCATTGGCTAGAGACAGCAGTGGCAGAGGCGCTACGTGAGTAGATTAATAGAAGTTATTGGTAGAAAAGTAGAAATAAAGTGCGTGTTAGAAAGCAATTGGATTAGGTATCTCTGAAAGTCCTTGGTTTTGGGTGCTTGTGCTCCATTTTGTGCCTTGTTTCTCATATGCTCAGTCTGGTGTGCAGACGGCGTTCTGAACTCAAGATAAGAAAAGAATAAACAATAGACTGAAGACAAAGAAAATCCAGAGTCCTGCTCGTTTTTCACCCCTTGCTAAAGACCTCACAAGGGAACCTCCTCCAAAGGGCCCTGGGGGTGGCTCCCTCTCGTGCTGGGGGCTCAAAAACCCAACATCATGTAAAGTTTTTTATCATGAAATTAGTGATTATTCATTTATTGTGTAATTTTTTTGCTGCCAGGCTGGTCCCACAAGGATGTGTCTGTGAAGCTGTGCCAGGCTCCTCCTTAGTCCCAAGCTCAGGAGTGCTGCTCCAGCTGTGCTGCCACACCTGGACTGCAGCTCCTTGAGCTCTGGAAAATCTTGGACCCACTGCAGCGTTCAGGAGCTTGCTCAAAGGGAATCTTGTGAAAACCTCATTTTGCGTCCACGTTGCTGTGAAATTGCTTCATCCTCCTGGTGTGGGATTGCTCCAGCAATGGAACACCCATTTCTTATTGGAAAATGGGACAAAAAGCTCCATAAAAGGAGCTTTAGTTCCTTTTTCCACGAGACGTAAAATCCTGGAGGAGCCAGGTGTGTGTGGATGTACCTTACGCTCCTGCTCATCCCAGTAAATCACTTCATATAATTAGTCATGTGCTTAAATTTAATCACTTTTGCAGCTGGAGGATTGAAAGAGCTTCCTTGAAGGGGAAATAATTTTTTTTTCTGTGGCCAACTAATTTCCCTGGATTTTGAGTTCTTTAAGGAGTGGAGGAGATGGGGGTTGCAGAGACAATAACAATGAAAATAAACAAAAGGATCACATAAAAGCCAAGTTGGAGTGCTGAAGAGACTTAATAGCTATAAACTGGTAGCTATTAGTTTCTAATTACTCTCAAATAATTACTGAATAGAATAGTAAATGTTATTAGCTTACTTTAATATTCAACATAAAACATTGCTTCCAACAATAATTTACTGTTTCTTCAGCTTTAATATAAACACATGTAAAACTTGGCTGCTTCATAAACATTTGTAATAAATGAAATTATTCTGAGAGTTCTGTGGAGGAGACCTGTACACCGTAGGCCAATGGAATTATTAAGGTGATGGAAAAGACCTCCAAGTGCTTGTATTGGAATTAAAATACTCATCCATTTAGGGTAGAAGCAGATTTAGGTACTAAAAGACAAAAATCCCCACACCAAGAGGAAAAATAGGAGTTGGATGTGTAACTATGGTTCTGATTTCCAGATATAGAGGCCTAATTTATATTCTAATAATATTAGAATTATCTTCATTATTCATTCATTGTATTAATACTTGTATTCATCATCATCTTTGGAGAGCTTTTACATATCTCTGCCCTCTGCAACTGACTTGAGACCCCATTTTTTTCCTGAAGGAGAGGAGTTTGTGGTTTGATGCATTGAGAATAAAAGCCTGCTATAGTTCAGGGGGTAATACTCAGGAAAATTTGTGAAGTCCCCAAGGGAGGGTTTTGTTAGTTGTGAATTTACATCTTACTCTTTTGCCAAGGGTGTTCTGCTGTAGATTAAAAGATATTTGATACATAATGATGGGCTAAACTTTGAGAGGTTGGCACCGAATTTGTGCAGGGCCAGAGGGGCCTGCCAGGTGTGCTGCAGGTGCGTGTGTACCTGTGCGTGGGCATTCCTACGCCTCCAGCCCCCAAATTCCCATTGACATCCGTGCCGGAGGGTGGAAAAGGGCAGGGACAGAAGAAGAAGGGGTTCTGACCCCAATGCCAGCTCTCCCAAACGTGTCCCTTTCTGCATTATCTGCTTTTCTGTGGTTTGGGCTGGGAGTGGGAATGGGGAATTTTTCCTTTTCTGTTTGCAGTAGTGGAGCTTTCCTGACGTGGACAATTAACAGTTTTTGTTCTTTGGGAATTGCTGAGGTGCCTCTGTCAGCACAGCTGAGACACCCACGGGTAATCCAGGAAGGGAATCAGCTGAATCTCACATTTCTTTCCATCATTTATTTATTTTTTCCTGTAATTCCAACTTGCTCAGGGAAGTGTGTGGTGAGCAGGAGTCAGGCAATGAGGGCAGTCGTGATGGGATCAGGATCTGCCATTCCCTCAGAGCCCAAGTCATTCCCATTCCTTTGAACAGCCTGACAATTATCACGGGATAAAATTTTTTTTACAAGTATTGTTTGTCATTGAAAAAAACTCCAAAACCCTCCCTGTTTGAAAAGGTTCTTGTGGCAGCCAGATTTTGGCCTCTGAGGTTATTTTAAAAGCGGGCAGATCAAAAATCTACATTTAAATTTCATATATTGTATATTCCTAACCCAATCGTTCCTTCAGCGCCGGGTAAATGCAACATTTCAGTGCTGCACCATTTTTAAACTTCATCGTTGAAGATAATCACCCCCAAACATAATAACAACATCATCCAAGTACAAGAAAATATGTTCGAAATGTCTTTTTTTTTTTATTGTACCATAAGATAGCACTTCCAAAATCCCAAACTGAATTGCTTTTCAGCAGATAAGCATCAAAAACTACATTTCCTGCTTTCGGGGAAGGTGCAATAAGGTGCTCTATCAGTGTAATAGTTCCCAATGATATGCTCTAGTAGTATTTTGATGAATTACATGATTATAGCTAAAATGAACACTTTCATCATGCCTGAATTAATAATGGTGGTATGATTTGGCAAGTACTCCTGCGGTGTTCTTTAACTCATCACTTCAGAAGACAGAGTTTCCGAGCCCATCCTTTGTCTCGGGGAAGCACGGGGATCCTTCACTGCTAAAAACACAGGGAGCAGGAGAGATGTGACAGCTTTAAAAGGGAAAGGGAAACTGATGCTCGCTTACCTTGCCAAGCTCATCGTGACTCAACCACCTCATTTTTCACTGCCTCATTCCGGTGTCTGAGGCACCTTAGACTGTGTCAAAACAGAAAAAAATCAGTATTTTTTTTTTTTGGCGTGCGAGAACAGGTTTGTGAATTTTATTGCGAGTGTTGGTTGTAGGGAGGCGGGGCAGGAAAAGAGGGTTTGTACCTCCAGCTGCACAAGGGGAGGTCCAGCTTGGACATCAGGAGGAATTTCTTCACTGGAAGGGTTGTTAAACACAGGAATGTGCTGCCCAGGGAGGTTTGGAGTCCCCACCCCTGGAGGTGCCCAAGGAATTTCTGGATGTGGCACTCAGAGCTCTGGGCTGGGGACAAGGTGACACTTCTCTCTCAAGGTGACATTTCTCTGCCCTGTGACGTTTCTCCCAAATAATTAAGCAACTTTATCCATTCCATCTGTCACACCTCAATGATGGGAGCTAGAGAATTTCACGGTCTCAGGGTATTACCAGCACTGTACATTCAAAGATATTTATTTAGAATTGAGAAAAATAATGAGAAAATGTTAAGATTTCTTAAGATTAATCTTAAGAAATCTTAAGATTGTGACAAAAACCAGTTGGACTTGATGATTGATCCTGGAGGGCTTTTCCAACCCAAATGACTCTATGATTCTATAAAATGCTGTGCTTCCAAATGACTTTAAAGCCTCATAAAACCATAATTTTCTCTTCAGTCACTGGGTTTGCTGTAGAATTTGGGTGATCAGGATGCTCCTTTCTGTGTGTTCCATGTCAGACAAGACCTGGTTGTCCCCTCACCAGTCCTNTAATTAATAGAAATAATTTAATGATCTATAATTGTTATGATGGTTAATTGCTATCTTTTGTTTGTATCAAATAGTGATTGTATGCCATGAAATATCTCAGGGTTGCTGATGCAGAAAGCCAAGGGAGCCTAGGCAGCGTTTGTGAACCCAGGAAAATGACATTACAAGGCTTAAGACATGACAGGAACGTGGAATGGGTTGGGTTGGAAGGGACATTAAAGCCCATCCAGTGCCACCCCTGCCATGGCAGGGACACCTCCCACTGTCCCAGGCTGCTCCAAGCCCCAGCCNCATTTTTCACTGCCTCATTCCGGTGTCTGAGGCACCTTAGACTGTGTCAAAACAGAAAAAAATCAGTATTTTTTTTTTTTGGCGTGCGAGAACAGGTTTGTGAATTTTATTGCGAGTGTTGGTTGTAGGGAGGCGGGGCAGGAAAAGAGGGTTTGTACCTCCAGCTGCACAAGGGGAGGTCCAGCTTGGACATCAGGAGGAATTTCTTCACTGGAAGGGTTGTTAAACACAGGAATGTGCTGCCCAGGGAGGTTTGGAGTCCCCACCCCTGGAGGTGCCCAAGGAATTTCTGGATGTGGCACTCAGAGCTCTGGGCTGGGGACAAGGTGACACTTCTCTCTCAAGGTGACATTTCTCTGCCCTGTGACGTTTCTCCCAAATAATTAAGCAACTTTATCCATTCCATCTGTCACACCTCAATGATGGGAGCTAGAGAATTTCACGGTCTCAGGGTATTCCCAGCACTGTACATTCAAAGATATTTATTTAGAATTGAGAAAAATAATGAGAAAATGTTAAGATTTCTTAAGATTAATCTTAAGAAATCTTAAGATTGTGACAAAAACCAGTTGGACTTGATGATTGATCCTGGAGGGCTTTTCCAACCCAAATGACTCTATGATTCTATAAAATGCTGTGCTTCCAAATGACTTTAAAGCCTCATAAAACCATAATTTTCTCTTCAGTCACTGGGTTTGCTGTAGAATTTGGGTGATCAGGATGCTCCTTTCTGTGTGTTCCATGTCAGACAAGACCTGGTTGTCCCCTCACCAGTCCTCGAGTGGAGCCATGGATTGGTGGGACCATTCCAGGGCTCCTCGGGGGGTCCAGCCACGTCCAGAAAAACTTCCCATGCTGAGGATTCCGTAATTTTGTGCAGATGTGCACAGCATGGAGAAAAACCTGCTCTGCTATTGCAATATCATTTGTCTGGCAATATAAATGAAGGCTCTCAATCTTTACAGCCGTCATCCCTTTAATGAACATTAATTTCGCCGGAAATAATAAGAATAATAACTGTAGAGAAGCTGTGGAGAAGGAATGTAAACTTTTGCAGGCTGTTGTAAAAAATGCTGATGCACAAGGCAGCGTAAACATCTGGAGCAGGTGTGTCTGTAATTTCTGGGTTCACTGGCCTTTGCTGGGACCCGTGATGTTACAGCCTCGTGCTGAGGCACTGAACTGGAAGACAGGACTGGCTGGGGCAAGAGCTTCCTTTCTCTTTTCCTGAGTGCTTTCTGTGCCTGGAATTTCTGGTTAATTGTTATCCTGGTTAATTCTTATAATTTAATATAATTAAT
>VXAX01006833.1:98531-133325 GCA_013399835.1 Leptocoma aspasia
TAATTAATAGAAATAATTTAATGATCTATAATTGTTATGATGGTTAATTGCTATCTTTTGTTTGTATCAAATAGTGATTGTATGCCATGAAATATCTCAGGGTTGCTGATGCAGAAAGCCAAGGGAGCCTAGGCAGCGTTTGTGAACCCAGGAAAATGACATTACAAGGCTTAAGACATGACAGGAACGTGGAATGGGTTGGGTTGGAAGGGACATTAAAGCCCATCCAGTGCCACCCCTGCCATGGCAGGGACACCTCCCACTGTCCCAGGCTGCTCCAAGCCCTGTCCAACCTGGCCTGGGACACTGCCAGGGATCCAGGGGCAGCCACAGCAAATCTGGGAATTCCATCCCAGCTCCTCCCCACTCTCACAGGGAAGAATTCCTTCCCAATATCCAAGCAGGACACCTCAAATGAGAGCAGAGGGAGATGAACTCAGGAGAACTTTTTCTTATCTTTCCTCTAGAGCAGTTAAAAATCTCAGTGCAAGATTCTTCTCCTGGGGTAGGTAGGTGGGTAAATATCATGCAAACTGCACAATCACATTTGTGTCCACCCAAACAAAATGACTGAACTTTTTTTTTTTTAAGGTTTTGGTGCACGATATTTTATTTTTTTGGCGCTCTAACAGTGTAAAATCTGTTAACAGCCTGCGTGTAGAGACACAGCCCCTGTTTAGCTGCTGTTATAAGGAAACAAATTGTAATTCTTAATTGAATTCTCCTATGGATCTACCAGCAATATAAATTACAATGTCATAGGAATAAGTGGGGGGAAAGCCCTTTTTACAAGCCTCAAGATGATAATTTATAAATAAAGTAAAACCAAGAAGCCTTAACTAAAAATCCCTACGGAATCTGACATTAATAGCCTTTACTTTTAATCTGATACAATAAATCTTGCAGCCGTGTATCCAGAACAGAAACAACAGAAACCAGGCCAAGCTGGAGGAGATATGGGGGAGTTGAAGAGAAACATTCTCTTTCTTTAATTAAAAATATATGGTGATTTTTCTGCTGTTCCAGAGTCAAAAAGTCATTGCTGCCAATCGCTTGGCTCCAAAGAGAGAATTTTTGGTTGGATTCTTTGCCTAAAATATTCCAGATCCACATGTGCTTTGGAATTTTCAATATTCATTTTGCAGAGTTTGTGTTCTGGCCCCACTGCTGTAATTGCATGAGAATCTCGGAATTTTTTTAGTGGTTTAAAAGGAAAATCTGAACATTCAATATTAATTATTTAGAACATTACTAATTTTTGAGAGTTTTTTTTTTTTTTTGATATTGCAAGGATACTTCAGAAATTAGTCCAGAGAGAGGATACAGTAAATGGTGACCAAGAGGAGAGTGCAAAGTGTGACATTTCTCCCAAAGAATTAATCCATTTATCCATTCCATATGTCTTACATCAGTGATGGGAACTTGAGAGTTTCCTGGTCTCTGGGTATTGCCAGCACTCTACATTTAAATGTATTTATTTAGGAGTTAGAAAAATAATGGGAAAATCTTAAGATTGTGACAAAAATCAGCACATATTTGCCTCTTTATTTGCCTACTTTGAGGATGTCACTAAGAGTGTTGAGATTGGGACTGATTTGCTCCAGAGAGATCAGGGCCTGGATTTCACTTTTATTTTTTCAGAGACCAAATCTTGAGGGTTTTTTTTTAAGCCTTAACTTTATTAAGGAAAAATTCTGCCTTCTTTTTAGGGTTTCTCTTTATTTTAAATGGTATGAAAGAGCACAGAGTATGTACAGATTTCCAGGGTAAATGGCATGAAAAAACACAGACTAGGTACAGATTTCCAGGGTAAATGGTATGAAAAAGCACAGAGTAGGGGCAGATTTCCAGTCTTTCCTGGTTTTCCAAGG
Organism: Leptocoma aspasia; assembly: GCA_013399835.1. Lineage (NCBI taxonomy): Eukaryota > Metazoa > Chordata > Aves > Passeriformes > Nectariniidae > Leptocoma > Leptocoma aspasia. The sequence goes on from VXAX01006833.1 coordinate 100,403, forward strand.
CTTTTTCTGGATAATTTTTAATAACAGCAACAGAAAAGTGGCACAGCCTCAAGTCTGCTCCTAAACCAGAGCAAACCAAGAAACCCACAAAATAAACAGTTGCCTTGACTTGTGCATTCTGGAACGTAAAAACATCTGACCAAAATCACATTAACAGAAGGATAAATGTTTTAAAAAAAGAGAAATTCCCCATTTTTTCCAGCAGTGCCAAGAGCAAGCATCACACTCCTGTGGTGCACTGGGCTGTAATTGCCCACGGATCTCAAAAATCATCCCAGCCCTTAAACCACGGGCTGTGTGAGCACGACCCATCCCAAAAACTCTGATTTTTAGCTCAGGCAGATGCAAATATTCCTCTGGGCAACTTGTCACCACCTTGTTTCAAATCTGGACGTTCCCCATGTGCTGCATCTGATGGAGATTTTTTTTTTTGTTTTAAAAGCAACACAAGCAATAATCTGGAGCTCGCTTATGAGGCCTGCATAAAATGCTGTCTAACAACCAAGTACAGTAAATTAAACATGATACTCATAACATAAATACAATTATATTTATCAGCCTTTTATAACCACACAAAGCATTTACCAGTAAGAGTTATTTTGGAGTAGATAATTCCCAATTAACTTTTACTACTTTATTTTTGCTAATTTAGTTAGAGTTAATTTTTCAAATAAAATAATAATAATAAAAAAAAAGCTGTATCAAATGGCATCTCTAACTATTACACTGGAGATGAGATATAATTAAAATGTTATGTGTATGGAATTGCAGCTGATGGGAACCTCAGCTTAAACTCTTCTTTTTGTCTTTATTTGATTATTGCCTGCTCTGCACAGAGAACATGATTGAATTGCAAGATGGCTGGGTGCCCACAGAGGGAAAGGAAAAGCTTGGAGGGAAAATTACCTGGAAATTCAAACAGGTCAAGGTATGACCTTAAATGTGCTGAGGAGTCTTATGAAAACCCTTCTCTGATCATGCCATTTGGGCATTTCACTTCTCTGATCATGCCTTTTTTTTTTTTTTTTCTGTAATCCTGGCCATGCCTGTGGGGCTTGGGAATCTTGGAATTCCACGGCTCCATGGTGGGAATGGCAGTGGTGTGTAGGTGCCTTTCTGCTCCTGGGGGGTTGATGGGACTCATGCGTGAATTATTCACCCATTAATGAATTTATTCACCTGTTAGTAACCCCTGTGACCCCACTGCCCAGTTTGTCCCCAAACTGAGCATCACCCAAAGCTTGGGATGCTGGCTCCAGCCCAGGGAATGTCCTTGTGTCTCAGCTCAGTGTAGGCTGGGTCTAAAACTGCCACCAAAACCCAAAGTCCAACGAGCTGCATCACTTGGGTGAGCTGTCCTCTGCAGTTTTTCAGCCCTTTCCAGTTCCTTGTCTTCCCAAGGGATAGCGGGGAGTGACAGAGTCTCTCTTGGGATCAAGAATACCCAGGGAATCCATTGCCACTGCAATTTTGTACTTTTTAAAGAAATGCTCCGAGGTAAAAAAAGGGACAAGTCTGAAGCCTTCCTGCCCACATTTTGCTTCTCTAGTTTTCGCCTTGTCTGGAAACATAAGGCTTAAAACCAGCTGGAATTGAGGCTGTGGGATTTATGCATGGGAATTCTGCTGGAGACATCCTCTGTGTTCGTTTCCCTGTCCCTGAACCAGGAATTGTCCCTGTGCCCTCCCAAAAACCCCCTCCTGGCTGGGTGAAACGTGCTGGGGGCTCTTTGCCACTGCTGTGGCTCCACAAATTCCAGCTGGGGGCTCAGCTCGGGCTCCAGGGGATTCTCCACACCCTGGAACATCAGGAAAATGGGATTTCCACAGGGAGAAGTGTGCTGGGGATACACGGGGTGTCCTTAAACCCAACCTCTCTCGATTTCATCTGTCACCGCTAATTAAAACACAGAAGCAAGGTTGCTAATTGTGTTCGGGACAACGTGGTTGGGAAATAAAGGAAATGTGGACTCGGAGCCAGGAATTAATGTGTTCCAGGCGGGAAGGGGGGCTTGGCTGGCGGGAAATATCAGCTCCTTCTGAGGGCCAGGACAGTCACAGCCCCACTGTTCATTACTTTGGATGTGTCACATTTGCCAGGGTGACAAGATGGATTACAGACGAGGAGTTTTGCAGATGGAGAGAAATATCCATGGAAGTTGTTTATTTGATTCTTTTTTCTTTCAATATTTTTTCTTTTCTGCACTACCCTGTCCAACCTTGGGATAATGGAATTATTTTATGCCTTTTGCACTATCATCAGGCTTTGGATGGCTGCACAAAGGCCACTGGCAACAGAATAAGATGGCTGTAAAAAAATGCAAAAAATTGGGATGGGGAAAAAAAAAAAAGGTACATCCAATAACTTGCCCTTAAATTTAAAAGGAACTAAATGAGGAACTTCTGGACAATTTATCTTGCTGTTTACAGATAACAAGTCACTTTGTTTTTATGTGCTCAGTCTAGTATTCCATAATTTATTTGAAAGAAGATGAGAAATAATGTAGATAAATGATGAAGTGTCAGGGTCTGACGCTCTTAAATGAAGCTATTATGGTCAAAGAGAAAACGTAAAACCTGCGGCTCATTATGAGAGCGTTCTACTTGTCAGTTAAGTGAAAAGGCCTGGAATGATTTCCAGTTTATTTGTCATTGCAGTTATTAAAGCTGTCTTTTTGGTGCCATGAAAATGAATTGAAGACTTTATTCGAAGTAAATTTGTACTAAAGCTTTCAGATGTATCTTATGTGAGTTCAGTGAGGCAAGAAAACAGCTTAAAAGCTGAAATATTACAAGCAGGCAACTACTGAAGTCCTGAAACACACAAGAATATAAAGTCTGAGGAAGTTGCACAAATAAATGAAGTATCTCGTCTCTTGGGAAATAAAGCTTAGTTTGACTATATTGTACACTTAGACAAAGAAATCAGCCCTTGTTAGTGGCAGCAAAATATTGTCTTTCACAGCTTTCTGCCTGCTGCTTACTTTTATATCAAGCTATTAATTTCGGGACCAGATTATCAGAGAAGTGGGGATTCTCTGTTCCAGAGCACCTTTAGAAATGCAGTCTCTGGGTCAAAGAGGAGATGTGGCATCCATGGCAAGATCGGGTTTTTTATGGCCATCCTTTATGGTGAGGCTTTACGACCTTTACAACCTCAGGGGTCTTTTTCCCTGACGATGATGCTCTGGTCCCAACCTGGTCCAAGAGCAGGCCAAATCATGGGACATCACGGGGTTGGGGACACTCAGCCAGGGGGGTCCCTCTGCGTGATGAACAACCAAAGCATCACGTCTGACTGCATGGGGTGGGAGATATCACTGACATTTTTATTCCTCTGCAAACAGCCTCAAAATCCTTGAACCTCGTGCAGCTGGAGGGTCACAGTGAAATGTTAGACTGAAATCCAGCCAGCCCTGCCACTGAGGTGGTCACTGACACTTCTTTTATTGCCATCCCCTCTTCAGATGGTTCCTGCTGAACTGTAAATCCCCAATTTATGTGGAGACGATTGATAGGTTTGTTTTATTTCGTTCTGTTCCTCTGGATTTCCTCTCCAGCAGTCATGTTCCCCACTACTGCTTCATATTTGCCAAGACAAATTAGTGCAGTTCTACTGGGCTTGGACTGTCCAAAAGGAAATTAAGAGTCTTTTTTTATTTGAAATTGAAAGCTGTAGGAGCACTAAACTGAATGCTTAACTCCAAGCTCCAGCAGTCTTAGAGCAGTATAGTTGACACTTTATTGCAGATATTACAAATGTTATGACATGTCTTCAGGGTCAAGTTAAAAACAAAAAGGGTTCCACATTCTCATCAGAAGTAATCTGTCAGTTTTGTCATCAGATATTATAGCAGCCCTCAGTAGCAGTGTCACAGTCAAGGGTTTATCAGGCTCGGTGGTAGATGTGTACATACTCTGATTTCCAGGGGTTTATATCTGCAATAAAAATTCCCTCCAGGCTAAAACTTGGCATTCATAGCCCAAAGGGATTTTTTTAATTAAAAAAAAAAAGTATCAGTGAAGGTTTTTCTTGAACGATAAGAGCGCACAAAGCCCAAATCTATTCTGCATTTTAAAAATACTTTAAATCTTTTAAACTGGCAGACTTCAAATATTTAAGCAGCCAACTCTCTTTACATAAGAGACCATTAAAAAGGACATCCCAGGAAGGGGATAGGTGGAGGAGCAGACAAGTGCTTTGTGCTCATCACGAGTTTAAGTGTTGAGCATTTGATGAGATGTATAATTAGCCACACATTTCTAAAGCTCTTGGTGTCTCTCTCCATTGAAACTGTGCATGAGGGAATTAGGATGTCTGAGGCACAAAAATAAATCAGTTTTTCCTCGCCACCCCCTGACAGGGTCCTGCAGGACGGGGCTGATACGGCGTAAGCTGCTCGGATCAAGGCAGCCCCTCTGACACTCATGGCACAGATGCTCCCTGGAGAAACACAGGACTTCATTTCCTGCAGCTTTTCTCCTCTTTCCTCTCTGGAAGCAACCAAAAATATTCCAAGCACGGCGGGGATGTTCAGAGGGGAAAATAACACAAGCAGAAATGCCCATGCAAGTTTTGTGCAAGAGCGCTGACCTGGAATTGTTTGCTGCTCAGTGACATTGTGGGGTTTCTCTTTGAAAAACTAAGAGCAGTGTATTTGATACAGAGGTATTTGTGCTAGAACATGATGAAACACCATCTCTTATCCCTTTAAAAAGTCCAGCTTTGCTCAGGGAGTGGTGAAGCCCTGGCACAGGTTCCCTGAGGGTGTCCAAGGCCAGGCTGGGCAGGGCTTGGAGCACGCTGGGATAGCGGAAAGTGTCCCTGCCCACGGCAGAGGGTGGAGTGAGATGGTCTCTAACCTTCAACCCTTCCACCCAAACCATTATTTAAGCCATTAAATATTATATTTATTTAAGCCTTTATTCCTTTATTTAAGCCTGGGATTCCATTATTTAAGCCTTCACTAGGATCCCAAGCCCAGACTTTCTGTGCAGATGCTTTGTGTGACAGTGTTAGGTACTGCAGGTCCCACCTGGTTTTATTTCTGTTCTGAGGGACAGGGATAACAAACAGGGTGTGCTAAAGGGTCACCAGGGTGCCCCATAAAATCCCAGGAAAGCAGCAGAGAACAAGCTCTGCTGTGTAGCAGGAAAGAGGGGAACGTGGCTCTGGTGCATGTTTTCAGCTTTCAGGTTGTAGTTGGACTTCCTAGGGGGGAAATGAGGGAATGTGAAGAAAGAAAACCAGCCCTGGGTGGGTTCACTGCCACGCCCAGGGGGAAATTGTCCTCAAAGGAACCTGCACATGCTCCTTTAGTGCTCTTGTGGAGGCACTGCAAAGATTTTCCATTGGAAAATTGAATGGACTTTTAAGATGCTTCCTACTCTCCCTGTCTGAATTCTCCACGTGGGAATTCAGGTTGAGTTGGCACCGTCCCTTTGCCACCAGGAGCTGTTTCTGAAAGTCACTAAAAGACTGCCAGGAAATGAGATTGGTTCCCAGGATATTCTCATTTGGGGGTGGTTTATTGCATATTTTTATTATTTTATTTATGTCAGATGGCTGTCAACCTCCTCCACAAATTGGATTTATCCACCTGTCCAGAATCCCAGGAGCCTTTGTGGGCTCTGGGTGTGGGTGAGGGTAGTTTGGTTTATTTTCTCTGACCACTGTAACCCATTTCCTACCTGCACAAAATTCCCCTAATTTTGGGTGACAGCTGCCTATTTACTGCTATTAGATCTCTGGAAACCCCAAATATTCCCTATATCTCTTGTACCAATCAGACCAAGACTGATAATGACAGGTTTGATGCCCTGTACTGGGCCATGAGACTGAAGAGATGGAAGAAAGAAGAATTGTCTCGAGGGAAGCAAATGGTTTCAGTAAAGGGCCATAAATGCAAATTTAAGTACTCCTTCTAGTAATGCTGGTCTATTATTACAGCCTAAAGGAAGTTCATTTAATTAATAATTAAGCTCTTCAAGTTACTCTTAGCATGAATTTTAGTGTCAGGAATGGCCAGGAATTTGTTTTATGATGCGGCTGCAAGGGAGAAGCAACAGCAGCATAAAGGAGGTGAAAGTTTTGCCAAAATCGTACACACTAAAAAATGCCAGAATAATAGACCAAAAATACCAGTCACACACCAAAAAATACCAAAATACAGAGTTTTGGGAAGTCTCAGCAAGTCCAGCGTGCTGATTAAAGACAGAGAGAAAAAGCAAAGTCCATGTTAGAAGATCCAGTACCAGCCACCACAGTTACTCTTTGCTTTCATGGGACAGCACAGAGGTGATAATTCTATTTCAGAGAAATTCCCTCCCTACCAAACTCCTGATGGCTCCAGCTGGTCTTTGGCAGGCTCTCCAGTTCCACAAATCCCACGGGCTGCAATGAGAATTCAAACCCTGTTCCCAGCTCCTCCCTGCCCGGTGGGTGCCACCAACAGAAGGTTCTGGACCAGGAACCTGGACAGCACTGGGACCCCGCTGGGGCACTGCCTCCCTCTGAAACTGCGTTTTCCTGTGCTCTGGGCAAAGTTTATCCCCTTCCTGTTGCTTTTTCCAAGCTGTAGTGGAGGTGATTATCCCACTGGGAACGTCAGGATCATAACCCACAGAGGCATCAATGAAGCGCTTTGGATTTTCTGCTACAGAAATGCAAAATTTTGTTGGTGTTCTTTTTTTTCCTCAGTTTTTCTATTTTTTAAAATTATTAGGAATGACTTGGTGTTGTGCCCTGTGCTCTCCATGCTCCTGTTTTCTCCTCCTGTGTTATCTGGGGGTTGTGATTCGCAACTTTATTCAGTTTTCTCTTTAATCCCTGATTTAACTTGGCTCAAAACCTCTTTGTGTATTTACCCCACGTGACTCACAGAGCAATTCTGTCTCACATCTATTTGCAGGGATAAACAATTGTGTCTTCAGAGTGCAGAAAGGAAAAAAGGTCTTAATTCATATTATTAATTGAAATGTATTCATTTCTGAGGCTGATGGGTTTCTGCCCACCTGGGTGAATGTTTTAGAACATAAATATAATGCTATTATTGAGGAAAAATATTCACATATTCTATAATTCACAGTAATTCAATTATAATGCATTTTTATTATTGCTATAAATACAAGCTCTGAAAGATTAATAAAATTTGTGTTTTCCAGGCTTTTTTTTGCTGGGTGGGGCTGTGAAAATCTGGGTTTGAGGAGATGAGCACCAACCCTTGTCCCGTGCTCTCTGATTGATCCAAGGAGTGGAAGATTTGGGTTGAGTTCTCGTGAGCTGTGAGACCATGAGCAGTCTGACTGCACAAAATTAACAACCCACAGGCTCGGGGTCAGGGTCAAGGAGAGTTTTTTATTTTATTCCATGATGTCATCAGAGAAGGGATGTTGCTATTTTTATTTTTTTTTTTAGCCCATGTAGGTGAATAAAAGCAGAATTGAAGCAGAGTTGTACAAGAGGAAAATGATCCAATGAGTCAGAATGATCCAATGATTCAGAAAAAAGGAATAAAAATATGAGTAGAATCATAGAATATCCTGACTTGGAAGGGACTCTTAAGGATCATGGAAGTCCAGCTCCAAGCCCTGCACAAGGCAACCCCAAGAATTCCACTCACAATAAGTTCTAATAATTCTAATAAATTGTGATTGCATAATTTTGAGGGTTTTCCTGCCAAAATACTCCAGGGGAAAATATTTTGGATCCTACTCTCTATTAGATGTTCCTTAGTGTTGGTTTTTTTGGGAGGCTTTGAACACCATGAGGTGGTTTTTTGGGCAGGATGAGGATGTTGCTGCTCCTTCCCAGGATAATCTCCTCTTCTCAGACACCCCCTCTGGTCCAGCCTTTCTCACCAATTCCATTGCCTGTGTGCACAGGCATCATTCAAAATAGAAGGAAAAGTGCTATTTAAGAATTTCTTACCTTTGAAAGCTTGAAACTTCCTTCTCTACAACCTTTCTTAGCATTGAAAAAGTAATTAGTGAAATGGGCAGCATGGTCTCATATCTGTGTCCCTGTGAAGTATTTTTAGAATGTAAAATACAATAATTTTTTAGAATTTTTTTAAGATAAAATTTGAAGTTAATTTTCCAGGCAAAATTTCAAGACAGGACACATTTAAAAATTTGTTTTCTTACAACAGCATTTCCATGGAGAAGGGGATTTGCATTGTGCAAATATGCAGATAACATTGTGAAGCAGGTAAAGGATCTAATTAGTGATTTCATGTAAAAATTATTTGTTGTTTCAATGGCCTGAGTGGAGCCCCAGTGGCGCTGGCTGCCCTAAAAAACGCCAGATTAATGGGGTGAACCCCAGTGAAAACCAGTTCCAGAGGCATCCAACCCACAACGACGGGAAGGAGTGAACGATAAAAATCTGTGACATTTGACTGTTGCTGATTTATCTCCAACTCAGGCTGCTTAACTTAACTTAAAACTTAACTTAACCACAGGCGGAGTATTTGCTCAAGCCCTGAGCTGGCAGGAGCAGAGCACCGGCCATCATTCCTGCTGGAGAGTCAGGGGGCTGAGCCATCCATCCCGCAATTCCTCGAATTCCCAAAGCTTTTCACGCGGCTTCCTCAAGGACAGCGCTCACGTCCCAGGCGCTGCGGTGACAGATGGGATACAACGTGTCATGTGATGGATAACGCCGGAGCCGCGGCGCTTAATCCTTCTAATACTAATAGCAGCATTATCATAGAGATTTATGAGAATGTCAGTTCCAAGTTCCCAGTTCCATTCATGGGTTTTTAAAACTTCAGCTGCAAAAAACATGCATCCATCCCATTAATTCTAATTATCATGGTTCATCTTCTCAGCAGTTTTGTACTCCGGAACCTTTCAGTGCAAATTAACGTACCAAAAAAGTGTATTAATTAATATTTGTAGCTTTTAATTTCTGCGAGAGTGTTGTCTGGAAGCAGCTGGCAGTACAGGGCCACTGCTATTGAATCTTTGCCAAACAAGTGCAGATGTAATTTTGTTATCTCTTGCTTAGTCATTTACGCAAATTAATTTGAACAATTAGCCTTTTACTGGTCCTTCATGAATCATGCAAAAGGGATCTGCCAAAAAATTGCTACTTGACAGAAAATATTTGGTTAACGTTGTAAATCTTCCAAAAAGGTATTACTGTGTTTGGGATATAGGAGGATGTCAGGAACAATCTTAGTGGTTTTATTTTTCTTTTGTATGCCTTATCTATTCCACTTATTGCTGGGGAACAAAAATTCTGAAAGAATAGGCAGCAGAAATTTGAGAATGTTTGGATGAATGCCAAAAAAAGTGAAGTTCCTTGCCTGGATGTTGCCTTGACTTCACTGCTTGCAGAGCTGTGCTGATGTTCTGCAGAGAGGAGGTCGGTGCTGAGGTCACTCCAAAAAGAACAGATTTACTCATTATTTGAAAAAAACACCCAAATCTCTCATTTCTTTGGACATCAGTGTAAAGGAACTCTGTAACCTCACGCAGATGTCTCTCCTCTTAGTAAAAGAGGCTTCCACGTAAGAGCTCAAACTTTTATTTAACTAATGTGAAGAATCTCAATTCCTCTGTGGAGGCTGGGTTTGAATGACAGGAAACTCAGATGTTTCATTGCTCTTTTCTTGTATATCAAACTGATTTTTCACCAGATAATCAAACTTACCAGCAGACGGTGCCATCCAGAGACTCTGAGTAGTGCTGTCATTGGAAATCTGTCTCAGTTGCTGTTATTGTAAACACTCTCCTTTATTTTTTGCCTCAACATTTTTACATATGTCCTTTCAGTTTAAATTGTATTGCACAAATCTGAGCTCAGTGATGGATATTCCTAATTTGCAGCCAAGTTAATTGTTACCTGTCCCTCTGATTTCACTGCTGAGACAGTTCTTGCAGTTTAGGAAGGTATATGCTGTAATGTTCTCTACGTGAATTAAATAGAAGTAATGGGCAGCTGCATCCAGAATTATATAATCAATATAGTAGTAATGATAATGCTGATATATTTAAATAAAACATTACAATTTTGTCCATCTCATCACCCATCTCAACAGGACATCGATCCTTCAGAACAGGTAAAGTTTTTCTTGGGGCAGTAACAGGACCATCCCATTTTGCCTGAAATTTTGACTGCAGCTGTGGAAACAGCTTCAGAATTAAATATTTCTTTTGTGGCAATCGTGCTGGAGCTCAAACGAGCACTGACTCTTCATTAGCTGAGCCAGGCAGCCCCGTGCAAATTCCATCACTCCGGCAGGGTAAGGTAGGGGTCCCTTTCCCTCTAATTGTTTTTTCCAAGCTGCGATTTCACAGCCTGTATTGTTATTTCCATTTGTCCATTTGATTGTGGAGAGAAGAGACCAGATGTTGTGTGACAAATCATAGCTATTTGCAATCTGTTGGAATTCTTACAAATTGTACCGGGGATCATTTCCTGATAACCGATCCTGCAATCACCCGTGCACGTGCATCACTTACAGCACGAGATGTCCCACTGAAGATTGTGGATCTATTCATGTGCCCCAATTAAACAGGCACCACGGGCATTTCTGGGAATGTTTGTGGTGGGAAACCCACGGGTGTTTGGAACTCGCCCGTTCGATTCGCCGTCGCGCCCGTTTCCATTTTGTCAAACCCCGCGTTATTGTTCCACCGTAAAACTGTAAATCTGCTCACGGTTTTCATTATAATTAGGGTACGTAGGGCTCAAAATTTGGCTGAAGAGTATCCTGCAGCAGGGTGATCCAATTTTGTTTGCCACATCATAATTCCCAACAAATAGTTCCTTCAGGAAAGTGCACCCAGCCCAGCCCCGTTATCCATCTGTTTTTAGGGGCTGTGGCTAATCAGAGAAGTGGTCTCTCACTGCCACACTGAGAAGAATGAAGTTAGTTCCTCTGTAATTGAAAGTATCAGTAGTAAACTTGGCTGGAGCTTGATTAATGGTATATTAAAATCAGAGTCTTCGTGGTGAGTGCTAGATAAGGAGTTTTGGGCAAATTACTTGGTTACTGGGAAACCTTTAAATTTTAATCATGGAGACACTTCAGCATCATTAGGAACTGAAAAGGACAATGGGCACTGGGAGGAAGTTATGTGAATTGATGTGCTTTTCAATCTCTTCTTCTGTGGGGCTGTTGAGTGATGCATGGGCTGCAATCGAGGATCCTCTTGCTCCCCATGCCCCTGATTGCTGTTGTTATAATTTAGTGTTATCCAGTTCTTTATGATCATGGAAATCAGATGAGTTATTTGCAAAAGATGGAAGGTTTTAGCATAAGAAAATGTGGTTTAAGAGCCTGGATTGTCTCTGCAGTTTGTCTGGATGTGGGAGGAGGCTGCATCCTGTGTTTAGAACGAGTGGAAATAGCAAAACAGGCTCTTTAACACACATTTATTGTTTAATGTGATAATAATACAAATCTCAAACCTACATTTACACCTCACTTTGAGATCCATTCTTATCTAGAGAGCACGTGCATGCCTGTGCCATGTATGGGCTCATGTATGTGGTACCTGTGGTTATCTATGTATATTTATTATCTGTATTTCTTATCTATATTCATTAACTATATATTTATCTATATTTACAGAGACTCGAGGTGCTGCAATAGCACTTTATGGGGATCCACACATGTGTGATGTAAAGTTCTTTCCTGGCTGACAGATCCAATTCAAAGAGTGCCAATAAATCCGGTGCACTCAAGCCCTCACATCTTTTGGTCCTGCCTGGGATTTTGGAGCAACTCTAAAGATGTCAGGATCTCATTTCCAATGTCATGGAATAGACAAGGAATGCTCAACTTACTCAAAGTGACAGCAAGGGCTACAAAATTCCCCAGGTTTTCCAGGGAAGTATACAATGGAGTTGGGTTTATAAAGTGACCACTGTAATTTAAAGAATTTTAAGTCATTTGTTTGCCTCCACTACCAAAAGAAAACCTTTCTCCTTCCTAAAGATGTCCTTTAGACATTTTCTCTTAATAGTCTGAATTTATCTGTAGCCAGTTCATGTTTGAACTGGCTTTTTTCATGTTTCCACCAACATTGCCTAGTGATTTAAACTAGCCTAGAAAGTCTTCATTCATTTTACTGGCCTAAATAAATGACTTTGTTTCATTCTCATCACTTAAGAGAGGTTGGATTTTTTCCCAAGTATCCCTTTTCCATATTTTGATGAATTTTCCTCCTGCCTGTGAACAGTCTGCAGCACTAGGCAACCCCAAAATGGTGCTTGTAGAATAGTGGGAATATTCTCCTGTTTTTAATGAGAATATTATTCCCTCCCCATCATAAGATGCACCCACCATTTGTGCTCACGGGGCTGTTGCGTCAGTGATTTATATTCAGCATATCATGAAATCTTTCCCTTCTTCCATTTCCAAAAACAACCTCAAAAATAACAATTATTCATTCCTAAATTCCTGAACTGGAAATTTTGTACTCCTAAATGAACAACCTCAAAAATACCAATTGTTCATTCCTAAATTCCTGAACTGGAAATTTTGTACTCCTAAATGTTATCCTGGGTCTGTCATTGAAGTCCCCAGATCATTTCATTTACCTGTCGTCCGAAATTCCTCGGAGTCGGCGCTGCCTTCCAAATTCGTGTCAGGAAAAACAATGTAATTGGTGTAGTGGCATCCTCTGTCACATTAATTATCAAAATTGTTAAATAGGATCAGTTCTGACACCTGAGCAATGTAGGATCAACAGTGATTTGTCCAAAGTCACTTTGGAGTGCTGTGAAGGAAAAGGTCTAAATCCCACTCCAGAGGAGCATCCATTTCCTTTCTAAAGGAAAATATCCACGAGGGAATTTTAGGCTGGGAAAAGTGGTTTGTTTCCAGCAAAGACAGAACTTGCTGCAATAAAATATTTGCAGGAAAAGAAACTTCATTTTGCAATATCTGCACCGGTCATCATTGGAGAAGCTGGTTGGGGATGATCCCTGTTCCTATGGGATGCAGGAATCCCAAATCCAAACTGTTGCCCTTAAAAAGACCCAGTAACCATCTACAAGGAGATCTTTCCCTGGGAATACCCCATTCACCCATTCACTGAGTTTCTTGTTGATTCAGATTAGAAACATTTTTAAAATGAAGGGAATTTTCATGTAGGAGGATACCATTTTCCATCTGAAATAGCCACAGGCTGGAATTCTTGCCACAGAAAACAAACCGCCAGACCAAAATGCGAGAGAAAGAGACATATCCAGGCACGGTGAGTTGTGCTTTTTTATTTTTTCTGCTTCTTTTAATAGATAATGTGTAGTCAGGAATTGAGAAGAGTAGAACAAGTCCTAGGGGGATTATGGGTTTAATGGAAGGGGATGAAGCTGTTGTGGGAACATATTGTTTATTAAATTTCCTCATTCAGATGTTTATTGTATGATTTATAGTGACTTAAGCTTATTAAGTGCCCCTTTTTAATTTGTCATGTAATGATTGTGCATATGTGTACAACCAATTAATATATCCAGAACAGATTAAAACACTGGGAGAATCTCCTCTGACCAACCAATTTACCTTTGTTCACAGTGCAAGACTTAAATTTCACCAGTATCAGCTCATTCCGTGTCTCTAGATCTATAGAATATGGAAATATGGTATGTGCAGAACAGATTTCACAAATATTTTTGAAGTTCGGGATTCACTGGGTCATTTACAGGGAGTTTTGGATTTCACACACCCCATTTTATGTTTGCACAGCCCAACGGTGAGCTGAAAACTGGAGACAAATCTGAGCCCTCTAAAAATGCAGCGCTTATCTAACGGGGTTTAGATTTGCCTTATCAGCCTTGCAGAAGAGGAGTGTCCGTGGGACAGGCTCGGGTTATTTATCAGCTTCAAAATGTTCATAAAGATGTCTGGAAAGGTGAAAAGAGAGTCTGTGTTAAGGGGATGCTCAGCAGCTGCAGGAGGGGCTGGAGTTCTGCCTGCTGGGAAGGCCTGGAATCAAGGGCCACTGCATGGGGTCACTTCCCAAAGCCACCTTTTTTTAATAATTATGGCAATTCAGAGCTCACTTTTCCCTTTTTCCCTCCCCCCCNCTTGCAAACCCTCAAGACTGTCTCAGCTGTACAGAAGGGCTCTCCCACCCACCAAGCCCAGGCTGCCATTGAGCTTTCCCATTCCCTTTCCCTTTCCCTTTCCCTTTCCCTTTCCCTTTCCCTTTCCCTTTCCCTTTCCCTTTCCCTTCCCTCCTCTCCCCCTTTCCCCCTTCCTCTTCACTACTATTAATAATAAAATTATTAACATAATTGATTGCCATTATTAATCTGGTCCTGTCTAACCCAGAGGTTTCTCCAGTTCTCCTCCCCATCCCAGAGAGGGAGGGAGCAGGTGCCTGTGTGGGATTTAGCTGCTGCCCGAGTTTAACCACGACAAAATCTCTCCATTTCTTTGTCTTCCTTTGTCACCACATCACTGAGAGATGAGAGAAATCAGGGGGAAAAAAAAAATTTGATTAAAGATCCATCACAAATTAATGAACAAAAGTGCAATCCTGGCACTTCATGCTAGAATGGAACATTTTAAAAAATCACGAAGTGAGACATAAGAACACTAGAAAAGTTTGGATTGGGGCATAAAAATTCTTTGGAAGGCTGTGTGCTAATCATCAGCGAATGTAAGAATCCCTCAGGCTGAAAGGGCAGTGAGTGACTGGATTTGTTACACTGAAGGTTCTCAATCAGCATTTTCCAAACGTGGTTTCTCATTATGATAATGATGATGGGATTAATTATCACCACGAGAACGAGTGATAATGGCACTTTGAACTGTGTTTGTCACCACATGACACAGGCTGTTGCTTGTTTTTACATTCCCAGGACGTGGAGGGGTGCTGGCTTTGGCACTGGAAAAGGGCCCAGCTGGGCAGGAGGTGGCAGAGGAGGACAAACACCAACCTGGCAGCCTCCTCACCTGGCTGCTTTGGGATATCACCAGGAAAATAACTGGAATTAGTCCTTGGGATCGACATTCAGCTGCAATGAATTATTTAAATATGTGTAAGTGTAATATATTATTTAAATATGTGTAAGTGTAATATATTTAAATATGCTAAGTGTAAATATGAGCTTGCTTTCTAAGAAATAATCTCGTCACAACAAATGTCCGAAATTTCTAAAACTGTTATCAAATTTAGAAAGTTTGCTTCAGCCCATGCTGGAAAGGGAGAATAAACCAGAGTGGTGGGGAAATCGAGGCAAGGAAGGGCACTTCTCACCCCTGGGAATAAATCCATGAATGCCAGAACATTTCCCTGCAGCAGGAGCAGTGTGGGGTGACTGGCAGAGCAAAACACTGACAATATTGGGTATTTTCCATTTGTGAGCTGTGTTTTCAGAGGAATATTTAAACAGAAAGTGAAAATACGTCGAGATATGATGGGCCACCGAGCATTATTGGGAATTGGGAATTTGTGATGTAATCTGGCCTTAGCATGGGATGTCCAGCTTTACCAGCAAAGTCAGCATGGATAATTCTGAAAAAAAGGAACTTCTGATTCTCCTGCATACACTTGATAAATTCATTGACAAAAAAATTACTTGCTTTTCTTTTTTTTTTTCCAATGAAGTTTTAACATTTGTCTGCAGTTTATGTGACTTCCAGCAGCTGGTTTTTTCCGAAGATCTCACTGTTTGTTGCAATTTGTTTTCATATGAATGTTTACCCGTGTGGAAGAATGTGCTCTGGAACTTCTTCCTTGTGATTAAATTAATTCAGGGGACATGGAAGCAGCTCCTGGTGCTCTTTAGCTTCTCTTACTTTAGTAACTAATTAATGTACAACCGACACACACGTACCCAGCTTTCATAATGTTATCTGATTAACAAGCAATAACCACCTCAGTAAATCAAAATTAAATGCCTACTTATGGCAGTGAGTTTAGAACCCTCCTGCCTAGAGACTTGCCATTGATTGATTCATTAAATATTTCATTGACAGATGAAAAGAAGAGGGAAAAAATCCTCGTGAGCAGCTTTGCCTTTTGTTTTACAGGGGAAGTTTTATACCTTTGGTTCACTGAAGTAGTCAAAGTTGTGCAAAGGGCCTTGGGCGGCTGAAAAACCAGATGAAAGCAGGGGTGGGTTGTGCTCCAGGCAGTGCTGGAGAGGGAAAGAGGGATCCCAGAGCAATAAATCACTCCCTGAATTTGTGAGTCCATTTTGTGGGTAATTAGTGCCCTGCTGGAGCTACCAAAATCCTGCCGGTGGTTTCATCAAAGGTGCTGGGAGCTTGATAAAGGGTGAAGAAATAAAATATCTCCAAGAAGTTGGAAGAAGAGAGGGACAGCCTTCTTCTGCAAAGGAAAGTACCTCTGGAGGAGAAATTTAAGCACTTAATTCCCAACAAAATTCACTAAATCCTGCTTTTCCCATGGACCTCCCAGTCAGCAACATCAAAATGAGATGACAACCTTTGGTTTTTGGTCACAGAGGAAAGTTCAGAAGAAGCAGCACTTTTCAAATTAATCTTTTTAAGGGGAAGCTTTCCCTTCCACCTATATCAGACTATTCTGGCTACTTCCTGCTGCTTAATGAAAAATGTACTTGAAATTTAACAAATATGTTTTTTTCTGATGCAAAGAAACCAGTCCCAAGGGAGAGATACATATTCAGGATTATATTATTATTTTTTAGAACCACATTTCTCACAAAGTTGCAGATGTACAGCCAGGTTCACCAATTCAGAACTAAATTTGTTGCTCCAACATTTTTCATAAGTTCCCATTCCAATTTTTTTTTACATTTTATACTCATTAAGTTGCATAAAGTGTTCATTACACCAAGATACCTTGAACAATGAAGGCCAAATGTGCAGCATGATCAGTTCAAGGAGCTTTAGGTGGATAAGTGAAGGAATTTGTGGGACTGGGAAGGCATTTGTGGGTTAATATTATATCTTACTTCAGGAATATAAATTATTTTATACAGAAAATGAGGTGTAATTACATGATAAAAAATAGTTCTTTTCCTTTCAGATGTAACAAGTTAGAAGAAATTTGATTTTTTTTTTGTTGGTCTGGTTTTTAATGTTTCTATGACTTGGCACTTATTTGCAGCGTGCTTTCTATCCTTAATTTTTTTTTTACCTAGTGTTGAAAGTTATTCATTATGAAATAGAATAAAATCAGTGAAATAGAATATGAAAATTGCATTTAAGTTCATGGTGAGCCTCTGCTTAGGGTAAGCTTTTGTATAAAAAATGTTTTGGCTCTGATCTTCTACACTAAGGAAGTTTCAGCTGTAAAAAAAGCTGTTCTAAGGACCAGAATCTAACACAATTTTTTTTTTTTTTAAATTTACAGTGAAACTTTATCTTTTTGTCGCTGCGTTAACCTGAAAACCATAAAGATACATCTTCGTTTTCCTTTAAGCTTCTTCTCCCCGTCATTCCTTTTTAACTCATTCCTATAATAGTCCGTTTCCAGCAACACCAGTGACAGCAAAACCTATGAGGGTTTTCAAATTCAATAACCAGGCCTGGAAAGGAGGCATCCCTCATCTCAGCCTCAGCTGAGTAACTGCAGATCCTTAACACTCCCCTCTACACTGGAGGTCCTCGGAGCCATCAATCTGCTGGAAATGTGCTGACAGCTCCGGGCGGTTCCGCGGTGTCTGAGCCGCTCCAGGAGCTCTGAGATCACTGCCAGAGCCGTGACTGACGAGCTCAGGGGTGAGGATGCTGCCCCTGCAGCTCTGAGCACACGTGCTGGGCAGCTCTGGGCACGTGGGAGAGCTCCGGGGGGATGGCACGGCTTTGGTGCTTCTCCTCTTCTCCCCGAGGCTGGGGAAAATCAGGGTGGGAGGGATGCCTCAGGTTTTAGCTTTTATATTTTTCAGGTTCTGTGCTGCTTTAGTGTGTGGGGCTGGGCTTCACATGAAGGGATGGTGAGCTCTCTGCACAGAGCAGGGACACAAAACAATTCCTTCTCCAGCTGGGAGAGGGATTGCCTTCTTCTTCCTTTGTGTGATCCTTTGGATCATTTGTCCTTCAAGGACAAATGATCCAAATCTCAGCCCAAGAGCACAAACAACGTGGGCTGAAGAGAGAAAAACAAGAAGGATGGGACTTGATGGGCTAAAGCTGGAATTGGACAATGAACTGCAATGTGCAAATGGAGCAGAACTGATAAAAGTGCCAGAGCCCGTGCCCGGTGTCCATTTTGGGACCATTTTGGTTGATCTTGGGTGCAGCCCTGGCTGGGCTCTTGTGCTGCCCAAGGTGGATCCATGGAGGAAATCCTTTGAATAAATCCCTGCTTTATTCTGGAACTGTCCAGCCCCTGCTCTAGGGCAGCCTTCGCAGGGCATCAGGAGGGTGGAATTGCAAACGTGTTGCTCGCCATGAGGAAAATGGGAATGGTTTTTAAGGGTTTGTAGGATCTAACTGAGATTCAAACCAGTGTATCCTCTACCTCATCCTCCTACACCCCTAAAACACCTCTCTGATGTGGATATCCCAGGATCATTGAGGTTGGAAAAGCCCTCCAAGACCAGAGTCCAAGCTGTGCCCAATCCCCACCTTGTCCCCAGCCCAGAGCACTGAGTGCCACATCCAGGAATTCCTTGGACACCTCCAGGGATGCCAAGCCACCAAGCCACCCCAGGCAGCTCTTCCCAATGATTAACAACCCTTTCCTTGTAAAAATTCCTTCCCAAGGTGGTTTGAAGCAATTGCTCTGTGGGTTGTTTCTGGGTCTTGCCCTGGCCCAAACAGAGCTGTGTGTCCTCAGCAGGACCTTTTCCATGTCACCTCTGCCTTTCCCTTCCTCTTGAGCAGGTTTCTGCCTAGCTCCCAGACCACCTGCAAAGACACAGGAATTATTTTGGAATCAAGCTTTCATAGTATTTAAAAGAAGTTTCCCTGTTTTTCAGTTTGGACACTTTCTCTTTGTTGTTGTCTCTAAATTAGTTTTTAACCATGTGTACAGTAATTGTAACAATGATACAATTATTGCAATATCTTATAACAATGTTACACTAATTTCCTCATTTAACATTTCAATTTTTAACTATGCCAAAGGAAGCTGAGTACACACAGTAGGGAGATTATATGAATATATTCTGATTGTTCATGTGTCCCATTTATTCCTGGACTTGATGAATGTTTCCCTTGCAAATATGTGAAGGGAATGCATCCTGATGTTTCTCACAGTACAGACTAAAGCCAGGAGTTTAAGGCTCTGTGAATCAGTGAAATCCCCAGAGAGCATCAAAATGTAGTGGGAATTGGGTCTTTAAACCCCTTCAACTACATTCTTCTGCATGAAGAATTCCACCACAAACCAATAATTTCTGCCAAGTAGGAATAATTCCTAGGTTCAATACAGAGACCTTTCCTTTCCTTTCCTTTCCTTTCCTTTCCTTTCCTTTCCTTTCCTTTCCTTTCCTTTCCTTTCCTTTCCTTTCCTTTCCTTTCCTTTCCTTTCCTTTCCTTTCCTTTCCTTTCCTTTCCTTTCCTTTCCTTTCCTTTCCACTTCCACTTCCACTTCCACTTCCACCTTTTCCTTTCCCCCTTTCCATCTCCTTTGTCTTTGATGTCCTTTCTTTGCCTTTGATCACAAAATGCAGATTTATTTCCAGCTGCCCTGTGTCCAACTCCAGCAGTTTTGGGCCAAACCCCGCCCTCCTCAGCTCCAGAGCCGCCGCCGTTCCCTCCGTGCGCGCCAAGGACAATCCTGTGCCCTCTGCTCGAGGTCACGTGGAGCCTGAGTGGCTCTGGGATGTTGATGCCACTCTCCAGCTCAGTGGAGCTGCCCCAGCAGCAGCCAGGACGGGTGAGTGACACGGTGGCACTGCCAGGGCTGCTGCTGGCCCCATCTCCGCGTACCTTTGGGCGAAGCCGCGTCGCGAGCGACTCGCCCCAAGACTGGAGCGCTCGCTGTTGGCTGCATAATCCTCTCTAATGCTCGATTTTTCCTTCCTTGAGAAAAGATTAAAAGAGAATTACATTGGAACTGGTGGAGGCATGATCCATGCTCCCTTGATTATATGGAAACATTAAAATATCATCAGCATGTTAATTTTATCAACTGAACTGGATGAGATTTATTCCTCTCTCTTATCTATTGCATTAGGCTGGAAATACAATTTATTCTGGTGGTGGGAATGTCAGACAGAGAGACCAAAAACATCTGGACATCTTAATAGGAGACAAATTTTCTAGGATGTACATTGACCCTTTAAAATTAATTCTGCTAATAAAGAGGCAGGAATTTCAGGGGCTATTCATCTTTCCAAATCTAGCCCCAGCTCTTTATTGGGGTAAAATCAGGTGGATGCAATGAAGGTTCCTTTGAGGACTTGTGGTTCTCACGTCTTTTGTTGCATATTTGAGTATCAAATACAATAAGTTATTAAATCTAAATCTAAATGTAAACCACACAACATCAGATAAAACCCAGCCATCACAAACTACAGGACTGATAAAAATCATTGAAAATTCTCCTGGAAAAACAATGTATCTTAAACATTCTCCAGGTCTGAATTGGTAGATTTTCTTTTTGAAGATATAAAATCATTATTAATTAAAACCAACCATAAAGAAAAGCCCAGAAAAACCAACTCCTTGCTCATTGAAAGATAGGAGAAAGATATATTTTTAAAAATATCTTGTATTACATCATGTAGATTATCCCAGAACATTCTCAGCCTGTGGAGAAGGGTGAGTGACATTTCCCATTGGATTGTTGGGGTCCTTGTGCTGGGAAGCACATGGAAGCAAAGTCAAATAACCAAAGTCAAATACCCAAAGTTAAATACCTGCGGCTCTGTGCCCGCCTGGCACGCTCCGATTCCCATTTTCCTGGGAGCACAGGGGAGGAAAGCAGAGCAGTGAGCTCTGATCCAGAACATCCCTCTCAGACCGCTCCAGGATGGCTTTGTTTCCACGTGGCTTTCCCTGGAAGTTCCAGGCTCACCCACAGCAACAACTTGATAATTGTTCTGGGAAGAGACTCAGCGCTGCTATCTTATGCACAAGTAAACAGGCATCTATAAGATTAAGAATTATATGCCAGGGCTTTGACACAACCATCAGTTATGCCAGATGCAAATAATTTATTCTTTGTCAGTTCAAATACACAGCCTTGTTTGGATGGCTGAAATTTATACTGGCACCAAAATGCAGCACGGTGTTATTTCAGCGGGGTGTCGAAACCACAGAGATGCGGCTCAGATGACTCAAGAAGAGGGAGAAAAAATGTTATTTATGTTTTCTGAGGGTAACTCATCAGTGTTATGTAGAAATAGGTGACGTAATAACTTATCCTTGTTGTGTGATGATACGTGGGGAGGCCCTGGCACAGAAGAGCAGCTGTGGCTGCCCCTGGATCCCTGGAAGTGTCCAAGGCCAGGTTGGAAAGGGCTTGGAGCAGCCTGGGACAGTGGGAGGTGCTGGGGGTGGAAGGAGATGAGTTTTAAAATCCTTTCCAACCCAAACCATTCTGTTATTCCACGATTCCATGTGTCCTCCTTGACGTGGAATCATGGAATTGTTTAGGTTGGAAAGGACCCTCCCTACCAGTCTCCTGAACAGTTTAGTTTTCCAAAGCCAAGCAAAGCATGTTGAGAAGGAGCCTGAGTGAAATTCCACTGCAGTTCTGCCAAGGTGAAGCTGGGTTGGTGCTCAGCTTGCTCGGGATGCTTAGAGGCTGCTCAGGTGTTTCCTCAGCTTTGAAAACAGAAGAAATGGAGACATTCAGCCAAGATTTATCCACTGGTGAGGCACCTCCGGTCTTGGCATCATTTCTGGGCTCCTCCTGACAAGAGAGGAGGCACTGAGGGGCTGGAACATGTCCAGGGAAAGGAATGGAGCTGGGAAGGGGCTGGAGAATTCCTGAGGGAGCTGGGAAGGGGCTCAGCCTGGAGCAAAGGAGGATCCAGAGGGATTTTTCCCTCTCTGGAATTCCCTGCCAGGAGGGGACAGCCGGGGGGGTCGGGCTGTGCTCCCAGGGAACAGGGACAGGAGGAGAGGGAACGGCCTCAGGCTGGCCCAGGGCAGCTCAGGTTGGACACCAGCAGGAATTTCCCCATGGAAAGGGTGC
Organism: Leptocoma aspasia; assembly: GCA_013399835.1. Lineage (NCBI taxonomy): Eukaryota > Metazoa > Chordata > Aves > Passeriformes > Nectariniidae > Leptocoma > Leptocoma aspasia. The sequence continues at coordinate 122,449 of VXAX01006833.1, forward strand.
TCAGGCTTTGGAAAAAGCTGCCCAGGGAGGTTTGGAGTGCCCATATCTGGAGGTGTCCAAGGAAGTCCTGGACGTGGCAGTCAGGGCTCTGGGCTGGGGACAAGGTGGGCACAGCTGGGACTCCATGTTCTGGGAGGGTTTTTCCAACCTCAAAGATCCCGTGATTCTGTGAACCACTGCATGCACAGTCAAGTCAAACGCATCTCCAAGATTATTTGGCACCTTAAACACTGAGTTAAACTTTGGTGAAGACTGTCAAATAATCTGTTCCCATGCCACCAGCCAAAAATTCTGCTAATTTTACAGGAGTTCAGCTCACAGGGATTCACTGGACAACAGAAAAAGTGGAATTTGAGCCACGCATCCTACGCCGAGTCCATAACAGCCCCCATTTCCAATAACAAAACCAGCAGTGACAGTGATATATGGCTTTTTTTATGAGACCTGATAACTGATGGATATGTGATCTTATAAATGCTTAGACAAACTAATGCACATAATTATATTTTCCATTTGAAGTCTATTGCTCGGCATTCTAATACAATATCATTAGTCGGAATGGCCACAATGATACAGCTTGGGCAGTTTGTCACAGTAATTACGGGGTGATTATTTTTGACTGGAATAAAGATTTCAGTTTTAGTATGGTGGAAAGCATAATCACAAATTAGAAACAGTCTCAGAATAAAGAAATATCAGGGAGAGGGACTTTAAATATGGATTATGGTGCAATTCTAAAACAATTTCTTTAAAGAAGTGCACTCATTTGGCTGAAAGTGGGACTACTTTTAGGTTCATAGCAAGTTCCTTCCCAAAAGGATGACAATTACCTAATTAACAGTTCTTGTGTGGAAGGTTTCTGTAAAAGGGAAGATCTGGGCATCATAAGGAAGGCTTGACTTGTAATTTACATAACTGCTAAAATGGGCTTTGTTTTTTCCATCGACAAAAAATGCATCATTTGTCTTCACCATGTTCAGGAGGGTTGATTAAAGTAGACACTGTCCTCACATCTGTATTGAAAACTGTATTAATCAATTGATTAATCACAAGGCATTAATCAAAATCTTCCTTAAGTGTTTTACTTTTGGAGCAGCTCTTAGTATTTTCTATCAGATTCCTTTTAAGGTGTCCATTATAAAGATTAAATTTGGGTGGGAAATATTGAGGGGTTGAAGCACACGTGGCTTTCCCCTTGAAGGTCACAGCCATTGCTCATTAGTGTTACTTTTAATGGGATAAGAAGCAAAAGTTTTTAATATGTGACTACATCAATTAATCAAACCCACATTTGATTTCCTTTCCAGTAAGCAGAAATTTCTAGTGGACTAAAACTTTGAATACTTCAGGCTATGCTCAAAAATATTCCAAGAATTTAAGGAATTTAAGCTGTACATGCAGATATAATGAGCTGATGCTCTAATTATAACTGCTGGTTTTTAAATATTCTGCTTTACAAATGTTGTTTTTAAGGTATCCTGGACAGTTTTTATATTAGAATAATCTCATTTTCCCATACAGTGGATGAATATCAAACTCCAGACCACTGTCACAAATCTTTTTAGAAGTTATTTTTGAGTACTTAGTGAGTTCAAGTGAGCCGTAGAGGACCTTTGTAAGAAAGCTGAGCATCTGAGAATCCCACTCTGTTTGTTTTTGCTCATTCCTGTTTGTTTTTTCAGTCTGGAACATTGAACACCGGTGCTCCAGCAAATGTGATTTTGGAAGCATCAATTGCAGCACAAAAGAAAACTGCTGATTACAAATCTCTTCATGTGCAGGAAAATGTCTCTTCATCTCCCAATCCCTCTGTAAGTGATTCTTTAAGAGAGATTTACTGAATCCTCGTTGTGGCTGCTCTCATGACAGACTGGAAATACCTATTTTCCTCCTGACCGCTTTTTCCAGAGGGGTAAAAAAAAAAATTCATAGGGGAAACACCAAACCCAAGCATATGCTGTTTGTATTTATTTGGATTTTATAGTACACCAAAAAAATGTGCATCTGGCATTCCCATCACCTCTGGCAAAAGTTTAAAGAAACAAGAAATCAAAGCAGAGCAAATTAAATCCTGCAGCCACTTCCCTTTGCCTGAAGAAGCTGCCTTAAAAAAAAATTCCAGTGCTTTTTTAGGTAGTCCTATATCCAGAGATTGCCAGCTACTGATTTTGTAGTGCTCCTAAGCACTCGTTTCTAGGGGGTTGCTTCAAGTGGAACAAAGTGCAGACAGAGCTCTGTTAAATCTACTAAATCAAGGGATATTTAATGATTTGAATGATTTAATGATTTGATCTGGGTAGCCTCGCACCCCCTCGTGCTGCTGACTCTCAAGGGGGGGCATTGAATTTTGGCAAAGAATCCCAGGAGACCCTCAGGAAGTTTATCCCGAGCCAGGGATGGGACAGCAGCAGGAGGAGTGGGATTGGGAACTTCTGAATGGAGGCAGAGCTTCTAAAACAGCTCTTCTCCTCAGATGATGGTGTTGTAATTCCTAAAGGCACCTTTGATGTGCGTTTACTGCATGAAGCACTAGAGATATTCTGCCTTTAAAGCCACGAAAATCCATGGAAAATTTTGTAATGCCTTTAAAAATGATACTGGGCCACTTGTCTTGTAATGATGTGAAAGAGAAACATGTGCTCCAAGTCTTGAAATAATCACCAACTTGGAAATAAATTCAAACCTGTGCTGCTCTTCCACAGCTGAGTCCTGGTTAGGTTTTGCTCTGGTTGTTTTCTGCATTCTGCACAATTCCCATTATTCCTTCCTCATGCAAATACATCCCAGTAATTCCATGGTGGCTTAATTTGGGGCTGAGCATCTTCACACTGAGCTGCAGGTGCTGTTTCAGCATTGGGGAAAGTGGGATGGGGTTTAGAAATTCCTGCTGGATGATTTATCGCCAAAGCACCTTCCTTTTTAACAGAATTATGTTCAACAGTCCCTCAGTTTGGGTTACTGGGAACACTGACCCCATGACAGTGATGTGGTGGATTTATCAGTGGTTTATTACCACTGATGGCTTTTTTGTTGTTGATTTGGTTTGTTTTTTTATTTTATAGAAATACAGGCCAGAGAAAGGTGCCATTGAAATGTGTGACTTATTATAATATATAAAATGCGACTTATTAAAATATATAAAAGTATACTATTTATAAAAGATGTACTATAAATATAATAATAATATATAGGAGTCAATTATTGAATCANTTGACAGTAGCACCTACAGGCTGTTTGGTGTGAGATATTTTTCTGGAGGTTGAAAATGTGTTTCTGTGGGTTTTTAAGGAAATGGAATTTATCTAAAATTTTGTTCTGATTAAATTTTCATCTTTTGCTGTGGATTATATTTCCTTTCCCCTTTCCTTTCCTTTCCTTTCCTTTCCTTTCCTTTCCTTTCCTTTCCTTTCCTTTCCTTTCCTTTCCTTTCCTTTCCTTTCCTTTCCTTTCCTTTCCTTCCCTTCCCTTCCCTTCCCTTCCCTTCCCTTCCCATCTTACCATGGCGTAAAAATTTCCAGGTGACCACGTAACTTTAAAAATATTTTTGGGCTAGCTTGTATGACTGGAGTGTTTAAATCCATTTCTATTCCCTGAGACTCATTTTTCCTGCAGAAAGGTGACAAGTCTGGATCAGATCCCCGGGCAGTGTGGACTGCCCTGTCCTTCACAGCCTGAACAAGAGCTCAGTTTGGGGTTTTTAAAAATACAAATGTTTGGTTCAGTTTGCACAGAGCAGCCTGAGGGTGCTGCTCCCAGGGAGCTGAGTGTCCTTTCAGAAGTAGTCACAGCTACTTTCACTGCTCTTCCCAAAACAGCAGAGAAATGCAGCTGGAGCAGCCTGGAAAAGGGATGGGGGTGATGGTTGGGAAAGGTTTTAATCATCACAAAACCCCAGAATGGGTTGGGTTGTGTCACTGTTGAGTTGGAATAAGACACAGAGCTCCACTCTCCAGAAGGTGAAAAGAGAAGGGGTTTATTGAAAATAACTCACGCCTTTTATAGCATGATGCGCTAAGGTAAGACCTGATTGGTCTTATGCAAATACCTCTGACTCCGTTGGTAAATTAAGAATAAACACAGTCCAAGGACAACTATCCTAAACACTAGCTACAGAAAGAGATTGTAACAGTTGTTTATAATTCCTGTCCTCGGTTCCTAGACTAAATTATCTCTGTTCCTTTCTCTGACTGGCTGAGAATATCCACAGGGTTGGAAGGGACCTTAAAGCTCATCCCATTCCCACCCCTGTCCTGGACAGGGACACCTTCCACCATCCCAGGCTGCTCCAAGCCCTGTCCAGCCTGGCCTGGGGCACTGCCAGGGATCCAGGGGCAGCCCCAGCTTTTCTGGGCACCTGTGCCAGGGCCTGCCCACCTTCTCTGTAAAAATTCTTCCCAACATCCCACCTAACCCAGTTTAATGAGCTGCTTTTTCCTGAAGATGCCCGTTAAACGGGAACTTTGACACGTCTTCTCTGGTTGTGACATCTCTTCCAAGTTAAGCCTGGCCTACTTTACACATCTGCATTTGCAGAATGGCCACGGCATTAAAACTCCAAGTAAAAGGTGACTGCAACTTTTGTCCTGCTCAGAAAATCCTTTATCTTGAAATGTTTTGTGTATGGAAGCAAAGGAGAGAAATCCAGAAATAGGGCACAGAACAACCACCCCACAATAAGAAGAAATCCCCAAATGTGGTTAAAAATAATCTGGTTTTTGGTTTTTTTTTTTCAAGGTTATTTTAACTTAGAGTGTAACCACAGCAGAAATACAAGATGAGGAACTTTCCTGTCCCTGCTGTGCCTTTTTCCTACAAAATCTGGATGAGCACAGGGATTCCTCTGGATGTACTATTATTACTATTAATATGTATTTGTTGTTATCATTATTAATATTATTATTAGATACAAAAAAGAGAGTTTTTTACTATTTAATTTTAATAATAAAATTAATAAAATATAAATAAAATAAAAATATTAATTATTTTAATATCACTTTAGGTGTCCTATTTCACCACAGAGCATCTTCTGAACGTCAAATTGCCAAGCCCTGGAAATGAACAGTACAATTCAATACAACAGCACAAAAAATAATAAAAAAAACAGCTTTAATGATGGGATTGGAAATGTCAGAGGATTGAGGGAGCTGCTCCGTGTGCTGTCCCTGTTCCCTGCCTGCTGCTCCTCATTGGCTCGATTGTTCAAAGCCCACAGTGTCTGCACATGGATGGCAGATTTTTGTTATTTTGTTATTGCAGAAAACCTACGTTTGACCTTTCTTTGTAATTGTGACACCAGTTGAATTCTGCTTTGGTTCATGGCAATTTACTCCATCCTTTGAGAGTTCACTAGTTAATTATTGCCAAGTGAATTTTTAATTTGCTCCGATGATTACATTGGTGAATGGAGTCATTAGTGGGAAATTTATTTTAGGAATTGGCACTAGAGGGAGCTAAGTAATTGTATCATTTATGGATCTGGGAAGGGGAGAAAAAGAACATTCATTAAAAACTTGCTTTTTCTCTGAACCTGCTGATTTTACAAATATGGCAGCTATGCCTCAGCAAATTAGAAGTGATAATGAATTAGTTAATTTTCCTTACTGAAAACTGCTATGCTCAGATTATTAAGTTACTGTATTTCTGTTTTACCAGCTACCAACCAGTAAATTAGGACTTGTAGGACTCTTTTGGGAGGGCGAATTTTTGTAATTATTATCCTTGTTTATCATTATTTTGGTTTTAACAGAATGAAAATGCTCAGGGATACCCTCCTGAAGCATCAGTGTGCTCCCAGGTGCATTCCAGGAGGGATGGCCCTGTGGGATGCTGCAGCTCCAGGAGAGGAGCAGAGCCTGGAGCCTTTCTGGGCTGAGCCAAAGCCTTTCTGGGCTTTACAAAGCCAATGCATCTCTTCTGTTTCCAAAGCTGAGCCTGGACACAGAGTGCTGCATTTTCCAGTCCAACGTCCACTGAAATCAGTGGAATCCCATTTTAATTCTGTGGCAGCTCGCTCAGAATTTTTGTCTTTACTGTTCACCTTTGTTTTAGTGGAGCTGCTGGAGAGAGTCCAGAGGAGATCCTGGAGCTGCTCCAGGGCTGGAGCCCCTCTGGAGCCAGGCTGGGAGAGCTGGGAATGTTCCCCTGGAGAAGGGAAGGCTCCAGGGAGAGCTCAGAGCCCTTCCAGGGCCTGAAGGGGCTCCAGGAGAGCTGGAGAGGGACTGGGGACAAGGGATGGAGGGACAGGACGCAGGGAATGGCTTCCCACTGGGAAAGTGGAGATTGGGGTGGGATATTGGGAAGGAATTCCTGGCTGGGATGGTGAGCAGACCCTGGCACAGGGTGCCCAGAGGAGCTGTGGCTGCCCCTGGATCCCTGGAAGCGTCCAAGGCCAGGCTGGATGAGGCTTGGAGCAGCCTGGGACAGTGGGAGGTGTCCCTGCCATGGCAGGGGTGGCACTGGAGGGGCTTTAAGTTCCTTCCATCCCAAACCACTCCATGATCTCCAAAGCTCCCAGAGCAGCCCCGTGCTGGATCCCACCTGGAATATGCTCATCTGTGTCCCACAGCCTGCAGGTGTGGCTGTGGTTCAGGAGATCCCAGAGTTTGCCCTGAAGTGCCACGCTGCTCCTGCTCCCCTGCTCTGTCCAGCTGAGGAAATTGGGACATTTTTCAGTGTGGTGTAAACTGTGTGCGAGGAATTCCCAAATCCAAGAGCTGATGCTTCCTTTCTTTACAGAAATGTCACCTCTCAAGGTAGTGTGCCCAGCAAACAGGAAATAATGCAGACAGATATTTAAAAGAAATGAAAATCCTGAATCCAAGACGCAGCAACTGGCCTGGATTCTTTGATAAGGGTGAGAACCTCTGACTTTAGCATGAAATATCACTGACAAAAAATTCCTGAAGTGTGGTGGCTTTCTGAGCCCCCATCTGTTGGTGTTTATGTCATTTTCCCCCAATTTCATCCTTTATTCAGGCCATGGGGAGGCACCACCACTCCCACAGTGGTTTCACCTGCTGGTTTCACCTGCTGAGCTCACCAGGCAGGGATCAGTGTCACTGCTTCCAGGTGAGTGAAAAACCTCCTTTTCCCCGAGGTTTGTGCCTGGCTGAAGGTGTGGGATTGCTCTGCTGCTGTTGGATGTGAGGATATGTCCTCCTTTACGTGCTCACAGAGGTAGGTGCAATCAGGATAATGTTGGGTTTTTCTGTTAATTTTTAGGCTTCCTTGTATTTTTTTTTCTCCCCTGGAGTTTTAAAGCTGTTCCCCGGTGCTGAACATTTATGGGTGTTTGCTATTCCTTTTTCACTTCTGAATTCTGGGTGTTTTTACTTTGAGTAACCTTGCTAAATTCTTTATTTCTGTGTTGTATTCCTTTCCACTGCCCAGAACCCTTTCCTGCTGTAGTTCTCTGAAGTTCCTCAATGAAAAATCACTGCAAGTCAGTTCCCTGTGCAATCCTATGGAAAGCAAACACCACATTTCATGCTTTTGACACAAAACCTACTGTTCAATAGTTTAAATTGATATAAGGAGTAATATTTTTAATCCAGGGCAAGTTTGAATTTTTCCTTTTATTTCATATATGTGTGTGAGTACTGGGAAAAACAATTTGGGAGTTCTGGCAGGGTGGGTGTGCTCCCCCAGGGAAATTATCCATCCTTGGCTCCAACAAGAAACCTCTGGGGTGAGAACTCTGGATGAGATTTTGCAGTTTGACTTTCCTGTACCATAACTGGGGCTCAGAGCCAACACAAACTCTTTGCATTCTGAATAAAACGGTTTTGGTTAGGAAATTTCCAGCTCTTTCTGGCTTTGCAAACCAGTAAGAAAAGGCTGGGGATTTAGAGTGGAGTAAAAACCCTCTCAGGAAGGGCAGTGCTCAATGCATCTCTTCTGTTTCCAAAAGAGTTTATTTTAAAAAAATTCCATTGATCCAACTTTATTCTGCACCAAAAATCTGTGCCCTGAAGGTCAGAGATTACAGGCAAGAGTGTCTGGGAAAACTCTGCAGCTCTGTGTCTTCTTCATGCATTTCTTTCCAAATTTCATTTGGAAATGAGGGAGCATCTTTTTCTTTGCTTATTTTTTCTTTAAGAGTATCTCTGATAGACGTGGAATCCCTGGAAGTGTTCAAGGCCAGGCTGGGTAGGGTTTGGAGCAGCCTGGGATGGTGGAAGCTGTCCCTGCCCTGGAAAGGGGTGGAACAAGAAGGATTTTAAGGTCCCTTCAACCCAACCCGTTCTGTTGATATGCAAGGATATGTAGTGCTAGAAAAATCCTGCTTTTTCTCTGATTTTATTAATCAAGAGCACAGGGAAAAGTTGTGAAAACTTTTACACTCTTTACACGGACTATAAACTGGAATCAGGTGCTTGGGAGATTCCTCTGGGATGTGATCCATCCTTGTGGTCTCTCAAAACTCAGATGGTCTAGGCTCTAAGCATGGAGGATTTGGAAGATTTTAGGTTTTTTGGAAGCAAGTGGCTAAAAATAAAATATTTTTTTTCACAAGAGATACTGATTTTTATATCCAATCTGCCAGGACAGAGAAAGAAAAGAGACTTTTACTGGTCAGGCTGATCATTAATGCCATGTAAGAGCCCTCTGGTCACAGTTTTGCTGCTGTCCCCAAAACAGGACAGATTTTTTATTGCCCCAAGGCCTGGGAACACAGAGCCTGATGTTGTTCCTGTCCATAAGGAATGAACCTGGCAGGAGCATCCCTTAAATTTCCAAGCCTTATCTCAGTATTTTCTCCCAAATCCTCCCTCAAAGCAGAGCTTTTCCCACCTTCCTGAAGTGGCTGGGGAAATTTGATAAAAGTTTTTTTTCCTTTCCTTTTAGGACAGGCTGAGATTCTGGGGCAGCAGAAGGAAAATTTGCTCCCACCAGAAATACCTGGCTTGTCTAAACTGCAAAAACCTGACAGGCCTTGCTCAAGTTTTTAAAATTATTTCAGCAGATTTAATGAAACTTCCTGTAAGGCAGTATCACTTGAGCAGCTAAAAAATCCTTTCAATGACTTGGTGATTCTTTAAAAAGAAAACCCAACCAAATAAAATGTTTTTTAGCTTAAACTTGTTAAAAAATATTCTGGCTGATTCCTCTCCTTCCCTTCTGTCCCACTTATTTACTTTCATCAACAGGAGACTTGGAATTTTTCAGGCAGTTGTTCAGTAGTTTTTTTTTTTTGTCTCAAAATCCTGTGTGTGCCCCTTTAGGAGGTGCTTGTCAAGCCAGTGTGTGTTGTTCCAAAAACAAACCAAAATTATAATAAATTAAACTCCTCCATGCTGAATTTGGAAATTCTAGTCCCTGAATTTATTTTTTACTAGAAATTGCAGCTTTGGTAGAGTCTTTGACTTCAGTGGGAGAGGAAATGTATGCTTTTAGGTCCTGAAATGAGAAATGTTTAACACATTTTGGGTGTTTTGGTATTCCAGTGGCTGTTCTTCCACAGTGGAATTTGGAAAAATCTCAGTGAGGTTTTACCTTCATCTCCCAGAGTTCTCCTTGGTTTGGCTTCATGACCCTCACACTTTGTGGGACAATTTCCTGATATTTGGTCTTTGCTATTCTGTGCTTTGGAGAGCACAGAATATATATAATATTCTACATAATATAATATAAAGAATATTTAATATAAATATATATAGAATNATATCATAATATAATATACAATAATAATATATTATTATGCTCTGTACAGTCATTTAATGTGCCCTCCATGAGGTTTTCTTGGACATGCTCATCTAGCAAAAATACTCTTTTAAAGTGAATTTCTGGAAAAAAAAATATTACTTAAAAATTTAAATATTTTTAAAATATTTTTTTTTAAAATTAGCATCAGCTTTGCTTTCTGGAGCTGATCAACAAATCCCACAGATTGCAGGGAGTATCTTTGGAAAACCTGTGCGTTTTCCCTGAGGTTTGTGATGCCCATCCGTGCAGTTGTGGCAAAAATGGTAAAAGCCAGACACAAAAACTCTGCATTCCCTTTGTTTTTACCCCCCTGTGACCATCTGCAGTGGCCCAAAAAATAAATATATGATGGCCAAGGCACAGCTCTGGCCGTGAGCTTGGCTGCTGAGGGCCACGGGTGTGAAAACTCTGGTGGTGTCAGAAAGCACTTGTGACACTTGAAGTGTTGGTTTGACCAGTTTGTGAGAGTTTTATGGAACATATTCCAGGGTAACAAAGTTCTTTATTATATCCTCTTGTTTCACTCAATTCCTTTAAGCCTCCATCTAAAATATAGTGATTTACTGCACCTTTTCATGCCTCCAAAATCTGCGTACCTTGCTAGGCTGTAGTTTTTTTTCTACATGAAAGTTATTCTACAAAGAAAATAAAATTAAAAAAAACCCCACACAAATAAGCAGAGGTGACCCATTTATTTATACAACACCCAAGTATTTCTAATTATCTTTTCTAAAGATGGAACCTTTCCTGTTTTTTAACAGGCTTGGGGTGTTCCTGGGCACCCTTTAATTCCTGTTGCCTTCTGGTTTGCCATCAAATAGATGTTAATGAAATTCTCCAGGTGATAATGGGGAGCTTGGAAGAAGTCAGGTCCAGTTATCCATATATTTTTCCATGAATTTTTAGACAAACACAGATATTTTTCACCGCCTGTGGAGCTGCAGGAGGGTTGCACTGCTGTTTTACTGGATTGGACTCCATCATCCTGAGGGGTCCCTTCCAGCTCAGCATTTTCTGTGATTTTATTCCTTTATTTTATTTTATATGAGGAATAAAAAGCAGATTTTTCTGCTGAGGAAATAATTTAGGGAAATGATTGTTCGGGAAATCAATCATTCTCCTCACAATAATTCTGATGGTTGGTGTCACATTGGTTTTTATTTTATTTTTTT
>VXAX01006834.1:0-60120 GCA_013399835.1 Leptocoma aspasia
GACGGTGGCGCGGGGGGGACAAGATTGAGGCGGCGCCGGCAGCGCGGGAGGGGCCGGGAGCGGAACCGGGAACGGCACCGGGGACGGAACCGGGAACGGCACCGGGAACGGCACCGGGAACGGCACCGGGAACGGAACCGGGAATGGAACCGGGAGCAGCACCGGGAACGGAACCGGGCGCTCCCCGCGCTCTCTCCCCGGCCCGACCGCCCAGCCCCAGCCGCCCTCAGGATGCTCCCGCCTCCCCTTTTCCTCTAAAAACTACCCCAAAACATATTTTTTGTTACGTTTCCTAAAGGTGCCCAATACCTAAAAGTGTTCAGGGTTAAATTCTTAAAGGAAATAAACCGTCATTTACATTTATCGCGATAAATAAGAATAATATCGTTTTGTATTGCGTTACCATATATTACTAATAATAACAACTAGTATTATTAACGGTAATAAGATGAGGATGATGCTGTTTCCACGAGGACAATGTGAAGTCTGGTGGAGCTGTTTACTGTCCCCAACAGCTGCACAAGCTGGGAAAAAACCTTCCCTAAATATTAGGTGAAAAATATTGGGTGAAAAATATTCCCTAGAAATGCTTTGTGAAGGTAAAAGCCCAGCAGTCCCAGGAGGATCCGACAGGTCAGAAAGCCCCGTGGTTTCCAAAATGTCAGCACTGAATTAACGAGTGGTATCACAACGAATGACTCCAGCATTTCCTGTAAAATACCTTCCTTACCACACGGAATAAACGTGCAAAAAGTATTTTACAAGAAAAGCTCCAACCCGAGGGGCTACAGAGTCTTTGCTTTCAGCGATGCTGAGCTAAGAGCGGCAAAAATAAAGCAAATATCTGACACTGTGCCTGTGGCACAGCACAGCACCTGTATTTTAAACCACTTTAAGGGATATTTCCATTAAAGTCTCATTTTTTGCAGCACTGGGGTCTCACCCAAATTTTGTGAGCGCCTCTGTGCTCCAGCCCTGCTCAGGGATTACTCCGGGTAGGAGGAATTCACTCCAGGGAGTGGTGTGGAAATCCTGATTAATTCCCTCAAAACGTCCCCAATTTAACGGCTTGAGTACAAGAGATACTTCAGTTACAAAACCGTTCCCAAGTGCTTCATCACCCCGTGACTTTTCTGCGAAGAAAATAAAAATAAACATTGTTACCCAGCCTAGAACTGGAAGGGCACTTGAGGATTGATGGGAAAATAAACCGGTTATTTTAAATTGATCAGAAATCGATGGAAATCGATTCTCCCGACTCAGAGGATGCAGAAGCAGCCGCGATTATCTCGCCATGGATGATTAACAGAGTAACAAAAGGTGAGGAGGGGTTTAGGGACTCATTAACGAGGGCAGAACGGCCAGGCTTTTATTTCAACACGCTCATTTACACAATAGCTGCAAGTTTGCTTCCCCCACCCCTCCCTCGGGACAAACCCACGCACTTGGATATCAGAATTAGCACCTAAATAAACTAAATAAATCCCAGGATTAATTACCGAAGCGATTTGGGCGTGGTGACACACGGAATAATTTGATTTTTTTGCTGCTGTTGTGAGCATCCCAGTGCTGCAGCTGCTTCTCTGGTGAACACCAGGGGTGGTGCATAGTCCATAAAAAAAGCTAAAAACTGCCAGAAAAAGGGACAAATCACAGTCGTGGTCTGAAGTTATTGCAGTGCAAATTTAATAGGAGCAGTGCTTTAGGGATGTATCAAGAGGTAGGTGCTTCCCTCCTCGGTGGCAAGAATTAAACTTGGCTTAAAAGCAGTTCCAGCTGAGCTTCGTGTTTGAGACCTCAGGGGCACGAAGGAGTCAGGGCTGGATGGAGCTGGAAGAGATTTCAAATGACACAGAAAAAGTTTCAAAGTTCTGTTGTAAGAGGTTGCTTTTCGTGGGGTGAGCTCCTCTTCCACCCCAATCTGAATTTTAGTGGTTTTTAGTGACACAAAAGCCGTTTTTAGCTGTGCTAAAGGGGTCACTGAAGAGCAGAAGGTTGATGTTTCAGGGAAATAAAGTGCATTTTTCTGCTCCTGCTCCTTCTAAAAAGCAACCTCGAATGATACAATTTTATTTATTTATTTCCCAGGATTGTCAAAAAAGCAACCAAAATTTATCCCACTGATGGAAGTGACCAGGAGAGAGAGAGACACTTTTGGAGCAACTCTTTCATGGTCTCTTTCCCTTCCCCTCTTTTCATTCCACATCATGCAGTTTTTAACACAAATATTTCTCGAATATTCCTGAAATATTTTCGGTTTCCAGCCCCAATTCCCTAACAAACCAGTAAAATCAGCACTTCAGTGCACCACTCAAGGCTACCAGGTGCTCTGACAGAGCATTTAAATGAAAAAATGGCATTTTTTAAATATTTTTTTTTTTTACAAAGCAGATTAAGACAATTTTTTCAAGTTTGCAAATCACTCCAACAACATCCCCTGTCATTCCTCACTTCTCCCCTCCAGGTTATCCAAACTCCAACAGCATTTTTGCCTTTTTACTGCAACGTGATGGAACTGAAAGGTGCTAAAATGAGTATTTTGAGATCATTTTCACTCACACACGAGCTCATGCACAGTTGGGACATTAGATTTGAAATCTATTTACAATTTTACATATTTTACAATATATAGTTCATCTTTACAGCTACAGAACAAGTTCAGACTAACATTGGTACCTTTTTTTTTTTCTGCTGGAACTTGGCTTCAAGTTAAACTAATTATTAAAAACAATTAAGTGCATGCTTAGAAGGAAGCTTTCAGGAGAGATGTCAATGGACTAGTGTTGCTTAAAAATTACACCAGTTTGTGTAGAAAATTGAAATTCAGTTCAAAAAACCCACCAAAGCCTAATAGAAATCTACTGGACTAAAATAAATACAATTCATGACACTTAACCAAAAAAAAAAAACCAAAACCAAACCAACAAACCAAAACAAAAGTACCTTTAAAAATGTACTGATTTAAGCTCTTTTTTTTTTAAGCCTTAAATTTCCTTCCCTTCCCAACTAGCTGAGGATAATTATCCTGCATAAACCTGAGGCTGCAGTGGTGGGGGCAGCTTGTCATTCTCCACGTTTTCAGAGTCAATGGCTGCTAAGGCTTGACTTTTTGGTTTTATTTCTAAGGGATATTTCTCCACAATATCCTCCACCTCCTTGGTGATGCCATCAGTCCAGTCAATGAGGTCTTTCTCCAGCTTCTTGGCCTCACTGACAATTCTTTCCTGTCTCTCATTCAACTGAGAGAGGAGGTCTAAGCTTTTGCACATTTGCTTCACCCCCAGGCACACATCAGGGGAGAAACTGTCAGATTCCTGCTTTTTTGGGGAGGTCTGGCCCGTCATGAAACGATCAAAATCTTCCTGGCTCAGATTTAAACTCTGAGCATCCAGTTTTTCAATGAAGGCCACAGCACAGCACTGCAAACAGAACAGAGAGAGCATCACTGCAAGGCTGGAACCACCACAGACTGGAATGCACCCATTTTCTACTCCTTACCCTCTTCTTACACCAGCAACTGATTTTTAAATTTTTTTTCCATGCCCTAAATGAGCTTTTCCAGAAGTTAATTTTATCAGACTTCATGCATCTCTTTCCTCTCCCCAAAAGTTGGAAGAAATCAAAAATTGAGCTGCCAAGGTACGTTCCAGACCTCAGGGTCTCTGTGCTTGGGAGGTGAGGGAACAGCAGGAACATGCCAAGGAGACAGGAGCAGTGTATTAATACTGAATTATCTGATCAGCAGAGATGTGCTATGCAGATTAATTAATTAAATAATTTCCTGAAGGAAGGAATGCCAAAGCCCAGCTCACTTGGTGGATGCTCTGCTCCTACTGAAATGAACTTTTAACATTCCAAGTGTTTCATGCAACTCTGTAATTTCCCTCCAGGAAATGATATGATATTATAATTATATATAATATAATTATATTATGATAATATATAACATATAATATTATGATAAAATGCAGAGCACACCAAGAAATGCCTCTTGGAGAAGCTGTAAAAAACCTGTTTACTTCCACACATGAATGGCCCAATTCTGCAGTGCCTTCAAGAAACTCTCCTAGGCTCAAAGACAGGACTTTGCATCTGGAACATCTGCACAGCCCAAACTCAGGGTTTGAGGAACAGAAAGTCCTGATCTTACAGGATAAATATACACCCAAGTCTTAGCACCAGAGTTTTTAAAGGGTTTGAAGTTGTAAAATAAGAAAACAAAGCTCTGGTTTGGACAGCAGATGGAAAAAGAGAGGAGATAAAACTATCTGTGCTCTAAGTAACCTCAACCACTGTCTGAAGATTAATTTTAATTTCTGTTTACCTTTGCTGGCAACTCCTACCTGCAAACAAAAGCCAAACCTTGCTGTCCAAGCCCACTCACCAGGTTGGTGAAATAATATCCATCCTCCCCAGTCATCAGCCTGCTGGGGTTGCAGAAGCGAGTGATGTACTGGATGTTGGACTGCAGGCGTGGGGGGTTCCCCTTCAGCACGATGTAAATCAGGGTGGGCAGGAAATCATCAGCAGAGGCTGGCTCATTTTTGGTGATTTTGATGGCATTGAAGATGTGCTTGCTGCATTTGGTGATGCAGGCCAGCTTGTCCCGAGGGACGCGCTTGGAGTCCATCTCGATGATGTCTGAGGGGAAAAAAGTCCTGGAGTCATTCCAGTTGTATGGATCAGGCACTGAATAAGCAGGATTTGCTGGTTTAATATTGATATTGCATCTTTTCTGTCTGTGGGGAAGTGTTTCAGGAGATCAGCTAAGCATGTACACTTCAGTGTGGGAAATCATCCCTGCTCCCTCCACAGATGAAATTCCAAACCCACAAAGATTCCTGCACATTTAACAGCCTGGACCCCCACCCTGTGATGACAGCAAAAATCATCTCAATATGCAAGAGAGACAAAATTTAAAGCTGTAAATATAGAATTCATCACTCACAAACCTGTAATTGCCTTTACAACCATGTCAGAGACTTCTGGGATTTCCTCACTGACAGGAACACACAGCATCTGGGGAGTCACCCAGTGCAAAGCCCTGAGAAAGGAAAAAAAAAGGGTTAAACTCTTCAGTGCCAGTGACATCCAGGTGTTTGAAACCAGCTGCTTCCTGAACTCAGGCACAAGGAATGCTTTGTGTGAATGAGGCATTATTCCTGCCAAAAACCCCCAGTTTATTCCACTGAAGTAATTTATTTTCAGAGAAAGTACTTCCTTTTTTTAAAAATTTTTTTTGGCTGTAATTTAACAAAAGCAAATTTTCCCAGTGTAGTGGTTGTCATTATCCCACCTATAATTAATTCTTTCTGTATTTTAAATAAAATGGTTTGAACCCTTAACAAGACATTTTTCTGTGCACAGCACAAGGTTTTTAAGATGGCTGATTCAGAGCTCATTTAGAGAATTAGGGATTACCCAATTATTTTTCCTTATAAACCTTACCTGATCCTCTTTTGGACAGCAAGGTCTTTCTTCTCATCATCAGTTGTCTCAGGGCAAAAAACATATTTATACTGTCGAGTCATGATGTATTTCTCAACCTCATCCATTGCCTTCTCCACCTTTTCAGGGGGCACTGCAAAGGACAAATCCCACAAATGAAATATTCCAGGGCTCTTTGGAAGGTTTAATCCCAATATCATCAAATTAAGATTACTCATTTAAACCAACCTGAGTTCATAAATGGATATAATGGGAAGTAAAAATAAAATGGGTAGAACTGCACTGAGTTTGAAAGAAAGCTGTAAAAACATTTAGACAGCAAAACTTCCTAGAGGGAACAATTCTAACTCTGGTCCCAGAACCTGCTCCCAGCATTTCTGAAAGCTGGGAATGCTTTGCTTTAACTGAAAATTCAAGAAGTTTTAGCTTTACATCACTGCTTTTGGAGCAGGAAGATGAAAGAGAAGAACTTGGTACCTTTCCAACGTGTCTGCAGCCTGTCTGCTACGTTTTGGTAGAAGTCCTGAGCACACTCAGATTGCTCCTCAATGCTCAAATCCTGCAAGAGAACAGGGATTAAGTGTGAAGGGCTGGCAGCAACACCTCATGTTTTGTTTTAAGGCAAATGTCCAGCTGCAGTAACAGTCTGAGAATGCAGAGGTGTCATCAGAGGTGTTTATAGTGGCTCAATTCTATTTAAAAATAGGAGAGCCAACACTGGCTCTTTAATGTGTGAAAGATTTGTATTTATTTACTGAAGAAATAGATATTAGCACAGGTGCAATGGCTTTTTCCCCTGAGGAGCACTGACAAAATAACTCAGACTAAGCAAAATGTTTGTCCTTATTTAACCTCTGTTTTTTAAAGGACAATTTATAGCCTACAAAACCCCCAAGAACATCAATTATTTGAAGGAATATCTCTACAGCAGACATTTCTGATGATAAAGCTACTGTGAAATATATTCACAGTGGTATTTGTAGAACAACACTGGCTTTTGCTAACTGAGCTCCTGAAGAATATAACAGAGGTTTGAAGGTTTAAAATTAACTTAATTATGGCAATTTTCATCATGAAATGAAACCATACATTTAAAAAAGTGGGGGCAGAATTTGATTTCTGAATTCTCTAAGGCCAAAAATTGGACATTTTCCTGAACTTCCTGATTTCTCAGCTCTTGCTGAGACTGGTTTTTAAGCCTGGTTTATATGGAATAAAAAATCCCATGTTTTGAGAAGGCTGAAGTAGGAAATGAGAACACCTTCAGTGCTCAAAGCCAAAAATAAACCCACGCTGTTCTCACAAACTCTGTGCTCAGAATGAACAGATCCAAAAGGAAAGAAATAAAAGTTCAAGAAGATTTCAAAGTACAGGGAATGTAAGATTCCATGAGAACTTGTGAGGAGATAATTTGAGGAATTAAATAGGAAAGGGAGAAGAAGAGGGGGAAAAAAGTTGTGCTGAATTCTGACTCATTCCAACCATAGGTGGCACCACAGACTCAGTAATATTCCAAGAACATTGATTTTTTTTTTTAAGGGAAAAGGAAGATGTAACGCTTATTTAATACTAAAAAAAAAAGCAGCACAGTCAAGTTCCCCTTCCCCTATAAAAGGAGAGGGGTGGGTTGATGCTGAATTATCTTTATAAGTTTTTAGTCTTAAGTTGTCTCATCCCTGGGAGTGTCCAAGGCCAGGCTGGATGGGGTTTGGAGCACCCTGGCACTGTGGAAGGTGTCCCTGCCCATGGAACCAGATCATCTTTAACTCCCTTCCAACCCAAACCCCTCTTTAATACCTAAAAACTCACCAGGTGATACCTTACATCATTTCCACAAGTCATGTGAATGTAGAATATTGCTGAACAGACTCATTTATGTGGGATTTAGTCAGGACTAATTGATCTGGGATGCTCTGGGGTTAGCAGGATCCTTTGGTCCCACACTACCAAAAAAAAAAAAGGCACCCAGATCTTAATTTGATTAACCCAATCATCTGAAGGCTCCTGCCACACTCCAGAAAATCCAAACTGCTGGAAGCAGTGCAGCATCTCCTCAGTTCCCCCATTTTATTGAGACAAGAGGCATTCAGAGCTCACCCTTTTATGACTCATGGTGTCCAAAAAGAGTTTGCATTGCTTGTAGATATCCTGGCCAGGCTTCTGGTATGTCCTGATGAATTCTATGAACTCCTTGGACACTCTGTCTGTCTCGATGCTGGCCTGCCTGTGGATGGAAGGGCTGGGAGCCTTGGCCTCCTGGATCTCTGCTGGCAAAATTCAGGGCACAGCAGATCAGTTTTTGGATCATTTCAGAAAGGTTTTATCATTTTGAGTAGTTTTTTTTTTTCAGCTGTGCAGACAACTGGTCATTTATTTGTCAAGCTTTGCCAGGGAAATGCTGGATATTATTAAACACAGCAATAATTATGAAACACAACTCCAGGAAAACTGAGTATCCCACTGAGGTGGAACATTTAGAGCCACACCCCCATTCACACTAGTGGCCTTTTTATATTAGAAGTGACTGCAACATAGGGTTGCTTTTGGGTTTTACAGTCACTCCCAGGTCAGACATCTCCACTTAAGGTTTCCTAAAGATAATTGGGGTGGTTTTCCCCCTCTCCCTGACCTCCACAAGTGGCTCCTCAGCAGCCCAGGGCAGTTCTGCTCAAGGAACACACACTGCAAGCTGACAGAGCTGCATCCATGGGGGTTTTTCCCACAAAAGCATCTGATTTTCTGAGTTCCAAGATAATTGTGCTGCTCCAAGACGTGCACCCACCTTTCAGCTTGCCAGCCAACGCTGTTGGAAATGGAGGGATTGAACAGAGGTGGTGGAAATGAACGTGGTGAGAGGCAAGCAGCAGAGAGACAGAAAACATGAAAATATTCATGGTCAGCACAAGACAAACACGGCTTTCAACCTGAAAACACTTCACATGCACAGAAATCCTGCTTTCAACAACATGCACAACTCCAAAGGAAAAAGATAGAAATGGGATTCATCTGTTTAAGTTGGTTTAATGTGGATTTGAGGGAGCTTAGTGGGGTTTTTTTGTTGTTATTTGTTTTTGAAGAGATCAAGCACTAGAGAAAATCCAAAGTTGTGTCACCCAGTGAGTACCAGACTCTGCTGCTCTGACCAAAGCTCCACACTTCAGCAGGGAATAACTTGGTCAGGCACCACAGAGCACCTCTGGTATTTCAGTGCCCACAACAGAAAAGGTTATGCAAATATTTAAATTCCAACTGCAGCAATTGAGATAGAGAGTGCAAATCCAACTCCTTTCTAGTTACTCAGGGACGCTTTTCCAGAGGGGATTTCCTTCCATTGCCTTCGTAACTAAGATTCACTGCATGAATCCCAAATCCTACACAGGATTCCAGCTGAAGGGTGGCTATTAATTAAATTTGTCATATTTAACATTAGAGAAGCAGAAAGCTTATTTGGAAATAACAAACAAAGAAAAGGGCAGAATTATCAGATATTTCTTCCATGATTAATCACTGATCTAATTTCACAGTACAGCTGAAGGTTTATTTACTTACTTCAATAATGAGTTCACTCTTTTATAAAATAATGAGCCTCACTTTACTATTTGACCTTAAGGAATATTATTTTTTCAGTCACAAATTCAAACTAGATTGTTGTTCAGTTACTAGAGAGATGTAGTCAACTGAGGCAGATTAATGTTAAATATTAAAAAGTGAATGTTAATTAGAATGAACTGTCTTTTCATGAGTTACAGCAAGAATTACTTGTAGTTGCAGCTTCACTGAATTATCTTTAGAAGTTTTTAGTCTTAAGTTGTCTCATCCCTGGGAG
This sequence comes from Leptocoma aspasia, assembly GCA_013399835.1. NCBI lineage: Eukaryota > Metazoa > Chordata > Aves > Passeriformes > Nectariniidae > Leptocoma > Leptocoma aspasia. The sequence goes on from VXAX01006834.1 coordinate 9,275, forward strand.
TGTCCAAGGCCAGGCTGGATGGGGTTTGGAGCACCCTGGCACTGTGGAAGGTGTCCCTGCCCTCTGAGCTGAAATCCTGATTTAAGGAAAACTAATCTGTACTGATCACCAAGGGCTGCAGGAACAAATGAACTTCCAGCAACAAAAATATCCTCAGGTTTGTCCTGTGTTCTCAGAGAATTCAGTCTAACTAAAAAGAAGCTGATTCCAGCCAAGAAATTCCAACAAGTTAAGGAGAGCCCAGCAGAGGAAAATGCCAAAAGGCCAGGAGAGAGCACGGGGAGAGTGAAGGAAGGATCAGCTGCACAAAGAATAAACATAATTAATATTTAAATCTTTCTACAGGAAAGCCACTTGTCACAGCAGAACAGGAGCACTCCAGGGATTCACTATGGTTGTGCCATGGAGCCCAGTCCCAGCATGGAATGTGACACAGGGTTTGTCACCAGCTCTGTGTTTGTCACACAGCCCTTCATCACCTTCCTGTCATTTAATAAACATCTGCATCACATTTCTTTAGCCAGCAGAACAAGTCAGGATTGCAAACAAATCATGGAGGATGAGCTCTTAAAGCTGTTTGCATCAGGGGGTTTGGTGTCCTTTTGGTTTAAATGACACCAATGTCTCCTCTTGATGGGAAATTCTTTTCTTGGTTTATGTAACAAACATCTGGAGATGTTCTGAGAATGCCAAAGTTCTTGAAGTGGCAACTTCAGTAGTTTCAACTCATAATAATCAGATTTGTAACAGCAATCTGGAATTTTTTTTTATAAAAACACAAAGCAGCACAAGATCCAGCTATTTCTTACAAGATTCTTATTTTTTTTGATCCTAATCCTAAGGTGGAGCTCAAAGCAGCTTCAGCTTTACTTCTGTGACCCCCTACTAAAAAGCAAAGGATTGGTTTAGAGATTCAACATCACCCCAGGATGCTGGACTTGCTTTTTTTGCCATCTTCACGTTGAAGAGCAGGAGTTACTACTGGCACAACCCTAGTTTGTGTTTAGCAAAGCCCAACTAAGAGCCAAGCTTACTAAAACCAGGCAGACAGCTTGTCCAGGCTGTGCTGCATTACCTTCAGAAGGGGAAGCCAGTTCCCAGGAGGGAGTAAAAATCTCCTTCAAATCCCTGAGAATGTTATCAGCATTTCTCTCCCTCCCAAGCTGTCCTTGCTTAGGGGTTTTCTCTTGAGCTGCTGAAATAAAAAGGCCAAAGCAAGCAGGGCACCAAGAGCAGGAGCATGGCAGGACAGGAGGAGAAGGGATAAAAAAGAAATAATGGAAAGTGAGAAGAATGAACAAANAAAAAAGGTTTAACACAGGTGAATGAATGTCTCATGTAGCCAGCTGCTGTCATGCACCAAGACAACTCTAATCAGAAAAATGCTGAATTTCAAATTAAGGAAATGCATTGTCTCTAAGGTTAAGACAGATTAATGTTGCTTTTCCTTCTGGAATTCCTCCTCCACAGCCCAGCATCTCCCAGTTTTTGCCCGTGTGAGCTATTGCTATGCAAAGCCAGCAGTGCCATTCATCATTCCTGCTTGTAACACGTTCTGTAGAACAAACACCCAGCCAGCCACAAACTTGATACTCCCAGCCCACACAAACACTGCCAGCCTCACATTTCTGTGCAGCTCAAGGCACCCTGCTCACACATGCCATTTTTTCCTGTCAAAGTGAGGCACTCTGGCAGCACCAGCTGATATTTTATCTCAGGGTTTCTATCACAGCAGCTTGTTGAGGTGACTGACAGCCAGCACCCTCTCTGCTGCTCTCTCCAGGAGGAATTCCCCTTCCAGCCCTAAATCCTGGTGTGACACCATGGCTGACTCAGGAATTTCACTGGAATGTGTGCCAGAGGAACAAGGAGCTGCCCTCAGCAGTGCAGTGCCACCACCAGGAACACATTTCTGCTGTTTAGTGGAAGGACTCCTGTGTAATCACATATAAACACAGGTTTAGCAGTGCACTGTTCCATTTACAGATTGTCTGGCATCTCACTCACATTTTTTTGTGTTTTCAGTAGCAATCAGTCTCCAGAAGCATCACTATTCCAACTTTTAAAAGTCAAAGCACAGAGCATTAATCTGCCTTTTAGAACAACACATCTGCCAAAAACTTTTCATTTTATAATGTACAGAAGCATGAAAAGCAAAGGAGAGCTACCCTTCTTAGCTCCTGCTCTGGAGGAAGCAGTGAAGAACTTCTTCACAGTAGTGACCTTTCTTGTTTTCTCATTGGTTTTCTTCTCCTCAAACTTTGAAAAGGTCAGGGACTGTGCCCCTTGGGTGCTCTGGCTGCTGGCATAGGCTTCTTCCTCCTCACGCTGGAGCCTGCAGTTGGAAAAATACAGGTTTGATTTAAGGGCTTAGAAACAAGGCAAATGAGCTGATTTCATTAACTACCCATTTGAAATGCTAATTCTTCCCTCTGCCCATCTCCCTTCACTACAGGACACCCCCCCTTTCCATGCTGCAGTGGTAAAAGGGAGGGAACGCTCAGGGTTAAATAGTGAGGTCCAAAGGGAGAAGGCTGAGCTTTAACCATGGTCACCTTCCCCTCATGTCACACTCTGAACTCTCTAAAGGCACAGGGGAGGATTTCCAGCACCAGACTCACTGCCTTCCTCCCTGCCTCACACTGGTACCTCAGGCAGCCTTCCCCATCTTACAAAAGCAAAATACCCTGTCCTAATCTCAGGAACATTTTGGGAAATAGATCATTGTTACCATAATCTGCTTTGGTAATAAATACTTGCTTGAATGGATGAGGCAAAGTTTGAAAGATCAAGTTTTTAATCTAAAGCAGAGGAGGGCAAACTCACCAATCCTGCAACCTTTCTCCCTCCCATGCAGAGGATTCAAATAGGTTACAATCTATCACCCTTCAAGACTCTGGAGGCTGAGCAATTGTTTTAAACATCCCTCCAGATCAGGATTGACCACACATAGTCTGGGATCTTCAACCTCTTGAGGCAGGAATTGTATCTTATCAGTGCTGACAAACCTGTCTGTTCACTGCAACAATCAATCACAGCTTATCTGTGCCTTTAGCATCTCCCAGCTACTCATTAAAGAATTCCTTAAATACCCCACTTTGTTTTAGAGATGATCCAAGACTGGCAGCATAACTATCTGCCCTAATAATAAAGTTTTTATTAACTGTTTAAGACATTTATGGCAGAGGAAAACAATGACATGACCTCTGTGCTGCTACCTCTAAAAACACATCTTCCATTTTCAGGAGCAAGCATTTATCACACGAGAAAAACCACATTGGTTTGCAGAAAGTAAGTGATTAGACAATTACCTAAATTAGCAAAGCTACAGCTTTGATGTTCTTGGGCTTAAATCTGCAGTTTAAAAGAATAAAAAGACTAAAACCAGTTTTTAATCAGCAGCTGGAATGTAAAACCATGGCGCTGCCTATGGCCCAAGAAAATAATTGCCATCTCCAGAGGGTATTTAATCAAAATTGTCCCTTTAACCCTTCTAACTGCTAGACAGAAATACAGATTTGCATATGCAAATTAGGTCAAAGTATTCATCGGGAGGTTGGGCTCTGTTTATATTTGTTCCTTCCCAGATTTTCTTTTCAAACCTCTTATACTAGAATGTCATAAATATCCCTCTTTGCATCAAAAGGAAGGTTTGAATTCCTTCTGGAAAGGTCAAAGTGGGGAATTTGTGATGCACCTGAGCCAGAGCAAATAGGACTGGCAAACAGGAGGCAGGACTAGAATTTGGAGTCACCCTGAAGGAAGAAAGAAGGTTTTTTACCGCTCTGCCAGCTCCCAATCCTCTTGAATCTGCTTCTGCCTGGCCTTGTGGTATTCCTCCCTCCAGCACTTGGAGCAAAACCCCTGCCAAGCAGGATTGCCATAGTAACCACAGCCCTTCTTGCACAGCAGCTCCGACTGATCCACGTGGATCCCTCTGCGCTCCGACTTCAGGTTCATTTTCCTCCTGCAGCAAGAGGAGAAGGGTTAAAAACAAAACCGTGGCAGCAGCCTGCTAAAAATCATTTCTTCTGAGGGTCTGCCTTGAGAAAGGAGTCACCTGCTTGAATTATTTAACAGCTCCATAGCAACCAAAGGAGTGCCAGGGGAGGAAGGGCACAGTTACATAACCAGGAGCCCCAAAGCCAGGGGCACACAGCACAGCTTTGTAGGGCTGTGACCCTCACACAGCCCCAGGAAGTGGCCCAGGGCAGCAGTGACAGTCCCACAGGCAGGGGACACAGGCACAAGGCACAGCTTTGTAGGGCTGTGACCCTCACACAGCTCTAGAACCTGCTCCAGGGAACCACTGACAGTCCCACAGGCAGGGGACACAGGCACAAGGCACACCTTTGCAGTGACAGTCCCACAGGCAGGGGACACAGGCCCAAGGCACACCTTTGCAGTGACAGTCCCACAGGCAGGGGACACAGGCACATGGCACACCTTTGCAGTGACAGTCCCACAGGCAGGGGACACAGGCCCAGGGCACACCTTTGCAGTGACAGTCCCACAGGCAGGGGACACAGGCCCAAGGCACACCTTTGCAGTGACAGTCCCACAGGCAGGGGACACAGGCCCAAGGCACACCTTTGCAGTGACAGTCCCACAGGCAGGGGACACAGGCCCAGGGCACACCTTTGCAGTGACAGTCCCACAGGCAGGGGACACAGGCACAAGGCTCTGCTCTCACCAGCACCTTGCTCTGACAGCCAGAGGCACAAAGCAATGGTGGAAAAAAATAAATAAAGTTCCAAAACCTAACCAAGGGAGCACATGGAATATGTTGTGTTCTGAGACTGTGCCTGCCCAGAACCACACTGGTGAGGCTTTAGGGGTCTTTGGCCTCCAAAAGTGTCACCAGGGCCCAGCGAGGAAGCACAGCTGAGCCAGCTGGGCACATGCACACGGGGACAAGGCCCATTTCCTGCAGGGTTAAACTGCCTGCACACAGCTCAGCTCTGGGGGTTTATATTTAGTGACTGCAACACAGAGATCCTCCTGCCCACGCCAGCAGCGTGCCAAGCCTGCCTTGGAGCACCCAGTGACACCCAGTGACACCCACTGAGCACCCAGGGAGCAGCCAGCCTCCCCTTGCCTTGCTGACAGGAACCATCCCACAGCCCAGCTCCCTCCAAAGGCACCCCAGCTCCCTGCTTCCCGTGGGAAATGCTGGAGACATCCCAGGAGAAAATCTGCAGCAGCAAGGTTAAGGTGTGCACGTTAAAATATTGACATTTGGATTGCAATATTGACCAAGAGGGACAGCAGAAGGAGCACAGCAAGGTTTTGTGCAGTAAATCCAGCCCCTTTTCCTTCCTGCCATTCCAGAGGTGCCACACATGGAAAGCAAGAGGAAAAGGGATTTCCTCAAATTGAAGAGCATCAGTAACTGACTCAGAGTTATCCTCTTTTCTCCTGAAATTCCACCCCAAACTCTTCTCTGGATCATCCAGCAAAAGATGGGATATGCACAAATGTCACTGAGAGTTTCCTACTACAGGAGGTTCCAGCTCTTTTCTTCCAAGCTCAATTATCCATTTTAAAAGACTGATAATGTTTAACATTTCCCATTAATCTAATCAAGTTATTTTAAGCACCCTAACAGGAAACACACTATTTTCTCTGAGGGGGGAACAAATTAAATATTCCATCTTATCTACGTAAGTATTAAGATTTATTCCACTTTTCTATTTTTGAAAGAAATAATGGGTCTCTAAAAATAACCTAAAATAGTTTCATTGTAGAGACATGCATATTAAGGGGATCAATTTCTTAATGACATAATTTATAGCTACGTGTTCTCATTTTTATAGATGGGAGAGCAGCTGAATACTTTCTTTCCCACTGAAAAGTCTGACAGATAATATATAGTGTTGCTGCAGAGCAAAATGAAAAAAAACCCCAACAAATCCCTGATATTTCAAATATTTGAGACCTTTACTTCATTCCCATATGCAGAAATAACCGAGAAACATAAATAAGTTGCTTTCACAAAATTTTTTTGGTTTAATTTCCTGCCTTCTCAAGGAAGGTCTGTGTGGGAGGTCCTGGCTGCCAACACCTCAGAGCTCAGAAATTAAACTTTCAGTGTGTGTCAGCTGCACAGCCTGGGCAGGAATTGCATTTTGGCAGGATTTGCACACTCAGGCCATTCCCAGAGCATCACTCATGTCCTTGAGCAACAATTCTGAAAAGAAAAGGGAAGCAAAAGCCTGAAACTCTTCACTGATTCAGTTTCAAGACCATTTCCTAAAAGCAGAAGCAGCAGTTTGGTCAGAGACCTCTATTGCAGGTGCCTGTCCTAGAAAAAAATGCTATAAATATACATCAAATATTTAATTGCCATTAATGTGAAGCTGATCAATGTTTTCACAGTAAACCACGAAGACACAATAAATAAAAACATTCTCATATCACAGACCTCCCAGAAATTTTACAGGGATCTCTGTCCCCCAAGGAAATAAAACCCTACAAAATCCTGTCACCCACCAGATCAGAACTGCAATAATTCCAAGAATTCAGGTGTCTGTTCTTATTCAAAAGCACCATATCCCAGACTCTAATTTGAAAATTAAAGGAGTAGAATGAAATACCTGACTCTGCTTCTCTCCCACCCCAACACCTGAAACCACAGCATGGTTTCTCTGCCACTTGGGCACTTTCACCCCTCCAGAGAGGCACAAAAATCCCCTTTGTGCCCACAGAGCTTCCCCCCACACACAGTGCCACCACTGCCCCTGGCATCCTGTGTGTCCATTAAACGAAAAATGAACTAAAACTAAAGTTCTGTTCACGTCCCAGCTCAGCAGCTTTGCCCAGAGTGAGCAAAGCAGGGCTGCAGAGAGCTGCAGAGGCAGAGCCCTCCCTCTGAGTGTTTGCAGTGCCACCAGCTCGGCTCTGGGGACACAGGAGTCACCCTGAGCCAGGGAAGGAGTCACATGCTGCACACAGAGCTGACACTTTTGCCCCCCCTCACACAGAAAAGGTCGTTGCAAAAAATAAAAAAGTTTCCCAGCTGGTTTCTGCAGGTCAGCATTCATATCGTAATGAAGAAAACAACTCGGGTTTTGAGAAAATTAATGTGTAAAAACCCTCTCAAACTCATTTTTGGCAAGTAAATCACTGCTTACATGACAATCTTACATAATAAAAATGTTTTGTTGGAACTGTTGAGTGTCTAAAATGCTTTTTCCCCCTTTCTCTGTTCCCTTGTCTCCCTCCCACTCCAGCTAAAGGTGATCACTCCTTATCCAACAATCACCTCCTCAGTGTTTGCACAGTCACACCACACGTTTTGCATGGCCAGAACTCTTATTTCCACTCCTGCCCTGAATGCATGGCCTATTCAAAGCTCCTTCCTAACATAATTCAAAGGAAAAAACCAAATTTGGAGCAGGCAATTCCAAACACCTTTACACCACTTGCCCACTGAGAAGTCAGAAAAACATAAGGTAACAAACTTCCACAATAATAATAATAAAAAAAAATTGAATCCAGAAGTACAATAAAGTACCAGAAGATCATAAATAACATTAATTAGTACAACCTGGAGAGGTGCTTTGCACCAAACATCCTTCTTGCACCTCCTGTATCCCAGTTAAAGCACTTCAAGAAGCACCACATCTCCCTCCCAGGAGCAAAAACTTAATGTAATTTAAAATATATCCACCCACTGCTTTGCTTGGTGGGTGTTTCAAAAGGCTCTGCTGTGAATATCATCAGGGAAGGCAGGAATGGCACCTCACAAACACCACAGGACAGAATCTTCTGTTGAGCATTTCTGTGCCAGGACCAGACCTCATCACACCTTAATATCTGTGTTAATTAGCAACAGCCCTTTGAAGAGTTTAGAAAAAGAATAGGCTCTTAGTTATTAATTTATAAAATGCCTTTACTTAATGTTACTTACTTGCAAGTAAAAGCTTCTGGTGTCCCCTTCTCCAGTGAAATGGAAAAATGGAAATCACCCAACTGTTTTCTATGATTTTTAAAGTGCACCTCACACACTGTGGGTGGCTCCTGAGGGATTTATTTGGGATAATCCCAGCCTGGAAAGGTGTCCCACTGCTGGCCGTGGACACCAAAATGTCTCACTGCCACAAGAATTCCCAGTTTGAACCTCCATGTTCTGCATGTCCAGTTTTATTTTTCCAAATTCTACTGAAATCAAAAGGAAACGAGGCCCATGATTTATATGAAATCAGATCTGCAGGGCTGCACATCAAAGGTCTCCAATGACAGATCAGATCTGCTCCAGCTTTTTTAGAGCATCTCACAGTAGTTTTGTTATGATGAAAAAAACCACCAGATCACTGTGGTTTAATTCAAAATTAGCTTTCTACTGGCTTTAATGCAATTTACTCTGAAGCTTTCAAATACATCTTCCTATCAATGTACTTTTCTTGCTGTACTCACATAATTTTTTTTCTTTTTATTGACATGTTTAGAGCAAACACCTTTTAAGAAGGGCAATACCAACTCAGAGACTTCTCACCCTTGCTCACACACCTCAATTTTTTCCTGCCAAGTTTGTCACCCAAGAAGAACCCCCCAAAAAAATCACAGCTCTCCCTTCAGAAAATGGGGACTCACAGAATATTTCTCAGGAAGGACAAAGCAGCTGCCTGCCCTCTGTGGCTCCGTAAAGCTGAAACTGAGAACATTTGTGCAAACACTGCAGGGTTTCAGTTATCACCACCAGGAACCCAAACCAGTAAAACCAACTTTCCTGCAAAATATTCTGGCTGAGAGCCACTTCACTTTCCCTGTCACACACTTTGAAGCACCTTTGAGACAACAGAGAGAGAGTTAAGACACAGGAAACACCAATTTTGTTCCAAGGCGATTTTTGCCAGTGCTCCATAAAGGGGACTGAAAGAACAGCAATCATTCCTCCAGGACTTTGGACCTTTTGTAGCTCAATAACAGCAAAATACTAAATTCTAATTTTCACACAGACCAAGTCACAAAATAACCAGAAAAACTCATATTAAGCATATTAACTCAGGTATCAGAGCAGAGAGCAGATGCATGCTCAGCTTTTATGAGGTAGGAAGAGAAGGGCTCCTCCAACCCAAATTGGATCCATCACCCAGGGCTGATTTCATTCACACATGAAAGACTAAACTGATGTAACACCTCCTTTTCAGCAAGCAGCACAAGAAATTTTCCCAGCACAAGCACTGCAGACACAGCTTTGGCTCGGGGAAAAGCACTGGGTCAAAGTGCTTTAGGAGCAGCAGGGATTTACCAACACCCCCAGCTTGTTCTTCTGGTTCTTTCCCACCTCCCTGCCTTGCCAGGGATGGAGCAGGCAAAATTGTCTGTACCGTTATTATCAGTGCAGATTGTGAGGAGATATCAGCTGGGTCATAAACTATTTATTGGTCCTGGGTTGCTGAGGTCACCTTCGGAGAGCTGGCTGGAAAAGCTGATGTGCAAAGCTAAACAGAAAGGGTCTTGCTTAATCAATCAATAAACACCTTCAGTAAGGGCTAATTACACTCAATTTATAATTAGTACAAGCTGTGAAGAACAGTTTTTAAGTAACTCCACAAACTAAAGCTGGAAACGAAAGGAGTAGCTTTACTGCTATAATTGAAGTCCTATAAATGGGTTTCAGTATTGGTAACAACTTAATTAAATGTATCTAAAACCAGCAAAACACAGACCAGGAACAGGCAGGTTTGCTTTGGGTTGTGGGTATGTTTTGGTTTCTTTTTTTTGTTGTTGTTGGTTTGTTTTTTGTCTTCCCTCTACAAAATTAAGTTTTCTCAAAAAAAAAAATAAATCTTGGCACAAGCATTAGCAACAACCTACAGCAGTCTTTCACTGGGCTGAAGCAAATGTGATTCAGCTCTTCAAAAGTCACTCTAGCACTCATTGAACAACCTGAATTCTTATTCAAAACCATCATGGTCATTAATGGTCATTCCCAGAAATGGAATTTTAAAGCAGAAAAAAAGTAGAAAGGAAAGCAGGGAAGCCTCCAAACACACAATTCTTACATGAACTGCTGTTGGTCCAATTTTACTGGTGCCTGAATACTCCATCATAATTCAGGACAAGACAACTTTAATTACTAAAAATAGATTGATAAGGTAGGTTAGAAAGTGCATCAAAACTGAGGGGTGGAAGGGTGGAGTCAAGGTGTATTTTGTATTTTGCCAATGGAAAAGTGCCCTTAAAATGTATTTATTCCAAAGAACCACTGATGCAAACGCCCCAAAATTCTGAAGAGCAGCAACCTACGTGTTGAAAGAGTCGTGATTCAGGTACAACCCCAACACTCAGGCATGTAATTAGCAGCGGGTAATTAACTATGAGCTAATTTCCTGCCAAGGAAAGGGTGGGGCAGGATGATCTCAGGCTCGAGAACAGAAAATACAAAGCCATTAGACAAGCCAAGAATTAGGCAAGGAACCCGGGTGTTGTCTCTGCAGTCTCACACTTTTAATGTGCATTTTTCCTGCAATTATAGGATTTCAGCTACAGCAGCTGTAGGATAAACAGCCCCAAGAAAAGAAAGAGTCACTGCTCTGATGAGCAGCCACTTCAAGCAAACCACAGAGCTGGGTCCTGGCATTTGGAGGAGAAATTGCAGCCACTGCTTCAAACCTCCAGAATCCTGATGGCCACGAGGCTCCAGCTCTCAATTTCCTCAGCTTGGAGTTGTGTTTTCCCTTCAAATGCCAGCACAGGCCTGGGGGTACAGGTTTGGTTTGTGACATCAATGACCAGGCTGTGTCTCACCACCTCCATGTGACCCACAACTGTGCTGTGAACAAAACCACAGGAAACATCTAAAAACTCTTTGTGCTGCTTGATTGGGAATTCAGGTCAAAATGAAGAGAAGATTAGCTTAAACTGCTAAAAATCTCCTCAGAAACAGCAGCAACAGGCTCCTACACACTATTTCCTGCCAACCACACTCACCTGGACACAGATGGAAATGAATTTGCCTAAAACCTCAGAGAAAAACTTCAAAACGTTTTATAGACTTTGTACCTGACCTGTTACAAGTGGCATTTTAACAGGACTTCACCAGCAAGACTTCTAGGTCTAGTTTTAGATCACAAGTAGTTAATCATCAGGAAAAAGAGCCCCAAGTATAATTGGGGATTACACAGCAAAGAAAGAAGGAGCTGAGAAAGCCTGCTCTAGCTTAAATAACACCACAGAACAAAATTAATGCCAGAACCATGGACTACCTTCGAGATTATAAGTTTGTTGTGTAAAGCAGTGTTAGGAACTAGTATAATTTGGTTTATATCCTATTCTCCCTTCCTACTGTGTGTTGTTTTGGGCTTTTTCTTGGTCAGCAAAACATTCCACTGAGCTACAATTCTCTTCCTAATCCTCCCCGCTGCAAAAAACACTTGTGTAACCATGTCCAGAAGGCCAGCACATCCAATTCCTGAGTAAAGCTGTTCCTGGAAAACACCTCACCCTTCTATGCTGCTCTGCTTTGGTCATTGGTCTCAAAAAAGTGTTGGGTAACTGGAAAACCAAAAGCAGCTCAGTGCAGTTCCCAAAGTCCTGGTGTGAGGAATCAGAAGTAGTTTCAAACGAGCCCAAAGAACAATAGTATGGCAAGTCAATAACGGATTTAAATCACAACCTCCACAACACCGCTCATCTCCTCCAAACCGTTCAGTGCTGCTAATTCCCAGCACCAGGCCCCACTCAGCCAAACAAAAAACAATTTAATTTTGCCTGCAAAACCTTCTCAGTCAACCCAGCAGCCCATCCCAGCCCTGCCACAGAGCAGGAGGATTTCAGACAGCACTGAGCCACCCCCTCAGAGAACTTCTTTGGTAATTCAAGCACATCATTCATCTCTGGCTATCTCACACCCTCTCTGAGCCACTCCCTGCTTCAAGGGAACAACCTGAATCCACAGTGCTACAAGCAGCCACAAAGGCAGCCAGAACGCACTGCTCAGCACCTGGAGTGTTCTCCAGACTTCACCTGGCTTGACTTGAAAGGACTTGATCCTCAGCTGTGCAGTGAGGAGCCAGGCAGGGCCAATACTTACAGGAAAAAAGCAAAAAACTCATTGATCCGCAAGGAACTCATCAGGAAAACAGGCTGGGCTGGGGGACTGTTGGTAGAGCTACCAGTGACACCTGCACCCTGTTAACTACATGCACAGGCCCGTGGAATTAATTAAATACACAGATAATAAAAATTAGCTTCAGGAGCTGCACATGGAGGAGAGCAAACACCCGCAAAAGCATTCAAAACGCACCGCTCAGCACCTTAAAAATTCTCCAAACTTCCCCCGGCTTGAGTTTAAACGACTTTAATCCACAGCCGGGCAGCGGCAATACTTACAAAAAAAAAGCCAGAAACTCCTTGATCCACAAGGAGCTCATGAGGAAAACAGGCTGGGGGGACATAGTGGCAAAGCTGGCAGTGCCACCTGCACCCCGCTAACCACCGGCACAGACTCATCCGACGAAAACACACATACACATCTAATAGAAACTAGTTTTAGGAGCTGCACACGGAGAACGAAGGCGGTTTGCCATGTTTCCGCACATCCCGCTGTTTATCCCGGTGTTTATCCCGATCGCTGCCGCCCTGCGGGGCCCAGGGTCCTCTTGCCCAGGCCCAAGGCGGCAGCGGGGCCGGTACGAAGCCCCTCGGCGGGGCAGACACCGACCACTGACCCCCAGGACGAGCTATAACCGAGGGGACACGGCCACCCCCGCTGTCCCCGACCCCCGGCGGGCCCTCACCCCGCGGCTCTCACCGGCTGCCCCGGGCGGCGGGGCCGGCCCGGCCGCTCCGCTGCGCTGCTGCCGCCGCCGCAGCCCCTCACGGCCCCGCTGCCGCTCGGGCCCTCCCTCGGTCCCTCCCCGGGCTCCGGCGGAAGGGCGGGCGGCACCTCCGGGGCGGGACCGGGCCCGGAAGGAAGCGGGGCTCGGCCGCGTTGGGCGGAGCGGCGGCCGCGGGGCTGAGGGGACACCGGGCGGGGTGGAAGGCGAGCGGCCGCTGTGAGGGGCAGCGCGGCCGGCACACGGCCGTGCTGCTGCTGTGAACACGGGCACGGCCCCTCTTCTCAGCCTTCTGTTACCGACCTGTCCTGTTACCAACACAGGCACAGCCCCTCAGCCTTTTGTTACCAACACGGNGCGGGGCAGACACCGACCACTGACCCCCAGGACGAGCTATAACCGAGGGGACACGGCCACCCCCGCTGTCCCCGACCCCCGGCGGGCCCTCACCCCGCGGCTCTCACCGGCTGCCCCGGGCGGCGGGGCCGGCCCGGCCGCTCCGCTGCGCTGCTGCCGCCGCCGCAGCCCCTCACGGCCCCGCTGCCGCTCGGGCCCTCCCTCGGTCCCTCCCCGGGCTCCGGCGGAAGGGCGGGCGGNTTGTTACCGACCTCTCCTGTTACCAACACAGGCACATCCCCTCTCCTCAGCCTTCTGTTCCCGACCCCTCCCAGCGTAGCCAGTTCCCACCCTGCAGCCTCCCTTCATCTCCCGGCTCCTCAGGGCTCCAGGGCCCGGCCCTGGCCCCACACGAGCCCCCCCAGAGCTGCCTTTGGGAAATATAAAAATACCCGCTGCTATTTCAAACTTCTCTTTGCACGCTCACTTACAAAGTGTTGTGTGCTGGTTTCTATTTTTTTTTTTCCCCTCTTTTTCTCAGCACGGACATCCCACTGTGAGGCAGGGAGCGCTTCAGCAGGAGAGATGGACAGTAAGGAAATTACTTCAGAACACGGGGAAAATTCTTCTGAACGCAGGCAGAAAGGTTCTTTTTGAGCACTGCAGAACCAGGGGCAGCTGCCGGGACCGCCGCTGTGCCGTGTCTCAGGAATGGGTGGGGAGGATGGAATGGAATCATTGCAATGACCCTATCCCGGGTCGGTGTCCCCGAGCACTCACTGCACAAGTGCCACCTGCTCAGAAAGTGATGATCAACGACTAAATGCCATTAAAACAGCCCGGGACAGAGATTCCGGGCTTAATTTTCATTTCCAGTCAAGCAAAGCACACTCAAATCCCAGGGAAGGTGAGGAAAAGCACCGCAGCGGCTGCAGACCAGATGAGCCAGAATTCCAACAGTTTTCAGTATCATAGTCTTTTATTGCACAACACAACCTTTATATCCACGTTTTCGTCTATGTGTTTTAAATAAAAAAACATACAGACTATATAGTACCTAAACTGAAAAGTCAAAAGTATTAAGAAATAATACACTGCAGTACTCACAGTATTGAACATCACACGTCAACGTAATTATTAACAAAACACATTTGGAGATAATTCCAAACCCTGATCGTTAGCATCCAGGCTGGATTTTCAAAGGCATTACGGGTTACAATGCATAGACACATACAATTAATAATTCAGCAAAACAAAATCCATTTATAAAAGTCACAGTGAAAGTGGAGGTAAACCTATACTAAGCTTGTGTAAGTAAAATGACCATGAACTGCTGCTCTGGGAAGTGATTTCCAGTTAGAGAATTATATACAGGAGATAATAACAGAACAGAATTATCCTCTGAAATCAGCTTATTTGCAGAAAGATAAAGAAAGACTGGAGGGGTTTTTTTGGTCATAGCCCAAAACTTAGAACTATCCTGGGTCCTCTGTGCCATGTGTGAAAAACCTAAAAACATCTTCAGGGCTCAGTAATGCCAACCACAACTCAAAGCCAGCGGGGTCTATAAATTGTCCAGGGTAAAGTAGTCATTAAAAGAAGTGAAAGAAATCTATCCCAGAGTTTAGAATGAGAAAATTTTTCTGCAGTGTCTGCTCTGAAATCTCCCCTTACCTGCCAGGCAGTTGTGTCCCAAGTGACCATGCAGAGAAGAAAGCTCCAGCTGTGACATCCAGGTGCTCCAAAGCAGATCCAGCAGTGTGACCCTGCAGCCACCTCACTTGTCACTGCTGCAATCCACAGGCACTGGCTTTTGTCACCCTTTCATCTCCCAGCACCGCAGCACGATGGATTTCCACACAAATGGGTGAGCAGTGGAGGGCTCACACAAGTGGGGTGGATGCTCCTGTACCTCACACAGCACAAGAGCTGAATCCAAGCACAAGGAACGGCTCTGCAGTGGGAACAACCAGCTCTGACAGGAATTTGTCCCTGCTGCCACTTCCATCATGTCCCCTGTCATCTCTAAACAACCAGCAGTGAGGATAAACCTGGGAACGAGGGCTCCCAGGGCTTGCAAATGCCAAATGAAGCTACAAAACCTTTAATTATAGCAGTAATTAGCTTTTTAGGGAAAAAAAGCAAACCCAAAAAACAGATGAGGGCTCGTGCAGCTCACAGCAAGGCCCTCAGCTCCCAAAATACAGTTCTTAGGCTGAATACATATTCCTATGTAAGCCCTTAAAAGAAGTAAGAGTTTATATTTCTTAACAGTCACTAGAAAAAAATAAAGCAGAATAGTGAAATTGCAGTGATTGTGTACTCTGTTAGTTTAATCCATTTATTCAGTTATTTTTTAGAGTAATGAGATTTTATAAATAAGATTCTTTAAACACTAACAGTCATCATACTGCAGTATTAAAATATTCATTTAATAATGAGTTTAAAATAGGCTGAGTATTCACCTGGCAGACAGAGAAGAGAGGAATTTCCTGCACATGGAATTGGAGCTGTGAAAAGTTAGAGAAGGGGCTAGGGATGCTCATCTCCTCCTAACAAATCACCTAACAAATGGGGGTCTGGGGATCAGCATCTCCAAGTTTTCCTTTCCAGGTACTGAGGGATGTCCCTGGGGAATGAATTCCCTCCCACTCCCCTATGTCCAAAAACCAGTGCTCAGGACACAGTGGAAAAGAGCTCACTGGGAAAACTCAGATACACCAAAAAACTCAAATAAAAGGGCTCAAATAAAAGGACTGCCCGACCTCTGTATCACAAAACATCCATTGCACCAACTCGGGGCTTAACAAAGCTATAGGTGGAGTTTAAAATCTCCACATCAGGGTTTAACAAAGCCATCGGAGCAGTTTAAAATCTCCACAACAGGGCTTAACAGAGCTATTGGTGGCGTTTAAAATCTCCACATCCTTCAGTTTGCTGGAATTTTAACAATCCCCAAAGCCAGGTTTAGGTGCTCCTGTAAATCAGCTCAAGACAAATGTTTGAGTTTTGCCTTCAGGGATCTGCAAGCCAGCCCCTGTGACCACTGTGTCCCCAGGAATGGAGCCTGGAGGGGATTAGGGAGCCCTGATTCTCCTCAGGGAGATCCCTGCTTTTCCTGTTACCTTCACAGCCTTGGGATAGGTGATTTTCCAACTGAGGCATGAGCTGGCTTATCACAAAACCAATATTTAACTCAACCCTTATCACTCTTGCCACATTCAGGGAAGAATATTACACAACTGACAACAAAATTTCAAAAATATTCACATGAACAAATGCAGGTATTTGCATATATTACATCATGAGGTGTCTCCCAAGCAGAATTCCTAAAATTTCAAAAAAATCCCTCAAAAGGGGGTGATGCAGAAATTCCTGCTGCAATTATTTACTGTTTTTGTTTAAGGTAACTAGAAGTGCTTCCAAAAAAAAAAAAAAAAAAAAAGAACTCACCCCCTCACAATCGACCCCTCATTACNTCATCATCGATCCCTCATTACAGGCTAAAATAAAAATTAAAAATCCAGCACATGCCCCACAAGGACCAGAGAGGATCTGTTTATGGCACAAAGGCTTCCCAGATCAAAGCTGGCAGCACCTTCACTTTCCTGTGAGGAGGATGGAAGCTCGGCAAGGAATATTTCAGATTCCTGTGCAGAATATTGGGTATTCAAGTTAAAAGTCTACACCTAGTCCAAAAGTTGTTTTTAGATATTTTTTTAAGCTCTTCAACTCAGCAGCCATTAAGTGGTTGCTGTACATAAACACCTTTTATGTCATTTTTGAGTGCTTCATAAGGGTTATTTTCCTTTTTTCTTATTTTCCTACTTTTTATTTTCCTATTTTTATTTTCTTTTTTTTCCCCTTCCTATTTCACAAGCATAAAACAGATGCAGAAACATTTCATGTGCTGTGGAATTGCCCAATTCACTTCATATGAGACCTCCCTTTGTTCCCTGTTTAAAACCACTCCACAATGGATATAGAGGGAATGTTAAAAAATTTGGTTTTGTCAGGTTTTTGTTCACAGCAATGTAAAAAATAATTTAAAATTCTAATTTTAAATAAATATCCCTCAACTGTCCCACCATTCCTCCAATATTCAAATGGACAGGAGACCATTTACTGCTCCCAAACACAGGGATTTGGGAATTTGAGAGTGGAAAAGTGGCTTTGTAGATGATAAAGTGGCAAAAAAAGGTAAGGGAGCACAGAAAAATATACATTAGCAAAACTCTGGCCTGCCCAGGTATAAAGAAAAGTCCTAAAGGAAAAGGGAAAAAAAAAAAAGGCAGTATTCCTTAGTTTAATGATACAATTCTACACAAAAATCCCCAGTCCTCTCAAACATGGATTTAGTAGATCAGCCACTCCCATTTTTTGTTGCAAATGTAGAATTTCAAAAGCTCCAGGCCAAGAAAAGAGAATCAATCACGTTACACAACCCAGTTTTCAGATCACACTCCCCTGGCATCCACCTGCACAATTCCTCTGCTTCTGCCAAAAAATGAGCACAGGCTGGGCAAGAGCAGCTAAATCCCTGTAAACAAAGACTGCTTGGAACAATTAAAATATTGTTAACCTGAACAAATCACAAATCCCAGCACTAATTAAAGCTTGTGGGCTTAAATTCCTTTCCAGTATTGCACTTCATGTCTTCAGGAGGATGAGAACTTTGATTAAGACACAGCTGATACAGACCAAGATTTAAATTTTCTCTTTTTGGTTGGGTTGCTTTCCTTAATTATTTAAGCAATGAACAGGAAAAAGTTACAAAATCCCAGCATGTGCATATTAAGGAGTAACAAAAATGACTAAAACAGGAATTTTGTCATCACAGCTTCTCCTGAACAACAGCAGGGAAATTCCTAAAGCCAAACCAGAAAACACACTGTGAAAATCAAATTGTGATCCATTCCTACAAGGAGTGCTGGAATTTCAACCAGAGTTCTGTAAATGCATTTATGGGAAGTGGTAAAAAAACCACTGAAAATTCCAGTAACACTGCAATTCTCATTGTAATCTGAATATTGTAAATATCTGTAATTCTGAACATCTGAAAATCCTGAACTTAAATATCTGAAGTGCACAAGCAGCCAAAACTTTGTAAGGCTCAGCTTTAAGATGTTCTTTAATTTTATAAGAAATTGTGGTTTGCAGTTTAGATTCCTTGGGAAGAAAGAAAAAAATGAAGGCAGCAAAGCAGCAAAGAAACCAAGCAAAACTTCTCCTCCTTGCAGGGAAACTTTAGTCTCAGTTTAACTTTTAATTTTGGGTTGCCAAACACGACTCCAAGAACCTGGAACACCAAGGCCATTATTTCAGGAAACAATTGAAACAAACTTAAATTTAGATCCAAATGTGCAGAACTCCCTCTATTCAAATTTATCTCTGCCCTTGAAACTCAGCACTTGACAATGATCCTGTGTCAGGATTGCAGAGATCAGTAGGGAGACACCCACCCACAGAGACAATTTCCTTCCTAAATTAAATATCTGAAAGGGTGACAAGGCAAAAAAATGGTCTCTTTTTTTTTGCAAGACAATTTGATCCTTAAGTTCTTAGAGTTATTCTAAAAATTACCTCAGAAAACTGAGGATTTTGATCACTGTCATTAATGTTTCTGAAGAATTTTGGTCAGAAGTTTAATTAAGCAATATTCTTGGATTAATTAATCCAATGGAATGCAATATGCAAATATTTACTTTTTCTCTCTCTTTAAGATTATTTTGAAGCCCTTTCAAACGGGTTGGAGTTTTCTGAACCTCACAAAACAATAAGATTTTCACACTTTTGTCCCTCTCAGTTTTGGGCTGAATTCAGTAGTTGAAATTTGGGATGTGGTTGCTCATCTCAGCAGTACAAAAATGACCTTCTGAAGAAAATATGATTCTGCAGTGGCTGCCTTTTCCAGCATGGAAAGAATTTCCTGCTGCTTTAGAGAGGAGAAGTATCTGAATATGAAATTCGAATTTTGTTTTTCCTTCTATGACACCAAGAAGGGTCAACAAGAAAGATAAAATTAAGATTTAATTGTCTGAAAAAGGTGAGGTGAAGGAAGCACTTGTCTATTATCATCTGACTTTAAGTCTAAAATAAAGTTTAATACCACAGAATGTAAAAAGAGTCAGTAATAAAATAATATACATTAAATATTCCTCTTACTACTGCTAATAGGAACATACAGACAGGGTTTTCTCATTTACCAAAAGCCTTTGTAAATGACCTGATTCTAAAGAGCTTTTTTTTTTTTTTTGTAGATATTGTAAACATTTAGAATTTCTAAGGCTAAAAACAGGCACAAGTCTTCCATGAACAGTTATTATTCCTAAAAGCATTAAGGAATATATTCCAGATCTGCTATTCCTTTTGATAACAACAGAAATAATTGAAGTACAACATTATAATTCACAACATAGATTCTTAATTAAAAAAGAAATACAGCTTAACCCTGACAACAATTAATAATATATAAGGAATACTCCTTTTTTTTTTTTTTTAATTATCTAGTACATCAAAATGCCATTTCCAGAATCTTTGTGCTGGGTGTGACTCAAATTTTATAAAGCTGAAGGAGGAACTAAAATATTTGTAAGAGGGTAAAACTGAGAAGTCAGCTTTAGTAGCACAGATTCCCAAAAATGCAGGAAAAATCTGCAATTCCATCCTGAAGCCACGTGGTTGGTGGCACCTTTTAGCAGATGTTCAGCCACTCCCCTCCATCCTTTCCATGAGGTGATTCTGTTTTGTGCCTTGTTAAGGTACCTGAGCCAACAGTCTGATTTCAGGCTGGTTTTTTCAAGTTTCCAGAGGTTTTCCCAACCCCTGCCAGCAGGCTGATCCCAAGGAATGTGAGCAGTAACACTTCTGCCAAGAACATTTGTCCTCTAGGAGTCCTCTCACCCCTTGCTGTGCCACCAGGTGATCTTGAAAGAACATTTGTCCTCTAGAAGTCCTTTCATCCCTTTGCCACAACTCACCACCAGGTGATCATGAAAGAACATTTGTCCTCTAGGAGTCCTTTGATCCTTTGCTCAGCCACAACTCACCCCCAGGTGATCACAAAAGACCATTTTTCCCCCAGGAGTCTTTGATGCCTTGCTCAGGTGGCAGAGCTCACCACCAGGTGATCTTGAACTCGTAGATGGGGCGCTTGCAGTAGTAGTGGTTGATGAGGTGCTTGTCACACACGCCGATGCACTGGTGGTCCACGGCGATGCCACGGGCCGACAGGTCGGTGACAATGCAGTGCAGGAGGTCGTAGACGTCGGCCACGGCCTCCCAGGGCCCGAAGGACACGTCCACCTCGCAGTGGTGCTCGAAGAGCTTGGTCTCGCTCTCGCTGCGCTCGAAGCGCAGGGAGTTGAAGTGGGGGCACTCGTAGGGAGTGATGGGCATCTCCTCCTTGAACACACACACCTTGAGCTTGGCAAACCTGGCCTTCCTCTGCATGGCTCGCAGCTTGGCTATCTCGATGATGCGCTCCAGGTGGTCTGCAAAGAGACACAGGCTTGAGGAGCCGAGGGATCGCCGAGGTGTTGCTATGAACATATTACAAATTTCTCTGTGTGTAAGCCTTCTGATCTGTTTTCCCATGGGAGAACATCCTTTTGCTGTTCTTTTACTCTGTATAAGCTTTCTGTAAACAAAATGTCTGGTGTTCTTCAAAGACATTTTAGAATTCCTCGGCCTCCTCCTTGAGAGTGGGAGAAGGAGCTGAAAGACTGTAATCTTTCTGATATTGTAAGCATTCAGACATTGCTTGGACGAAGCAGCAGCAGGAGCATGGAGAATGCTCTCTGCTGAGCAGATATAGAAAAATACTAGAATTATAGAGTCATTTTAATAAATCATATTTAGCCTTCTGATTTATTGTCAAGAGTCCTTTCTTCAATGTATGGACCACAACGATACCGAGGAAAAGAGATCAGAAGCAATTACTTCATGTGAAACATTTCACTGCAGGTGTTCTCAGTGTGAGATTAGCAGCATGGAGCAAAATACAGAATAATCAAATCAATCTCTGTTATCTGGTGAGCTTAGTGGCCTCATTATATGCCCAAGTTAATTCAGTTGCAAGTCCTGACAGAACAAATGCAGACAAACCCTCTCATTTAATAACATTACAGCCTAATCTTGCTCCCTTTTAAGCACAGAAATCCATACCTTGGGATGCAGCAGGATGTGGAGACCTGAAAGATCCAAACAGTATAAAAAAATACAGAATAAACTTCCCAGCTGCAATGGGATCAGTTTGGGAGCTGAGAGCAGACTGAAAGCACAAGATTTAACACTGGAATCCCACTAGAAGAAACAGTCAGTGCTACTTTGTTTATTTACCTTTGTAATATGGCATTAGGCCCAGGAAAGCTTGTCTAACTTTTTCTCCTTTAAGAGGCTGGATATCCTCTAGATTGTCTAGCAAGGGTCCTATGGAATAATACTGAGCTTCCTTGTACACTGACCTCACTCGCTCTCGGGGGGGCAGGTCACCAGATCGTAGGAAGTTTAGTATGTCTCTAGAAAAAAGGGCAAAAATATCATTAACAAACACATCTCTGCCAAAACTGCTGCAGGCGGGAAAGGACAGGAAATGCTGGATATTCATTGTTTGCTCTATTGAGACAATAAGTGAAATAAATGAGCCATATTCCCAACATTTGTTTGTAAAACTGTTTGCAACGTTCAGGTTTCCAAGCCATTATTTCACATTTTGCCTCAGCTGATGTCAAAACTCATTTGAAAAAATATCAGTGGACTTTAAACCAAACATTCAGTGTGGAGGAAACCATTTATAAGACAGAAGAGGCCAGAATGTTTCATGAGAAAGAAACTGTGATCACTGCATTTCAAATTTAGGTCTGGTACAAAATAAACTTTTGCATTTTCCCAGAGAATCGTGTTCTTGGACATTTTATTCCACACAGATCTAGCTGAATGGATGGGACATCTGCAGAGGAGGTTTCTCATCACAGATCAGGGCCATTTACAGAATAACAATCAGAATTTTTTTAAAGGAGAGAGAACATTTCCTGGTAGTTCTGAAACACTGTTGAGCAACAGGATCTTTTGACAGGGAAAGAAATCACTTTATAAGTGTTAACCAACAAAACCCTTTTCACTTTAAAAGTGTTAACCAAGAAAACCTTATCAAATAAAAGAAGCATTACTGCAATCTTAGAATGACAACAAATACAGCATGTGCTAACCTGGCTCTCTGTTCCAGCTCTGTTTTCAATTGAGGTTGATAACATCACAAATTAATTGATGTTCCAACAATTGCCTCATGTAAAGACACAATTATTTTAGAATAAACACAGTGGCTTAATCTATCTCTGTCCCAGATTATGGTACAACTCAAAAGTGCTTTGAAAATAATTCAATGTTCCTCTGTTGAAGATATAAGGAAACGTCTATAAAGGAGCAACAAGAAATTTGGGATAAATTGCAATGTGTGCTTAGGGCAAAGACCTGAACCCATGAATACTGATCACCTTTTTTAGCAATCTCACCCCAATTCAAACACTCTCCCACCACACTCTAATATGATTGCATTAGCAATCATGGCTAGCTTTATTAAAAATAAAATAAAAGCTGAGCACTTAGGAAGGAATCCTGGAGGTGAAGGAATATGGCACTACCAACAAAAATATTTTAGAAAAAGAAATTATTTAAAGGGTTGTGCCTTTTCTTTAGCAGTTATATCCTGTTTAAAGATTGAAAACATCATATTTTCAACTGTGTAAGAACTCTAGATTAATTCCTTCCATTCTCTCTTCCTTACAGATACTGAATATCAATTAAAACCCAGTGTCGTGCAAAGGAGTTTCCTATTTCCAAACACTTCTTTAAACCATCAAAACAACTTGATACCTTGAGAGGAGATACTCTAGGGGAGACAGTGCACAAATTCAAAGCATTTCTTGTTTTTCCTTTCCCGCTGCACAACCAACAAAGAGTTTTTAAACTGCAGTTACTCCTGTGATGCTTTGAAGGCGTGCAACGTTAAATGCTGCACTTTAAGGAAAAAAAGTGCTAAAAATAAGTCTAAAACCAAGCTTAAAGAGAAGTTTTTAGTAAGAACTTTCAAAGGCTGCCCTGGGGAGCTGTACATACCCGAAGTAGGTGCCATCCCTGTCGATGAAGTACCTGCCCTCAGCGTCCGTGGGGATGTAGTGCCTGCCACTGAACATGGCTGCCAGCATGGTGTCCTCGTACCTGCGCAGCGTGGACAGCCTGGTGGTGAAGAACATCCCCCCCACGTTCAGTGGGACAACTTCTGGGAACTGCAAAAGCAACCAGGACATCAGAAAGGAGCCTCCAGTCCTCTGCAGGTGGCAAAGGGCACAGCTTTCAAAAGGCACCCGCGGTTTGTCACCAGGAGAAATGTGTGCTTCCTGCCCCACTGGCACAGATCAAGGAGCTTTGAGGGGTCAAAATTTGGATGCTTTGGCTGCTGGGAGGGATCAGGGAGTGGTTTAGTTGTAGCTGGGAATCTGAAACAGCAGAAATCACTCAGCTGGAATAGCAGATATTTGAGATATTAATGCCTCCTCTTTTGGGGAAAGGAAAGAACAAAACAAAACCCCTCCCCCAGCCTTACACAGTGAGAAAAAAAACGGGAAGAAATCTCAGCCTTAGGACTTGCACTCTGCTGGTTCCTTTACACAACCAGACTAAACTATACACTGAAAAAAAATTGTATTTCTTTACATCCGGCCTAAAATCTTACTATCACACCCCAGGATGCCCTGAGTACCAGAATAAACACTTAACTGCATGTCTCAAGTCCAAACCTGGATGGAACTTGTAAGTAAAGCTGCCGAGCTACTCAAATAAATTCAAGAGACTTTGTTTTATTCAAACGCGTTAAGTGAGCTGGGTATCCACAAGGAAATCCTGAATTCCTCAGCACCTGAGCAGTCAGTGCTGCCGTGACCATCCCCATCTCAGGTGAGCTCTTACCTGCTGAGGCAGCAGAGGTAGCGCCTGTCCTGCCTGGGTGGCGGTGGGAGTGGCCGGCTCTTGGAAATCATCCTCTGCATCCGAGCTCGACATGGCATCATCCGGGGTGGCACTCACTTTGCTCTGCCCCGTGACTACCACCATCCCTCTGGCTCTGGGGAGCAGCTCTGCTGGGTAGGAGGCCGTGGCAGTGCTGAAGGGAGACCCAAATTAATTACCCAAATTCCCCCGATCACCGGCGCGCTCCCCGCAGCGGCCGCGGCGCCCCGAGCGTTCCCAGCGGCAGCGTTATTCCCGGGAAAAGGAGGAGCAGGGATGCCAAGCACCCCGGGAGAAGGCTGCGGGCAGGAATGCCGCTGGCACAGCTGGTCCAAGGCCCTCCAGCCGCGGAGCCGCTGGCAGGGGCTGGGAAGAGCCCGGCATCCATTGGCTGCGCGGTGCAGGGAGCGATTGGCTCCGGCGCGGCTTTGCAGGAAAATGTCATTTGCTGGGAGAATTTGGGTGGCCGCTGTCCCAGCCTGTCCCTCGCCAGGGGCGGGATGCAGGAACACGGCCCTGCCAGGGGCGGGATGCAGGGACGTGTCCCTGCCACATTGGCGACACCCGGCTCCGTCTGTCACCTTCAGCCGCTCGCCGGCAGCGGGGACGGGCACGGGGAGGGCTCGGCGGGGCTCTGGAATTCCCTGGGAAATGGGAAAACCGGGATTTCTCAGCAGCCAGGCCAAGCAGGCGTTTCCCTGCCTCGCATCACACCAGACGTGGACGTGAGACACGAACAGTGAACTCTCCTTGTCACGCTGCTGATTATCAATTGAATTTAGCACCTGCAAGGCTTCTCAGTGCATCCCCAACGGGAGATGCACTGACAAACTGCACCAGAAAATAATAATTGAAAGAGCAGAGCAGCAAACAGAAACCCCGCTGCTGTCCTTACACTGCATTATGTAAAATCCCTGTTCCCAGGATGTCTCCAGCAGCATCACAACTCCCTAACAAAGACATCCCACTACCAGAAGCTTTATTTACCTCCAAACCTCCTCTCAAGTCACTATAAAATATAGAAAGAGGAGGATCATTTGCACAAGCACATCTGGCACATTTATTTATTAAAGAAAGGATGCTTCCCCTCAAAATCAGCAAGAAAAAATGACATAAAATTTTAAAAATCCGCCTTAATAATTCTGCTAACAGTCATTGTGCACACTGTTAGATCTCAGCTCTTAAAGGAAATATTGAGTACAGAGTGAACCCAGACAGAGCTGGGATGCTCCTGAGCAAAACAGGTACTTTATAGAGACCTGATCAGACAAAAAATCTCCACATTCTGTGGGAGTGTTCACAGCCCTCTTTCCCCAAAATCTGGAGATGAATTCTAGATCCTGTTAAACACCCCTAATAAACACAGATAAGTAGCTACTGTGAAATTCCAAACATTTTTGTTTAAGCTGCAGCTCATTAAGAGGGTTGGCTCAGCTCAGAGAGGGATTTAATTTCTCTTCTCTATAGTTCATAATCATTTTCCACCCCAGTCCAATGCACAGGCAGATAAATAAGGATGGAAATGCTTCTGAAGGGCCACACCCTATTAAAAATTTTAGTATTTGTCCTAAAACAATGTTTATTCTGACATCATAATTATCCAAACAACTCAACTATGCCTCACAGATAAAGAACAGACACAATATAAATGAAGCATTATTTTGCTAGGGATTCCTTTAAGGAGATAAACAAGTTATCAGCCAGAAAGAGCTTGCAGAACAGCATTTATAAGATGCATAGTCAAAAATTGAGGGTGAGCCTGTATTTACTGTGAATGTATTATTTATAATGCGGCAACTTGACACCAGTGCTTTGGCTGCTATTTCTAGTTCTAGTTCTCTTTAAAATACTCAAAAGAACACAAGATTGACCAAAAATGTGTTCTTTGTCTGCATTTTTCAAGGATGTCCCATAGATTTCACTTCAGTGGGGTGTAGTGTGATAAACAACATTCACTCCATTAAATATATCAGCATTATTGACCACAGAATGGGTTTTTGGGGTAAGTTCATCCATTTGGCACTGCACCAAAAAGGGCCTCTGTCCTAACAGAGCTAGAGGCCTGAGAAAAAGAGATTTTTCTCTTTCATAATCTCCTTCAATATGACACCAAGGTTTAAGAAAAAAAAGCCATGAGACAGCATTAATTATGTTCTGCTCAGGAGTACCAACCTTGTCTGCCATTGGAACACGCACACAAAACAATCCCTCAGTAATGAGGTTTAGCAGACCATCATGAGACCAGGATTTTGAGAGCAAGCTTAGTGGCAATAAAAACATTAATGACTGACAAGCTGAACCTGTTTTTTGACGTTCATTAAAAGGTGAGTGAAGTCCCTCTCTAGGCTGGCTTCACCTGTTCACCCAGGGAGCAGTGAAACAGAGCTGTGCTGACAGGAGCAGAGTCCTCCTAAAAGAAAAGCAGAAGTTAATCAGTTCATTTCATGAGGAAAACACATCCATCTGAATCCCAGAATAGTTTGGGTTGAACTGGACCTTAAAGATCATCCAGTTCCACCCCCCTGCCATGTCCACAGACCAGGTTGCTCCAAACCCCATCCAAACCTGGGCTGATCCTTTTCTTTGCACTTAAATCATATGCAATAATTATTAACTATGTGCAGAAATATTCCTTTGTTAAATCCCTCATTAAATTTACAGAATTTCTTTATTTAAACTAAGCAAATGCCTCCATTTCACTTTCAAATACATCTAGATCTAGATCAACAGATTGGAAAACACCACCAATAAACAAAATTATTAAATCAAATATTTGATTGAACCACATAGCAGCAGCATCCAACTCTACCAGAAATGCCTCCTTCCAGTCCTTCCACCTGTCCTTTAAAAGCAGGGATTGCTTCCTGGAGCTTTGCTGGGGACAGCTCAGATATTGTCCCACACACAGCATAAAGCTCAGTAAATGAACTGGTCCTGCCAGTTTGGCTTCATTCCACAGAGAATGAAAGCAACCCTTGAACTGGGCTTGATGCTAAGATTTTATAAAAGCTTTTCAAGGCTTTGCTGTTCCCTCAACTTCTCCATACTGGTTTAAACAACTTTTTCTTAAATACCTTCTGAGGTTGCACCAGTGTTGGCAAAGTTACAAACCCCAAATTACATACCAACAAAAAATGACATAATGGTTATACAGTCAAAGGCTTTTTTATCAAGGTTCTGATGTATGAACCCATCACATGAGTCCCATCAGAACCAGGTTCCCACAAACTCCTGTTCAAAGGTAACTCTTTGGGATGTGCTTTTTGGGGGAGATACCAACTGGACTGTTAGAAGGCTCCTCCTTTTTAAAGGGAAACTGGGGTAGAATGAGACCTGATTTAGCAGCGTCTGCGCCACCAACTTCAAGAGACACAGATGATTGAAAGGTTTGTGTGAACACAGGGGGAACAGACACAGCATCCAGCAAACTCCAATGAATCTGTGTCAGAACAGCAAAAAAACATCTTGGAAGAGGGGCTGGGATCTCTGAGCTGTAATAAACTGTGTTATACATTGGCCTGGAGAATCCTGGACTGTAAAATCCCAGCATCTCTAGTCATAAACAACAACAGAGAGTATGATGCAAGGGCAGTGTAACTCAACTTCTGCAGCCGAGAGCAAAGACAGGGTGTACGGGTGGGTCGGGTGGGACTCTCCATCACAGTGACCTTGCAGGCAGGAGCAGGACAGCAGGGACACCTGGCTGGGGGCTGGGTGAAGGACACTGGGGCTGCACTCAGTGGTGCCTGGCACTGTCCCTCACACAGAAGCCCAGAGCTTTTAGAGCTTGGCGCCGTGTGACAGCTGTGAGGAGCCACCACACACACACATCACCACAGCAGGTGCATGGGGCAGCACAAACCCAGGCGGCGGGCGCGCCAACAGTCAGGCAAATAACCAAATATTCATTAAGAACTAATTAATAATTCACTCTTAACGCTCACCTGGCGCCTTGCCAGGGTGACAGCCTGACTGGCGAGGGGGTGACCCCGGCCGCGGTCCCTCCGCTCCCCGAACCCCTCCAGCCCCGCGGCCTCCCCGCCGCTCCCTCACCTGCCGCGGGTCGGCACCGGAGCCCCGGCCGCGGGGAAAGCCCCGCGGGGGATGGAGGGGATGAGGGAGGGATGGGGGAGGGATGAGGGAGGGATGAGGGGAGCGGGGCCGGCTGTCCCCGCCCGCGGCGCGGCTCGGCTCCGGCCCGGGGGGAGCGGCCGCGGCCCCGCGTCACGTACGGGCCCATCCGGGTCCCGGCGGGCGGAGCCGCCCGGGCGGCAGCGGGAGCGGCGGCGGCACCGGGGTTCATCCCTCGGAGCCCCGCGGCTCCCAGGGACACGCCCAGCGGTAATTAGCCGGGGTAATTAGCGGCCTCGGGAGCGGCGGGGCCGCGCTGCCCTCAGCCGGCAGCAGGGGAGGCCCCGGGATCGCGTGTGGGAAGGAAACCCTCGCTCCTCGAGGCTGTGTGATCGCCCCAAACGGAGCAACAGAGAAACGGAGGAAAAGCAGAACTCGGTCAGATCCAGAATCCGAGGAAATAGGAATATTTCGGCACGAGCTCCTCTCAAAACCAGTGGGGAATGCTGAGACCACCGTCACCGCCTGGAACCAGAAACTGAGACACAACAACCATCCCAAAAACACCTCATGGAAATAACCCTGTTCCACACTGGATCCTAAAGATCGGAACTTTAGGATACAACTCGCAGCGGCAGTTTCCCCCCAGCAGAGCATCTCTGAACAACATTACTTTTGGGGAACAAATTCAAGAGTCTAAAAATTACCTACTTCTTGCTGCAGTAAACAAATCTCACGTTATACCTCTCAGTGGGACACTTCAATTTACTATTTCTTCA
This sequence comes from Leptocoma aspasia, assembly GCA_013399835.1. Classification (NCBI taxonomy): domain Eukaryota; kingdom Metazoa; phylum Chordata; class Aves; order Passeriformes; family Nectariniidae; genus Leptocoma; species Leptocoma aspasia. Next base: position 38,250 of record VXAX01006834.1, read on the forward strand.
TCACCCAGCTATTAAAAGCAAACAAAAAGCATTAAATTGGAAACCTTAAAATAAGATCTAAACCAAGATATGAGATCATATCTCCCCTCACATCAATATCTTGAATTATAACTAACACATCAATATCTTGAATTATTTAAATCTTAAGTTGGAAGGAAAACCATTAATTAATAAATAAATAAACAAAAAACACATTTAAAGCATTTATTTTGAAAAATAAAATACAAAAGATCATTGAATTGTAATTGTACATGTAATTTATCAACCTTTTTTTTTTAAATAAAAGATATTTAACATTTTCCACATATGAATAAAACAAACAACTTTTCCACCAATAATCTTTCAGGACAAGCACAGACCACTCTTGAAAGCTTTGTACATTTAAAACCAAACTGCTACAAGAAACAAAAACATCTTTGAAGATGGAGCCCAGTAATTAAACCAGAGGAGCAATTTCAGAAACGAGCATTGCTTTTGCATTTTTTAATTCTTTAAAAAAATAGTTGTGCCAATGTAATGCAGTTCTACATTAACATCAGTGTGGGGTTTTTTTTTGTTTGTTTGTTTTTTAACAGGTTTACATGCGCTCACAACAGCAAAATTTGGAATAAAAACAGGATGAAAGAAACAGGAGAGGACACTCTGAAGAGAGCAGGCCATGAGCAGCACACCTCTGATCCCAGGGGGACAGGCCTGAGGGATCATTCCCATGGAAAAGGCAGCAGTTGATCTAAGGAAAAATAAATAAAAGTTATGTTGGAGCTTTCCTGGTAATATCCAGCTTTTTATCCCGGACAGCATTTTGGAATTACAAATAATGCAGAATTAGGAGTAAGCACTGTTGTCTCAGCAGGTGGAAAGTCACTGCCAAGACAAATCCCATTCCTATAAGGAATGTTGTCCATCCTTTATCATTACAGAGACTGCTTGGAGCTTAGAGCAAAAAAAAAAAAAAAAATTTGATTTTACACTTATATTCCCAAACCCTTGTGACCCAGTGGGGAGTTCTGCTGGGAAGTTCCCAGTTTGGTTTCTCAGAAACTGGGCAGCAGCTTTAGACAGAAATATTGCAGGTTGAAATCCATTTTTCAGAGCTAAGTGGCAAAATGAGGTTGATGCTTTAGTAATTTTAAATTGACTGTGTGAAAAGATGATGGTTTCTCTATTGATTTCACAGGGAAGGCCTGTAATTCATCTCTGGGAAGCTTTTAGATCCATTATTTCCACACAGAGCAGTGGTTTTGGCTATATTTAGGGTGTTTATATTTATGGCCAAGTAAGGATCTATTTTGGGGATATTATTTTGGGCACATTACTTTGGGCTATTTTTAAACTGGATTTAAATTTTGCCATCTTTTGTTGTCAGGCCAGAACATCTGATAGCAGGGCTGGCAAGTAAAAATCCTGGATTAACACAGGAAATCTTGCATCACTCATTCCTTAACTGGACTGGAATTTACTCAGCTCCCTGCAAAATTGTGTCACTGTTTATTCAGAGACTAAAATGCAGCTTTTTAAAAATACTGGCTATGAGATGTTAAATCAAATATTACAAACCAGCTCATCTTTAGCAGTTTCCTTTAAAAAAACAGATCTTCATATTTGTCTTACCCATGAAGTTACAGAAGTTAAACAAAAATAATCTTAAATTAAGAACAACAAATAAGCAGAACTGCAAGGCTCTTTTATTACCTTCTGTGCAAGAAATGTCCATTTTATCTTCTATTCCATAGGTTCAGTCTGTCAAAAAAATAAAATTAAATTAGCTATTTTACATTAGAGGACAAAAATATCAGTACCAATGTCTGTTCTCCAAACATGTGAACTGTTTAGTTACATTAAAACTAAAGGAGAACACAATCAGCATAAATTTGATAAATTTTTTATGGTTTAAGGAATATTTTTTTACTCTTCCACAGTGCTTTTTTTTATCTTTTAGATGGTCTGTCTTTGCTCTGGATAAATCTGCTCAGATTTTGGTAAATACTGCATTTAACCCAGCTAATTGTATAAATCCACCTCCTGGAATTTAGCAGAAGCCTCCCTATCCTCTGGAGTGAAGAAGGAATTTATCAGTCAGAGTGGCCCAGGTTCTTTTGGGTATCCCAGGATAACTGAAAACCACAAACAGCACAGCTTAACTGATACTGTATGCAAACAAGGATTTTAAAGATTTAACCCAGGATTTATTCAAAATCAAGGATTTTTTTTTGCTAGCACACCGTCTATACACAGTGTGCTCAGTTCTGAAGGATCTCCCTGCCCTCTCCAGAAATCCTTCTCAGCAATATTTCCCCTCCTGCTAAGGCACACCCCATTCCTGCAGCTTTCTGGTGGCCAACCCTGCAATCCCAGCAGCAATCCCATGTGGAAGTGACCCCAGCAGGCTCCTGGGAATTCAGCAGCACACATGGAGCAGACACTGTGACAGGGACAATGCTGGCAGCAAACAGGGCTGGGATGCTTCTCCAGAGCTGAGCAAAGCAGGAGCACTGAGTGATCCAAGCAGGCAAACAGGCAGGAGAAAGCCAAGCCCACGTTAGAGATCACACAAAGGCTGCTCAGAAAGATTTGGTGGCCACAGCAGGGTTATTTTCTGAAAACATGGAACACACACTACAGCTATGGCACTTCACTGATCCACGTTCATTTTATCTTGCCACGAGACTTCCTTTCTACTGTCTTCTTTGGCTGGAACAAAAGAAACCAGTTTTCTTTTTTAATCAAACCATTTTTATTTGAACAAATGGAGAAGTCAAAATGCTTTGTCTGTGGTAGATTCCTGGGTACTTTTAACCTGTCCCATCCCTGGCAGTGTCCAAGGCCAGGTTGGACAGGGCTTGGAGCAACCTGGGATAGTGGAAGGTGTCCCTGCCCATGGCAGGGGGTGAAACAAAAATGGTTTTTAAGGTCCCTTCAACCCAATTGAAAATTCTGGGATTTTACAATTCTGTGATGTCCACAAGATCCTACAGTTTGAGAGCTTCACAATAAAGGTTTTTCTTTTTGTTTTTCTGCAGGTCCCTTAGGGAGCTGATGACAATGAACAGCATTTGGGGGGGGGGGGGACCAAATTGTGAATTTTCCCTANNNAAATTGTGAATTTTCACTAAAACCTGAAGTTCCATAGCACACTTGACTATTAAATCAACACCACCCCTATCCATGGCTGGATTTGTTGACTTTGATAATATCTCTATTTATTTTTAAAATCTCTCAGTACTTACAACTCTGCCCTCTGGACTAGACTTGCTTTAAACCAAGATAACAAAAGATAAAGCTCCTCTCCAAGTAACAAACTTTGCAGCTTGGTCCAGAAAAGAGGCTCAATTTTTCCTTCCATTTCACAGCAATATTCAGGCAGCTCAGGGTGCCAAACATCACTCCTAACTCTGGAGTTACACGTGGATTCAGGAAAGGTTTGGGATGCTGAGTTTGAGATTCCACCTCAATCTTGCCATCAATCAGAAAATCAAGCTCATGAAGAAATGGTTTATAAAGGCTGTTTGATATCATTTGCTGCTACACCCAAAAAAGGAAATTAATTCAATACTGTACCTGTGGCACTTCTTTGAGGAAGTCAGGAAGTTGAAATTCACCTTTATAGACCTGGAAAAACAAACAAAAATTATACTACTCAAAGCCCTCATTCACTGTTGTTTGAAATGCTGAAGAGCTTGTTAAGGGAAAGAAAAAAAATAAAATAAGGGTTTTTTTGTGTTGTTAGCATCCACTAATGCTAGAATATTAAATATTTTGGCAACATATTGTCTTCCCTCTAGAGGATAATTTTTAAAAGCTCTTTGCTTCGGAGAATAAACAATACAAAGGGGAAAAAGAAAAGTATTCTGTTAATTTTTTTCCCCAAAACAGAAGTATACTTGAAGAGTTTTACCATCCTGTCTACTGAAGCATAAAGACTGATCATCCCAACGTCATGACTGTGGTCTTGTGTGATCATTTCAAAATAAAAATTAAAAAAGGGCACAAACCTATTTGGAAAAAATCCAAAAAGCCAAGAAATGGAAACGGGGCTCCTCCAAACCTACTCAGAAACATTCCCTAAAGCCAGGAGATGGACATGGGTCTCCTCCAAAGCCTTGCTCTGAGCTGCACTCCCTGGTTTGTGTCACAGGAAGGAGCTCCAGGAAGTCAGGGGATGTTTATCCCCATTTTCTCTGCTCTCCCATGTGCAGATGAGCAGAGCACAAAGCCATGCCCAGCCTGGCAATATTCTGCAGTGGCTGGCACTGCAGCTGAGTCAGCTCTGAATTTCCTGCCCAGCAGATCCTGCTTTGGGATTGCATTCCCATCCCAATCCATCCCAGGCTTCACTGGGAGCAGGAATTACTACACACACACATTGTGGCACCCTGATATTCCATGGCTCAGAAAAAACAGGAACAGTTCTCATCTGTATTCAGCCAGGGGCCACTGGCATTCCCATGGGAACATTAGGGAAAGTCACCCTGGGCAGAAATTCAGTATGTGGCTATTGGAGCCTTGCTCCACTATAAATATTTATGAATCAAGGAGAGCATTTCTCATTTTCTGCTTTTATCCAACCCCTTAAAATGCAGGCTGTGTCCTGGAGAACAGGAATGGAAGTTACAAAACAACATTGTCACAGCAAAAATGTTACAGAACAACCTCAGCAAGGGTCACAAGAAAAAACAGGATTTTTTTTGCTAGGTGGTGCTGATGTTGGAAGGAACAGACAGGAACCTTCACCTTTTCTGGGAATTCTTAAAAATAATTAATCCTGATGGTGACAGCACTTTGTGACTGATTGAGAACCAGAAGGACCAAACCAGAATCCTCCTCCTTTCCTTCTCCTGCAATTATGACTCAGGCTAATTTTTATATTGCACATCTAGATTTGTGTCTGCTCTAAAAACTTCACCTTTGCAGGAACAGCATTTACCCCTAATAAACATCTAAGAGCAGATAGCCAAGATCAGCAATATTAAGAAGAATAATGTCACTGGAAAGCAAATGTTTTGAGGGTATTTCATATTATATTCACATGAAAATATCAGCATTTACACAGCACAATTTACCAAGGCAAATCTAAGCAGTGTCAGGCCCAAAATTAGGTTTAACACAAATTTTGGTTCAGAACTGACATTACCTAAGGGCTGGTTTTGTCAGGAGGAGACTGCATAAAAACTGGTTTAAAGTAGTTCCAAAAACATAAATGGTCCCTTTTGAATCAAAACCCAGGGATCAACAGCAATCCAGAAATTCTAAAAACAATTACTCCATCTGCAGCCAAAGAAATTGAAGAGGATTCAGATTCCAAATTATTTTCTGACCAATTTGTAAGTGTAAAACACATCACCCACAGTGGCATTAGAGACAGAAGCAGGATATTGGAATTATTTCCAGTCTAAGCAAAAATTCAGTAGAATTGAGAAGAAATGGGGTTTACCATTTCTAAGGGAATTCTTTTGCAAGTCCAAATGGAATTGCAGAAGAGGGGGATCTGAAGCCTGTGTCAGTTTGTTGTTCAGTGTTGGCAGTATTCAAGCTCTTCTATTAAGAAAACAAAACACATTCTTATAGCCCAACTGAATGGATATTATTCTCAAAAAGAGATCAGAAAACAAGTTTCACATCCAGTTGCCTGAGAAAAGCCCCTTAAAAGTTCAGAACAGAAATGTAACCTATAATTATTTTTTATTAGAAGATTATTATTTATTTAGAAGATTAAAGCATTTCTTTTCACCCACTTTCCTGTCTGCTTTGGAAAGTGTCCCATTATACTTGGTCAGTTGCAGTACACAAAAATAATGGGTTTTTTTGTGTAAAAGTCACCCTGTAACCAAGTGTGCTTGGCTTGGTAAACTTTAAAACAGCCAAGTTGCAGAGTATAAGGCTGTTGGTGTTTAATTGTGAAAGAAAAAAGAAATTAAATAAAGAACACTGGCAAAACCAGAGCTGAGCCCCTTTCTTGAACCACTGCACAGCACATGGAGGTACCCTCATCTTCCAGATTTTCCTGAACTTTTAAGGCAGCTTTGAAAGTTTACACAATTCTTCACCTCTGCTGGACCTGCCAAGGAAGGACCATGTGAGATGTAAATATTTACCCAGGAGGGACAACACAGAGAGCAGGATCTTACACAGGCCCAGCAATGGCTGCCAAAAGGCAGCTTGCAACCACACCTCAGTTTGCATTTTGGTTGGTAATAACTCCCTTTATGCATTATTAATCATATTTATGCAGAGTTAAAGGGTTTGGGGGTTTGGGTTTTTTTTTGTAAAAATGAGATAGCAGCACCTCTGGAGAGAAACCGTGCAGTTGGGAATTCACATATTGGAAGAAACACCCACTAAAGGGAATATTAAACAAATTTAGAGGACACTGAGAAAGTCTGTGCTGTTGTGGTCACAAGAAAGATGGCATAATCCCCACATTTTTGTTCCAAATATCAGAGAAAATGCCCCCAAAGCCAAATGCCTTTATGACCAGGTTAATCAGTGAAAATGGATTTGCAGGGCCCTGAGCAGCTGGGCATTCAAACACCTCTGACAGCTCAATTATCCTCATCCCTTAGGACAAATACACTTTTCACCTTTACCAGAGATTGCTCCTGCCCTTAAAACCTCAGGGACAAACTCCTGAAATCCTGCTTGCCGTGGATGTTTTGAGTCTGAACAGGAGATGGTTCCTCACAATGTAAACCAGGCATGAGACTGGAGTGAGTAAATTCTGGTTTTATCTCGAGATGTTGCCATCAGCTGGACAAAAAGCAGAGCTGGAGAGTAGCTTTGGGCTGGCAGGAGAAGCAGCACTGTGTTTGCACAGCCCTGGTGAAAACCATGGCTCTTTCTCTGGAATTCTCTCACTTCCACCTCTGGATCTCTCCAGGACAGGGAGCACAACTCCATGAAGAAGTCAAAAGAACTAACTGGAGTGTGTATTCCAAGCATACACATTTAGAAAATCTGATGTAATTCATTCCAGATGGGAGAGGAAACCACTGTGCCAACCATAACACAACAATGCAGCTTCTCCTGGGGGGCAGGCAGAGCTCTACAGCTGGGAGCTGCTCTCCCTCCTCCTCTGCTGGGTTCTGGCAGAATGAAATTCACTTTTACACCATCTCACAGCACTGATAAGGACACATCCCACACGGTTCTAATGAGGAGTGAAGCACTTGTGTATTTCACCCCACAGAGATTGGGCTATCAGCTCACAGACACCTTAATTATTTGCATTTTCTGCATAATTTGCAGATGAAAACTTCATTTACTTCAGGATGTTGATTTCCTTTCTGCTCAGGATGTAGAATTTGTTAAAACTCTGGGGGGAACAACAAGTAATTGTGTATCTATAAGGAAGGAACTCTTGCAGTGATAAATTAACAGATCAGCAACAGAATTACAAGAAAACCACAATATATTCACGGAAGGCAAAAATCACCCTCCTTGGAGAGGTCACATGCAGAGAACAGCACAACCCTGGCCAGACCCTGCTCTCCCTGCTCTGCATTCCTTAACAGAGACAAGGGGAACTGTCAGAAAAGATAATATTGTCAGGCTGAACAGAAAACAGATCAACAAAAAGTTAATGGCTTTGTTAGTGAAAACATCAGAAAAATCTGCTGAAGTCGTGGCAGTGCAGATCCTGTCAGAGATGTTTTATTTCCTAGCACAGCACTGGGAGTGCAACACAACAAGAGATGGAGTTCCCTCCATCTCTTAGTTCCTCAAACAAAAGCAGAGATGCCAAAGTACAAACCCAGGTTGCTTCTTGTTATTTTTGTGCTGTGCTGCAGGAGCACAGAAACCAAATTGCAGCATTTTGGTGTCCTGCACAGGTAACAGGCAAGTGAAAAATCCAAATTTAGCAGAGAGCATGGCTTCCCTTGCATTACCTACATGGAGACAGCACTTCTAATTTAAGCACTGTCCTTTAGCTGGAGAAAATCATCATTTTGTCTCCAGATTGAATAAAATAAAAGATATTTAAGTTGTACACATGGAAGTCACCAGCAGGGGACAGAAAAGGAGAAAAGAGGAATAAAGAACAGCACTTCAGTGTTCAGAAAGCTTAGGAAAATGAATATTTTGCACCACACTAGCCATCTCTTTCCTTTTTTCTCCAGTAGCAGGACTTGTTTTAGGAATTTTTACACTGTTGGTTCTCACTTTCATGATTAAGAGCAGCAGCTTTAAATTGTTGAGCATTATTTTCACTGTTAAGTGCAATTTGTGGTCTTTTCCTACAAGGGACACATTTTGCTCAGCTTTAGAAGTCTAAACTTTATCTGTTTTCAATGAATACAATTCAAGTTCTGTGTTCACTTTAAAGTCTTGGAGACCACAAATATAATATAAATATAAGAGAGCTGCTTCCAAACACAAAATGAGTCAATAAAAGGCTACAAACAAGATCCAGATAGTCTTACTATGCACTGAAAAGCAATTCTGGAAAGATTTTCTTTGGCCAGCTTCATCCACATTCCATATTCAAGATATCCAGTACAAAACTCAGTGAAAGGCTACCCCAGGTGAAGAAATTTAAAGAAAGCAAGAGCAAAAGAAGTGCTACAGTGATTTACAAATTCACCAGCTCAGAGTACACAGGAACACACTTAACTTGCCAAGTGCCAGCTCCAAAAGGTTGGGAAAACCCAGATTTATTTATTTTATCCATTTAAATAAATGCTTTCTTCTCCAGGCTGCAGCAGCAAGGAATAAATTAGCACAGGCTCCTGGCGGAGAAAGGAAACCCCACAAGAGCTGTCCCTGATGGCCAAACTCACACACCAGAGTCTGAAACAGTTTGAAATCTTTACCTTGCTCTATTTTTAAAGAAATATTCTAAGTTTTGAAGATGAACCATCTTGAACTCTCCTGCTTTTAGCATTCATTCAGAACACCTCCCCCATTTTATCTGTGCAAACCACACACGCAAATGGAATTCTGGCAAAGAACCAGTGATTAGAAAAATATATACTGGGTACTACAATAAACAACAAAATTAAAATGCTGGTTGGGGCTGTAAGTAAAGCTATTAAATTAAAATAGCAGCAAAAATATTAATGAGTGTTCCATATGTCTGCAATATTTAGATCAGCTTCAGTTTTTAGCAGCTGCTCTTAGCATCAGTAAACAAACAAATTATCCTTCAAAGCAAATTTGGAAAAAGCCTCAGTAAGCCCTCAGCCTTTGAAATTAGGTTTTCATTTCTTTAGAGAGATGCTCCTGGCTCTGTTTATTACCTGAATTCCTCTCTTTGTATTTTGAAATCAAATCCATTTCAAGAAGAGGCAGAAATCCAGACAGTTTTTACAGCTTGGCCTGAGCTTGCCCCACACAGGTGGAGGCCTCAGAAAGGCTGTAAAAACTTGTGTCAGTTTTATCAGTGAGACACAACCAATAAAATCTACAATTTCTAGTACTGAATGCTTATTTTAACTGAGTGCAGAAAAGTTAATTTCTTTGTGAGCCTTTGAAAACAGGGAATTTACAAATTGTAACCAAAAAGGGTGGGTTACTTTTTCCATGCTGAGCTATGAATTAAAACAATCAACCTGCCAGCCTTTAATACTGATTAATGACATTTTTTCTAAAAAGAAATAATGCAAAAGTGTTTAGAGACTTCACAAACCCCAATTTCTTTTTCATTCCTATCTATCCCATCAGTATTCCAAGCAGTTTTTTCAGGATCAGAAGGCTGGTGGAAGACAGTCCTTTTAAATTGTTTAATTCAATTTTTTTTCCCTGATTACTCTGCTGCAGCAGAAAAAGTCACCTTCTTTTAATAAACTATGTCCAAAAAGAACAGAAGCAGAGTCATTAATTCTATTTCCAACAATGCTAATGAGTTTTTCAATAGATACCTCCAGGGATAAACAGCTCTACTCAAATTCCAACAACATTAAATGCAGACTCAAATCCTTAAGTTTAGGTTAATCAGCACCAGACCTTTCTCCATCTTTGGGTTGTTCTACAAAGAATTGGAAAATCAGACATTTTGATCATCGTGGGCTGTTTCCTGTGGGTCATTTTTCAAACCCTACTGAGTATTTGGGGTGTCATTTTGTGACAGAGCTTCTGCCAGAGCTCACATATAAAAAGCTGAGCTTGTCCATCAAGTTTCAAATCCAGACAGGAAAGCTTTTTCCACTTTAACCAGCTCCCCAACTTTCTGGGCAGCTCTCAGGAGGTTCAGCTCCACACACCAAGGAGCACAGCTCAAGGCCCCAAAGAACTCTTTCATTTTCCCCCAAAGAAAGCACATTGTGAGGCAGCAAAAAGCATCAGAAGCAGACTTCAAATCCCCAGCCCAGCCACAAGAGTCCTGCTCTGGAGCTCAAAGCCACTCAGTCAATAATGAAACCCACAAAAGCCTTACCCTCCTGGTGTTTTCCACCACTTTCTGATCTGGCTTGCCATAGTTGGGGGGGTTGGCATAGGGGTCATAGCCCAGCTTGGCCAGCATGGGGGCAATCACTGGCATGTCCTGCAGGACATCAGCTGGGATCTTCCCAACCCACTTGGACAGGGCTTCCACATTCACTGGCTTGATCACTTGGTCAGTAGATCTTTCAACCCTGGGGAAGGAGAAAAAAAATTATATTTTCCATTCCAACCAATTATTCTTCAATAGCATTAAGACTTTTAGATTGTTTTGTTTGGGGTTTTTTTCCCTCTCATTTTTCTTCTTTCCCTCTCAAAATTTCATGTTTTCTACAGAGCTGATGGGAAGTGAAGCTTTAATGAGAATGATTTGCACAATATTTGCAGATGCTGTCTGGTTTAGGCTCTCACACAGTGCTGAAGCAATTTCTTTATTCCATAATAGCAGCAGAGAAAGCCCAAGAGCTGTTAAGTGAAAAGTAAACCCACATGTACATATAAATCTGTTTTCCCACTGGCACATTCCCACATTTGCTGTTTAATTGTCTAGGATGCATTAAAAGCTGCATTCTAAATTCCAATCCATGTGTTATTTCTTCTCACAATCATTCTGTGGTTCATTTTTTTTAAGCTTGTTTAATAAAAGAGAGACCTGAGATGACAGAAAGCTACAAACTACAGAAATATTTTTTATAACCATTCTTTTGATTGTTTGGTCTTTACACAGATCTTAAAGGCAAGTGCACAATCAGTGTCATATTTAGAAAATCGCTGATTTCTTGTTCATTTAAGCAACAGTCCTAATGTAATTTTCATTTTTGCTCTACTTTTGAGGTGTGTTTTTGTTGTGTTTTCTTTTTCCAGGGAAGAAATCTGGCACTGCTTTGTTCTGTCTGTATGATTGTAAGACACACAACTTTACTGTGCTTATTTCTGGAACACAACTCAGGCTGAGTAATTGAAAACTCCCTGGGTTTTTACTCTAAATAATTTAAAGCTTTTTTCCTGACCTCAGAAAGAGTTTGGACGTTGTTGGAGATATAAAAGGAACATTTCTGTCTGCCTCACACCTGATGCTGAGCACACACCAGTCACCAGAATTCACCTTGTTCCTCTTTTTCACTCCTCAGCAGAGCTCAAATGCTCCCAGGCCAGAGGAAGGAAATCTGTCACCCAGTGCTGGAAGGTCAGTAAGGTGAAGTAATTTAAATACAATCAACAAAGAACAAACCAGACAGGGAAATGCTCATAAGGAAACTGTCTTGGCAAGCAGGGCCTTCAGGCTGGTGTTTTCTGGAAGCTGAAAAGGATCTGACAAACAAAACCTCTAAAACAGCCCCAGAATTTTCAGCTTTATCCTCTTCAACCATCACCAGAGACTCCAACCAAAGGCAGGATCAGAAGGGGATTTTGAGACCAGGGACTAAATTTTTGACTAAATTTCAACCTTCTGAGGGTTGTTGGACTGAGCTCATGAGTTTGGACAGAAAATGAAAAAGTTTAGGCAATGTTTTTTTGTGATCTTTCTAATTAGAAGAGAGCATCTGAGTCCACATTAAATTAGCAAGAAAAGAACTGCTAAAAATTGAGATTCAGAAGTTCAAAGCAGCAAGGCAGAGGCCAAAGCACCACAACAGGAGTCCAGAGGTGGACTGGGACACTCAGGGAAAAATTATCACCAGGTGTTTGAAACAAGTAAGATTTATGGTCCTCAGACAGAGCCAGCCAAGCCCAAATCCTCTTCACCAAACCTGCAAATTGGTTTGAGCATTAAAAATCAGGGTGATACTGGGAGAACCAGGTAATGAGCCTGGCTGAGAGCTTGCTGGACCCCCTAAAAATGGGTGTTACAGATAATTTGAGCCTAAATTTGTCACAGACGGATTCCCCATCCTGATGTCAAATTTTAAATGTGTGTTTTGTCCCTCTGTCATTTTAATCTTTGCTAACAATACCCTCAGCATGAAACATTTCCTGCTGATTGATAGCAGGGACTACATTTAGCTGCTCCCAAGCACTGCTGAAAAATCCACGGCTCCACATTTGGTCTGGTTAAATCCTTCTCTGTCCTTTCAGTTAAGGTGGGAAGGAAAAGAAAACAATTTGTGGGAAAGATTCCTCAGATAAAGAACCCCTGAGGACTGTGAGGGAAGACAGATTGGGGGCAGGAGGAAAGAAAAATGCAAAAATCCAAACAGAAAAACAAGGGAATATCAATTCTTAGGAAAATTGATTATATGGCAGCAATTCCAGCTCTAGGAAGAGTTTCAGCTGTGTGAGCAGCTGGAAGCACACAGGACTAACCCCAAATAATTCTGCATCTGTACCAGAATCAAACGAGAGCTGTGTACTAAATATAGTAAATTCTGAAGTAATTCTGCCTAGACAGCTATTTCCATAATAAACCTAATAAAAATTGCTTTAGTGGGGTTGACATTTCTTTACATCAGTGGTCAGCACAGCTGCTTTCACTTAGGCAAATGGCAGAGCTCAATTAACAATCCTGGTTAGAGCATGGAGTCCACAATGAATTCCTTCAGCAGCCACGTTGGCAGGGACTTCAAACCACAGAAAATTCACACTCCTACAAATCCTGCACATCCCTACAGCCCTTGCAGTGTTCCTGGATAAAAATCAAAATAAGGGGTGAGAAATAAATTCTAAACATTTATCAGCAGGTAATAGCATAGTTATAAAGATCTTTTAGTGACACTGTGATCTCTTTCTCAAAGTGTTTTTAAGTACCTCAAGGTGACAAAAAATTTGTCAGGTTTCTTTGCAAAAAATACCTGCAGCAATTAAAACATCTCCAGGCATCTTAGGCTGGACTGAGGCAGCAGCCTGAATCTGAAGTGGATGCTGAGCCTGCCTGCAAGATCTGGAGGTCTATCAGGTGAGTGAAAGATGATTAGAGCAGGGGGCTCTGCTCGTTTCCAGAAGTTTTTACACAACATCACAGCTGGAAATGCCAAACCCAGCAGGTTTTAACTGGAACAAGGGCATCAAACTGGGAAATCTCAAGCTCTCCCTGCACAATTTCAACTGGAATCCCATAAACACACAACACAGGCATTTGAGGGTTTGATATTCACTGGGTTTTCTGCAGCCCTGAGTCACTGAAATCATCATCAAATCCTGCAACTGAAAAGCAAATTTCACCACCTACTGCAAGGGTATTTGATTAGATAAAGCCACCCCAGACAATACACCCATTTCTCAGTCTTCTGCCATCATTGCCAGGGCCTCCTGAAATCAGAAATTGCTTCCCCAGATCATCTCCTGAGAGATAATAAAACATAAAGAACTCTGGGACCAGACTGAATTGAGGGTCACAAGAACATGGCCACACTCTTGTCTTAAATGTGAAGGTTTTACTAAAAAATAAACACGAGGCCACATTTGACTTTGAACAATCCATTTCCTTAATTTTTAGAAACAAATATTCTCAACTCCTCACACCCCATTCCACCAGATTGAATAAGAAATATTAGTAATAACTCAGGTTATTGAGTTTTACAGTATAAAGGTCCATGAATTTTTAAAAACACAAATCTGGAAGCTGTAAGGCAGTAATGTTTTACTAGAAATGGGGTTATACACAGTTATTTTTTACAAGACACTTAAAGCTTGGCAACCACCCATTTATCTCAGTAAAAATAAGTCACCCCCACTCAGGTGCTGCTGAAGCAGCAACAAACCCCAGGAATTGGGGAAAAGTTCCCATGTGGATCAGGTTCCAGGGAGGAATCACAGTGCCCTGCTTCAGGTTAACATTTCCACATTTTCCATCTGTTATCAAACAACCCTGCCAAAAAAAGGGCTGAGATCCCTTCCTGATAACCCCGGGAACACAGTGGAGGCTGTTTCTTCAGTGGGAATGGTGATGTGAAACCTCCACAGTGCAAATATCTCATTGTTACCTGAGTTTTAAGTTCTCTTTGTAATCACTGATAATAATTTTGTTTTAAATCAAATGCCCTCACAATATATTAGAAAATCCACAGCCATGTTCCTAGGCATTAAATAAAGGATATCTCCTAATTTTTATTTCTCAAAACTGGAGTTTAAATAAATAGAATTACTCTAACAGTCTGTGTGTGCTTGCTGTGCAAGGTGCCTCTCAGAAGCATTTGGCCAGTGCTGAATATTCCAAATCCAAGAGCTGAGTAATTTAACTGGGCAGGCTTTGCTGCTGGGATAGGGCTTCTTATTCAGTATTTTAAAAATTAATCTGGTGGATTCAAAAATAGGAGGAGTGTCAAAAATTGCAACTTTTATCTCTCAATGTAAAGATGAAACAGCTTCTGTATTTCAGTTGTTCAGCTGTGAACAGTGGCAAAGAAACCGGAGTAGTTTAACCAGAGAATAAATCAGATTTTCTTTTAACAACACCCATCTAGTTTTTCTAAGCAGAGCTGAATTTTGGATTCTGAAAGCAGCTGAATCAGGTGCACAGATGGCCCAACAGAATAGTGAAAGATTTGCTTACAACAAGGTTACTTTTCATCAAAATGCTTGTCCTTTTGGGAGCACATGCCAGGAGCAAAGCTGCCAGCTCTGCTTTCTATTCTCTTGGAGCAGTTTCTCCAGTTTCCTGGAAGAGGATGTTCTTGGCAAACTCAGCTCCAAAGCCATTCTTGCACTGACAACAATATTGTTGCTGCAATCAAATGGGTGATGTGGCTAGGATGGGTAACACCAGTCTAGATAAAACAGCTCAGGTTTATTTAGGGGCACAGAGAAGAGCAAAGCTGATGTCAGATATTCAAATTCAAGTTTGCCTTGACCATGAAAAGTTTGTTCACATTACACACATAACCAATCTGAGATTGCAAAGTGTTAATTAGCAATGACTTATTTTCAAGATGCACCAAAAGTCAGAAAGGGAGAAACTGAAACCAAGCTGTGATTTTTCTATACAAAATGTCCAATTTTAGAACAGCACAAGGTGAAGGATGAAGGCTCATACTCACTTGGAAAGAGAAACCCCCCCTGCTTTTCCAATCATCTCCTCATGGTGCAGCACTGCCTGGTTCCATGGGATGTGCAGGAACTTGAGGAGAGTCCTCATCCACCTCTCAGGGTGCAGCACCAGCTGCTCATAGTGCACCAGCACACACCTCTGCAGGCCCACCTCCATGCACTGGTTGTACATGGTTTCTATGGCCCGGTTCCACTTGCTCAGGCAGTCCCTGTAGCTGTTCAGGTCAAAGCCAGCTATCGTGACTTTCCTGGAGATCATGGAATGCACAGAGGCACGGCCATCCCTCACCATCAGCAGGAATTTGGCATTGGGGAAAATCCTGGCCAGGTAAGTTAAGGATTTTAAAGCAAACGGATCCTTGTTACACAGATAGGGAGCGGGCTCGCCGTGTTTGACGATGATCTCCAGGAGAAACGCCTGCATGGCCGAATCCAGCACCTCATCCGTGACCCCGGCCTCGTCCAGGCGGATTTTCTCCTTGCTGGACCTGGCCCACATCTGTTTGACAGCCAGGATCCTGGGGATCACCCTGGTCTCCTCCCCGCAGCGGATGTCGGGGTGCGCGTCCAGCATGGCGCGCATCAGCGTGGTGCCGCTGCGGGGGACGCCGCCGATGAAGATCAGGGGCATGTCCTTGCTGTAGGGCAGGCTCCTGTTGGCACTGGGGGCTGTCCCCAGCGTGGCCCTGGCGCTGTCCCCCCGCGGGGGCTGGCCCCGCTCCTCCATGCGGTGGTGGCACTCCATGGCGTGCTGGCCCAGGTAGAAGACGGTCACCGAGCTGATGGCCAGGCACGCCAGCAGCAGGTTCTGCTTCAGCTTCCCGACCATCTTGGGCAGGATACACACACCTCCTACTCCAAATGATCCTCTAGTTCACGTGCCATGGGAATCCTAATCCCAAATAAATTAAGGTCTGGCAAGCGGAGAAAAAAACAAACCAAAAAAAAAAAAAATTAGAAATTTTTTACAATAAAACAACACAGAAATTACTTTTCCAAGATTAAGTCTGAAACCCCAGAAGAAAAGCAAGGTGGTTTCTCATTATTTCTTTTTCAGTTCAGCTTCATAAAATTGCATTGTTCAAAAGTAATTTTCATTTCTACAAATGAGAAGAAAAAAAATTAGATGACTTCTAGACATGCATAAGAATCTGAACAAAACTTTTAGATAGAAAATAGTTTCAAAATCTGTTGAATTCCATTTCCAAGAAGGGCTAAGAACATGCCACATTTTATAGAGAATATCAGAGATTATATCCAACACTGGCTTAGATAAATCTTTATTCTGCTGCTGGATGACTCCATCTGTATCTTTATTTTTCCCGTTTCTAACAGTTAATGTAGAGACAATCATTTACCCGTGTTGCTTTGGATTTTCAGATCAGGTGAGCTGAAAACTGACTTTCCTCCCCAAAATTCCAGTGCAATTAGTACTCTACTGGAATTTTAAAGGAAGATCTGGCTGTTGAGGGCTGAAATAGTTCAGTGAGCACTCAGAGTCACAGATGCTTTTAATTGGGAGGAGCTCCAAGCACGGAGGTACCGCCAAGATTTTAAATGATTGGCTTCCTCCAGGCTTTTCCATCTCTGTCAGCACTGCAGGACACATCCCTGAGTGGACAAGATCCCTCTGCCTGCTCCCTGATTCTCTCCAAAGCATTACCCACTTAACCTTCTCCTCCTAAAATCCAGTTGTTAACTCAGAAATTGCTGGTTTGAGCCAGGCTCTCCAGCCCTGTGCCTGTTTTATGGGAATGTGCAGCCACAGGACAGAATTCCCACTCAGCCCTGGGAATATAACTCAAAGATTAATTCCCTTCTTTTCCTGTGAAGTGGCCAACACTCTCTGGCCAGAACACCACTCACAGGAACAATTCATCCTCTGTGACAAGTTTCATTCTACTCACATACCTCTCCTTGCTTTAACTGGACCTTAAATATCTGAACATTAAAAAAAAAAAACCAAACTCAACTTCCCAGAATTCAAATTCCCAGAAATTAAAGTGGAGGTCACCTGAACAGTGCTCAAAAAGAAAGGAAAATAAATCATGCAGTTCATATTTCCATAGCATCAAAAATCAAAGTTTCTCTTCTGAAAGATTCAGCATGCAGACCTAACTTGAAATTAGGGAAAGGGAAATTGTTCTGCTTAAAACTAACAAATAATACAGAACCTTTTAAAATTCTTTAGATACAGTACCCACTGGAGAAAAGAGTTAACACAAGTGAAACAGCACAGAGCACACAAGCCCTACAAATATTTACACTTCCTACAATCCCTACATTACTCAGTTTGAGTAAATTCCACAAAACTGATTTCCTCAGGAAGGAAAAAAACATCCTCCACAAAAACCTTCATCTTCCAAACTAAAACCTATTCCTTGAAGAGTAGTTTGCATTCCCCAAATGCAAAAGTTAGGTAGGTGATCACTAGAGAAAAGCATATCAAGATGAAATTTAAGATTTAAATTAGAATATCCCTTCAACCAAAATAAAATAAACCCAGCTTTAACAATAAAGCTGAAGAACTCTCAGTATTGGAGGAAAGCTGGTGATTAAAGGCTGAAATCTTTAATTTACAGGTGGGGTAAAGCAAGTGATGACTCCCCCTGGGCACAATTCCAGCTGTGAATTCCAATTAATGCTGCAGCCTGTGAGGAGGTTTCCTAAATTTCTGTGAGTATTGACCCACCTACACCACCAAAATCCCAGCCATGTGACAAAAACCCCACATCCATCACCCACAAACACTTTCATTTGATGCATTAACTTGCTTTGGGAAGCTCAAAGTTGCCAAAGGCTGCAAGACCATAAAGAACCAGGATTTAACTGTCCTACAACCTTCTGTCCTGGTTTTTCACCTGGAAACAACACCTGGAACATGCACTGCCATAAAAAGCAGGGCTTTGTGTGTCAGGAAAGCCAGAGAGGAGCAGTCAGGAACAGCTCCTCTCACAAAATTAATTTATTCCCCAAGCCAGCAAACTCCCTTCTGTGCCTGAAGTTCCAAGGAAAGCTCTTTGGGATGAGGATGACATATGAAGGTTGCTGCCCTTCTGCAAACAAACCCCACCTTCCCCTCCTCCCCATGAGTAAGTGCTCTGGAGCACATCTGTCAGCCTGAAGGATTATAAAAGTTCTTATTGCTCTGCTGTTAACAGGAATTAAATTGACAGTGTTTCAAAATCACAGCAGGGCAAGCAGCAAGCCCTCAGCAGCATTCAAGCTGAGCTTTGAAATGCTGTGGGGTTTTTTAGCTGAGAAGAGCAAAGTGCAACTCACCTTACAAGCACAGACAGCTTTTATTAAAAAAATCCCAAAACAAACCCCAAAATCACCCAAACAAACACAACCCCCTCACACAAAACATGAGCTGAGGAAGTTGTAGAAGACTACAACAATAGAGAGGCCTTTGGCAGAAAGTTTCAAGTGGCAGGATAAAAAAGAATTCCCAGAAAAATGTATGTGGAAATTAAAAAAAAAAAAAGAATTAGGATCTACAAGTTTCATCACAAGACAGTGCAGCCAAGCAGAATCGTCTGTAAGTGAATTTTCTGCCCAGAAAAGTCAGGCCCATGAGTCAGCCTCAGATGATGTTAGCACAGCAAATTGACTGCACTGCTTTGTTTCCTTCTCCTGCACACACTTCATTCTCCTGCCCTCCCCCTCCACGCAGCAGGTCAAGGCCTTTTTCCTCAAGTTCATCCAAAAAAAGTTGGAAATTTTTAGCTTAGTCAAGAGGCAAGTCATCCATTTGTATTTATGCTTGAAGAGTTTGGGGTTTGTTGGTGTGTCAGACATTCCCTGCCAGAGGAATAAAAGGTGCTCCACTGCCAGGCTGTAACAAGGAATCCTCTGGAGCTCCAGAGCTCAGCTTTCACTCTGGAGCCTGGGAAGGGAGCACCTCCCTTCTCCTGCTCAACCAGAGCTCTTCCAGGGCTAAACTGAGAGGGCAGTGGCATCATCCATCCCAAAATAAACCACAACCCCAAAGATATATAAAGCATTTTTCAGTGATTAACTTGTCCTCTGCTTCCACAGCCTGAACTCCTGGCTCAGATTCTGACCATCAAATCTCCTTCTAGGAAGGGCACAGCTCAGATTTTTATGGGATTTGTTTTGTTCCTGATTCATTCCAAGTGCAGTGAACAACTTCCTCTTACAGTTCCCACAGCAGGAACTACAGAAATGTTTTCACATTTGCATTCCCTTGAACTTAGGCTTTTCTGACGGGTTGGTTTAAATCTAAAGCTCTGAAAAATGTAAAGGGCCAGAGTTTGAGCTCAACTCTTCTGGAGAACTTTGCTGGGAGGAAAGGTCACACTCAGCTCTGTGTCAACAGGGCATGAGGCTCCGCAGGCATCCTCAAAACAAAAAGCCAAAAAAGGAGCTTTTTGTGCCAGAAAGTAGGAGCAAGAGAGAAGTAAGGGAAGAGTTCATACCACTGGAAAATTGTCTTTCCCCTCATGTCTTCCTACCACGTTCCTGTGATTCCTTTTCCTCTTCAGGAGATCTGCTCAATCCCTGGTTCTCTGGGGCTATGACAACACCCCCTCTCTTCCCAAGGCTTTATGAAGCAGACTCCAAAACAAACCCTGCAGAAACAGAAGATTCTGATGCACAGCCTGACTACTACAGCCAAAACTACAAAGGAAATTCATTTTACAGTGGCTAAATTGAATGGGGAAATATCTCAAAGTGATGTTATCCATTGTCACTCTGTTGGAGAAGGAGAAATGAAAATGCTGTTAGGACTGAAAAAAGTAAATGTCAACTCTGTCAGTTTCTTCCCTGCCTCTTCCTGCACCTTTCACTTTTTGTCTCTTGAAAGAAATACTGGACAGGCAGCAGACACTGGGAATTCTCAAGAATCACCCTCAAAACAATACACATTTAGAAATTAAAGAAGTATTTCTCAGAGGAACTTCTACCCTAAGCTCCTTCAGCATCCCTAAATGAAAGTTTAAGGAAGGAATCCCATAGAAGTTTTCCTTCAAGGAGCTGTTTGAGTGTGGTTTATTGCACATGACAATGGCAGAGCACAGCACCAGGGAACAGCACAGAAATATCCACACAGCACCCAAACCATCACAGCCTCATTTAGCACACTGCTCCCGACAGAACTGGAGTATTCAGGAAGCATTTTTACCCTTCTGCACAATCACCCCAATGAATCCCCCAAAACTGGATCTGTGTTCCCACCGCTCACGGATAAGAGTCTGCACAAGGAAGCAAATCCTGAGCAAAAAACTCAAAGCTAAAAATAAAAAAATCAAGAAGTCTTGAGTTGCAAGTCCATCTTTAGCTATTTAAGCCCTCATGGCCTTCAAACCCTGCAGCTGTTTGCCCCAGATTTCTCCTCCCATTAATCCTAGAGTAAAAAAAAAAAAAAAGATGATCAAATAGAAGGAGTAAATTTTATTCACTTCCACAAAGAAACAAGGAATCCACAAATAAATAAGGAATAAATCACCTGGAATGAAAGACAACTAGAATGTCAACTCCTAGAATGACAGTGATAAGTTGGACACGATTAGTATCAGGGAATGCAGATGTGAGAACAACTCTCCCTTACAGTTCACACTGCAAATGCTGGTCACACATCTGCATTCCTCGAACCTACATTTTTTGGCCAATTTTTTTTTTTTAATCTAAAGCCCTGAAAAACTTAACACACCAAATTAACCTTCATTGGCTGAGGAATCCAAAGTTCTCCATATCAGCTATGTAATAATTTCATTATTTCTATTACAATCACATTCTACAGAGTAAAAAAAAAGATATGCTCATACTTATGCATTTCCATTTTGTTACCCAAGTGCTCCAAATTCAATACTTTTAGGTTTTTCAACATTTAAGGCCTCTAAAATGACTTTAAAAACCACATAATTAAAAGCTCTGCTTCAAATGAAAGGAAAAATCTTTATCCATTCTGCTCTACTTACATGTCTAATATATACAGCAAATTATCAGGATTTGCATAGAGAATGGTCAAAAAAGAGTTACCAACATGCTCCTGGTTATGCAAAAACAAACAGGATTTGTTAATTTCTACAGTTCCCGCTGGAGAACAATTCAACAAAAGGAATTTTACTGGCGACACACAGAGCCTTCGAGCTCTCTAAAGTTATGCATGAAAGAAGAAAAAAGGGGAAAAGAGAGGAAAAATGCCACAGAGAGAGCAGATGAGCTCCTGCTCTGTGCATTTCTCTGTGTGCTCCTCAGAGGGGTTCAGCACTCCGTGATACGCGGAGAACCAAACTCCTTAATAACAGCAAAAACACCCAGATCCACCAAAATTTCCACGGCACGCTCACGAGAACAAATGCAAACGGCGGCGGCGGTGGTAAACCCACTTCCAGCTAAGCGACAGATTCAACCTACTGCTGTAAAACCATAAAATTGTGAAATTATCAAATTGCTGGGGCTTGGAACGAGCTGCTCTAGGGAAGGTGTCCCTGCCTAGGCTCGCTGCCCAGCCCAGCCTCTCCATACCTGGCCGCAGGTACAACCG
>VXAX01006834.1:60741-84066 GCA_013399835.1 Leptocoma aspasia
CCGCACATCTGGCGCGCACAGCTGGCCGTGGGCGGGGCGCGCGCACATCTGGGCGGCGGCGGCGGCGGCGCCGCGCGAGCGTCTGGAGCGGGGCCCCCACGTGCGCCAGCGTCTGGCCAGATGTGCCAGGCAGATGTTGGAGGCCGGGAGCCCGGCACGGCTCACACGCCCCCTGGGTTCACCCAAAATTATTCTTATTCTTGAATATTTTACAGACAAAACTCTGTCCGAATTCTGCCCCCGCTTGGCGTTCAGAGGTGAAACCACCCAAAACACGCAGCCCAGCTGAACTGGGGGAGCGGCTGAAGTGCAGCGCTCCAGCTGTGCCGTAAATCGAGAGAAACTCGGAACGCTTTGAGAGGCAGGCGGTGCTGACAGCGCGGCTCAGGGCTCAGGTGTCCCCTGGGGTCACACACCTGCTCTGCAGCAGACGGGAAGCGCCAGCCACGTGCCCACCACGTGTGCAACTGAGAAAACATCTGGAACAGCGTCAGGCTGGAGCAGGAGCCGGAGCCTGCGCCAGCTGCTGGCACAAACCCCAGCTCTGACCCACAGCTGGGTGAAGCAGCCAGGAGAGGAGTGAGGGTGACTCTGCCCCGGGAGGTGCAGCTTTATAAGGAAATTCACATCTCTAGATTAACTCACCTCTCAAAAAGCGTGGCCTGAGGCCATCCTGACCCTTCATTCCCAGTGCTCCCTGTGGAAAGCCAGGTTTAGCTCCTCACCAGCAGGAAAACGTGTTGAGTTGGACTTGCTGAGGTTAACACAGCGATATGCAAAAGCCAAATCCAACTAAAAACACATTTCTTCTTCACAAACACAAGGCCAGATGCAGGCAAACAGAGATGTCAGTGCTGCTGCAGGGTCACAGCAAAGGGAACAATCCTGCAGGACATTCCCCAGATTTGTGTTGCCTGCCAAGTGGCAGGGGAAAAAAATCACCCAAAGGATTCAACATCTCAAAATTCAGTCTGGGAAAAGCCACAGTGAGAGTGGAGAAGCATTTCTCTCCAGAGGTGAATGTGGCTCAGCTCAGGTGCGTTTTATTTGCTAAGAAAATCAATATTTGCCACGCAAGCAGGCGTCCATGACAGGGACAATTATTTTCATTCTCTGAAAAGCTCTGCCCTGGAAGGCCTGAATTTCCAGAGTACCCAGCACTTGAAAAGCTTTTAAATGTTCTCAGAGAGCTGCTGGGAGCCTAGAGAAACCCACAACTCCTTTCAAATGTGGCAAAATCCCTTTCAAATCTCTTTTCCCTGACAGCTATTGATGAGGAATAAATGTCCTTTGCTCCCAAATGCAGATGGATTTGAAGCAAGGATTTCAAGATGAAACAATCTGTCTCCTGTTTCCAGTAAGTTTGCCTCGATCCATTAAACAGCACTTTTCAGATGGCTTTATTGGTTTTTCTTTTATGGCTTCCAGTGTGACTCACACAGATTGTCCCTTTTAAAGCCTTCCAATCAAACGGCGCCTCCGGGGTGGGGGAAACGCTGTTCTCCGGGGGAAAAGGGGGAAAACAGCGCTGCTGGATGGAGCAGATGGAAATCCACGATGCAGAGGGTGCCCCACGCTGGGCTCTGCTTTAATCAATGCTCACCCGGCAGCCACAGATCAAATAACCCAGCAAATATTGCACAAATATCGCACCAAGTGCCGGCTGGGCGCAGATAAACGCCCCGAGAAGGGGCAGCGTGAATGGCTCCCCTGGGACATTCGCACTGGCCTGGCCCTGTTTAGTTCCAGGAAGTTGGGAATGACTCCCCTCGCCGGGCTCAGCAGGGACGAGGGATGAGCCCAGGGGCAAAGATGCAGCTCAGGGGGAGCAGGACGGTGCTGCAGGGTCACAGTCTGGGGTTTGCTGGGCTCTGAGAGGAGCAAAAGTGGCTGGTTTCCCCTGTTTTCCCGTTTGTCCATATTTTTCCCTCTGTTCCCCTGTTCTTCCCCCTTTTCCCCTGTTTTTCTCTATTTTTCCCCATCACTGTCACAGTTTCTCCTGTTTCTCCATATTTTCCCTGTGTTCCCCCGTTTTTCCCTGGTTTTCCCTATTTTTCCCTGTTTCCCCCCATTTTACCCTGGTTTTCACCATTTTACCCTGGTTTTCCCCATTTTCCCCTGTTTTCCACCATTTTCCCTGGTTTTCCCCATTTTCCCCTGTTTTCCCCTGGTTTTCCCCATTTCCCCCTGTTTTTTCCTGTTTTCCCCCATCACTGTCATGGTTTCCCCTGTTTTCCCCTGGTTTTCCCCATTTCCCCCTGTTTTTTCCTGTTTTCCCCCATCACTGTCACGGTTTCCCCTGGTTTTCCCCATTTTCCCCTGTTTTCCCCCATCACTGCCATGGCTCATGGTTGTTTGCCTGCTCTCAGTCCCAGCTGTGTCTGGGATTGCTGGTGGGAGGAGGAAGGAGCATCCCTGAGTTCAGGTGCTCTTTAGGAGCCCCAATTATGCTTTTTTCTCCATCTCATTTCCAGATGTGAGCCCCAGCCCCAGCCAGAGCTTTTCCCCCGTGGCAGAGCCCAGCTGGAGGCCAGTGCCCGGTGCAGGGCACAGCAGGAGCCAGGCACACCCTGCACAGCCTCGGGCAGCTCAGACTGTCCCAGCCCGGCAGCAGGGACACATTTTGCTGTCTGCTATCACCCCAGGGTGATATCACCCTCCTGCAGCATCTCTGCTGCCACATCACCCGAGCTGCTGAGCCAGCAAAGGCCCAGCACTGCCACCCTGACCTCTGCTAGCTTCATACTGGCACATTCCCAGCCCAAAATGAGGCTTTTTTTTTTCCCTCCCTGGACTCCTAATCCAAGGCTTTTCCTGCCACCAACTCCACTCCAAAAGTATTCCTGAATTCAAGTCCAGTGTGATATTTAAAAGCTTGCTACTCCAGATAGCCTGGCCCTGATCCAGGAGCATTTTACCTTAATTCCACCTCCCAATCCCAAGAATGCAAAGAATTTCCCCCTGGCTCTGTCCAGCTCACTCCAGCAGCCTAGAGCAGGGTGAGCTGTTCTCACCAGAACTGTTAAAGATGATTTTTTTCCTCAAATACCTCAGCAGCAATGGCACAACCTCATTTTGTGTCTCACATGAGAAGATCTCTGATCCTCATGGGGAAGCAGCTGGAGGAGGTTCAGTGCTTGTGGTTTTCATATCTGAAGTCACTAAAGGGAGTTTGGAAAGGCAGGGAGGGGTGAGGGACTCAAAAAATCTCTGTTAGCTCCGTTGTAGAAGTTTGGAGCCTTCACAGAAGGAATTGGAGGGAGGGATTTGGAGGATCCACACAAAGCAGCAGGGTTGGATTTCAGCTTGTCCCGTGCAAATTCATTTAGCTTTTGGGTAAAATTCCAAAATTCCAAGCCCTGTGTGCCCTGTGCTGGGCATCTTTCCCTCTCCCTGCAGCCCTGAGAGCTTCCTTGGCTCTGTCAGGGATGTGCTGTGTCAATCCTGTTAGCTGGGCTTTTCCGGATGGGAACAGAACCACAGGGAAAATGATGGGATTGGCACCTTCCTGCCAATTATTCCACCAGCACAGCCCTGAAGCCCTCAGTGGTGCTTTGGAGGATCCCAGAGCAGGATCCCTCTCCACATCCCAGCTCTGAGATACCCTTGGGCTGAGGGTGATCCCTGAAGCAGGGACAGGGAATGGGAATAAGCCACTCCTGGCTGCAGGATGGAGGCAGCTGGCACCCAGCACCACAGATGGGCCCCACCAGTGTCTGCAAGGGCAGGCTGAGCCAAAAAACCCCAACATGGACATTCAGGGAAGACTTAAAATTCCCAGAAGAGGAGAAAATCCAAGAACTGCGTCCACAAGCCTTTGAGTTTAGGGAAAACAGACCCCACAAGACATGAAGCTGATGACATTTTGCTGCATCCCAGGAGAATCAGATGTTCCTGCACTCAGATCCTGCCTTGAGCCTCACACAGATGATTTTAGGAGCAGAGCAAACCTGTCAGCCACACATCCAGCCAGGACATTGGTTAACTTGGAAGGATGTTCATGTCTGGCTCAGCTTTTCCCAGAGGAACACTCATTTTTATTGCTTTTTCCTGCTACTGAGATTTTTCTGGCCCTCGTGTAGCGATGGCAGTGCCCGTGCAGAGTCTGCCCTTGGCAGGGCAAGGTTTGTCCAAAGCCACCCAAACCAAGCCATGGGACTCCCTGTGGGAGCAGAAATGCCATTCCCAGTGTCTGGCAGCAAAATCCCTCAGCTGGCAGCACAGGGATCCCCCAAAACTGCAGGTTTGCATCACCCTCGTGCAAACCTGAGAGCTTCTCCAGCTTTTCCCTGGATTGCCTGGCAGGGATCCCTGGCTCCTGCAGGGTTTGCACTCATCCTGCTCCCTCACCAAGCAGGGTTTTCCTGCTGCATATGATCCCTCAGGTTTTAGCTTTTATATTTTTCAGATTCTGTGCTGCTTTAGTGTGTGGGTCTGGGCTTCATATTAGGGATGGTGAGCTCTCTGCACAGAGTAGGGAGACAAAACAATTCCTTCTCTAGCTGGGGACCAAGGACAAATGATCCAAATCTCAGGCCCAAGAGCACAAACAACATGGGCTGAGGAGAGAAAAACAAGGAGGATGGGACTTGATGGGCTAAAGCTGGAATTGGACAATGAACTCCAATGTGCAAATGGAGCAGAACTGATAAAAGTGCCAGAGCCCTGCCCGGTGTCCATTTTGGGACCATTTTGGTTCATCTTGGGTGCAGCCCTGGCTGGGCTCTTGTGCTGCCCAAGGTGGACCCATTGAGGAAATCCTTTTAATAAATCCCTGCTTTATTTTTTAGCTCTGTCTGGTCTCTGTCCTAGGTCAGGAGGATTTCAGCTGAGGTTATCCAAGTCAGGAGAACACGGACTTTATTTTTACAGCCTGACCTTCACCTGCCTGTGGCTCAGAGAGGATCAAGGTGATTTTTCCTCTGATCCCAAAAAGCAGCCTTTTCTGATAAATAGCTCCTATATTCCCCACCTCTGCTTGATCCTTGCTGGTTTCTAGATGGGACAGCTATGAGCTGACCTTGCCACATGTCTGGAGAAATAATCATGAGGGTAGGAACATCTCCAGGCTGCCCTCATCACAGGCGAGGCATTTTAGGCATCACACGGATTTAATTCACAGGAACTTTTTCCCCCAGCTGCAGGAGCCCCTGGAGGTGCAGATCCTTGGGATTTTCCAGCTGGTAGGAAATCCAATAAATACAGAAGGAGCTGTTTTTCCAGCCATAGGCATCTCCCATGTCCTTGGCTTGCAGACAGCTGCTGATGTGGCACGAGGACGTGTGCGGGAGGAGAGCTCATCTCCGGCACGGGGACATCCCAGAATAACCCATTGCCTAATTCCTTCCCCTTCTTTAGGTTTTCCTGAAAAAAAACCAACCCTAAAAACCCCCAAGTCAGTATCACAGAGACTGGCTAAGCTGGAGTTTTATAAAGTGTCTGCTGAAGGCTTTGGGTGATGTGTGATGCTCCCAGCTGACCCTTAAGAGAAGAAGGATTTCTTATTTCTTGTTTCTTGTCCCATGAGGTTTAAATGGCTGAAAATTCCCAGTGGTTGGCAAGATCAAGGCCTGAGTTTGTAAAGCTTTAGCACACTGTCCTCCTAGTGAGATAAATATCCATCGGCTGGTTAATAAAGAGATCATCAAGGAAGGATCTCATCTGCACCTGGGAAATGGCACAAGGAAGTGAAAGCAGCTCACAAACCCCAGCACCCAAAAAATAAAATAAAAAACCCCACTGCCAAAGGCACAGGATCAAAACTCAGAAGGAAGAGCATTAATGCCCTTTTCTGTGAGGTTCTTAGGAGGGGAGTTAAAATTCCCACAGCTACAGATGAGACAAGGCAGAATTTAAATCCCATCCCCACTGTAGCTCCTGGTTCCAGATGTATTTTCACCATTCCCTGCTTCCTGCAGGGCTGAACTTGATCTGCCAGCTGCAAGGAACTGAATTAAACCTGAATTCTCCTGCACAGGGGCTGCCAGGGACTTGTCACAGGCTCAGTTCAGCCACTGGAGTTTGGGGGCAGATGAGGAGGGTGATGTGATTCCCTAAAAAACAACAAATAAAATCCCACTGCCTTTGGGGCCAGGCTGATTTGGTGGATCCAAAGTCCCATCCTGGCAGGATTTTCCCTGTTTGCAGTGCATGAACAGCTCAGCCCAGAATATTGCTTGAAAAACCTTGCTTTGGACTCGTTTTTGTAATGCCCAAGTTGCTATCTTCAGGTCTTGAGTGGAAAGGGTGAAGCCTCTGGGCCAAAATCTGGGAGAAGCTGGAGAGTTCTGCCTTTTCCAGAGTTCCCTCTTCTTGTTTGGATTCCACTGCTCATTTCTTTTTCCAGTGGCCTTTTGGATGTGACCCCAGCATTTAATGAGGTGCTGCTGGGTTTGCCCTCACTGAAAATTCAGGAAGCACCTCAGTTTGGGAACGGGGAGATTCAAGGGGAGAATCCCAGTCTGAAATCTTCAGTCTCAAAAAAAAAAAAATCCTAAATAATTCATATAAATTAATTGAAGATAAAATCCAAATCTAGACCTCCTTCCTCCCCATCCCCAACTGCTGGATAACATCCCCCTCAACTAAAAAACAGATGTCAAATTTAAAAAGCAGCACAGAAAAGGATGAAATGCACAAAAAAATCTTTTGAAGCTCTACCCCTTTATGCAAAGAAAGAAATAATTTTTTTTCCTTAAGAACCCCCAAATTGCCCCAGCAGAGGCAAATAATGAATTTACCCACCTGAAATAACACTTTTAAATCAAGAAAAGAGAGCAGCCATCAATACAACAATTTTCCAGAGCAGAGCAAAGGCACAGAAATGGCAAAATCAGGAATTGCCCAGCCCATCCTGGTTCTAACACTTTCTCCATCATTCCCAAATATCCCCACACAAACAGATATTAACACTTAATGACCTCTGACCCATTCCCATGGGATCCTGCTGCATTTGGTTGGAGTATCCCCTATTATTAAATTCTGCCCATTCTCTTGCATTCAGTCCTTACAGGAATATTCTATTTCTTGTTTTCCTAAGGAAGAAAACCAGAATTTTCTTGCCAGAATTGGCCCACAAAGGGCAGAACTCCCCAGCCAACACCTGCTGGTGCTCATAAAGCCAGACAAAAAACTTTCTGCACTCCTGGAGGCAGCAAGAAGCTTTTGCCCTTAGATCAGGGCTTTGGATTTAGGGATTCCAAAAAACTTTTGGTTCCCTTAGGCAGAAATCCTTGCCTTGCCCTTCAGGCAGCCTCTGGCTAACCTGGGATGGATGGAAAGCAGCTGGATTTAGTGTTTTGGGGTTCTTTGTGGATGCATCCAGCAAGGACAACAGCACCAAACCATGGGGGTCTGGATCTGCCACCTCAAATCAGCCCTGTCCTGTTTATCTGTGCAAGGGCATGAGACACTCATCCTGCTTTGCCCAAAATGCATTTTTATATCCATAATATCCACATAAAATGCTCTGGAAGAGGTTCTCCAGGGAAGGGAGCTCATCAGAGTTCAAGGGGCATCTGGATTCTCCTACTCACATGGTTAACTTTAGGCAGGGCTGAAGAGCAGGGACTTGGACTTAAGGATCCCTTTCAACTCAATCCATTCTATGATTCTACATCCTATTCTATAAGCACTCACACACATAAATAACTATAACTATAACTAACTATAAATATAAATATAAAATCTGCCCCAGCCTGTGGTTGGTGCCCACCCAGCCTCCCTCACTCCCCTCCTCAACAGGACAGCAAGAAAGAGAAACTGAAAAACAAAGCTCAGAGGTCAAGAGAAACTCAGGAGCCACCCCAGAGCCACCAAACCTGGCTGGAGGAGGAGCAGGCACAGCCCCTCCACCATCTGCCCTGCAATTAAAACTCCAAAATTGTCCCAAAAGCACCTTTTGGAGCCCCAGCCAGGACACAGCTCCCGCAGGGACTGAGAAAATGTGACTGTGGGATCAACCCTCATGAATGCATTTGGGGAACCCTGCCAGTGCCTGCATCTGATTTTTTGCCTCAACTCCAGCCAGCTTTAATGCAACATCAGCTTGGAAGCTGTAAAACATCAGACAAACAATGTAAACCAATGCAAGCAGCAAGATTTAACAGGAAACAGGCTGTGCTCTTCGTTTTCTGGATGGGAGAGCAGCTGGCTGGGGCAGGGATGATCCCATCCAAAACTCCTCACACCCATTTGCTGATTTGCAAGAAGAAAAAAGGGGTTGGAGGCTGATTTCATGGGGGGGTGGTGTAAATCATCTGGTTGTGGCTTCCAATGGGACAAAAGGCAAAAAAGTCACAAAAAGAGACAGATAAAATATCATTGAACTAAAAGCCTGGAGAAAAAAAAGAGTAGCAGGAGGAATGGGATACCTGAAGATGTTGGGATTTCCTGCTTTTCCAAGGACTGGCAGTGGCTGGAGGAATAAATGTCTGTGCGCTGGAGCTGGAAATTGCTGCACTTAACACCTCTTTGGGGGATTTGAAGGCTGGCAGAAAGCTCCAGGAGGAATTTTCTCCTGCCAGCCTCGGCCAGTGCTGAGCTCACCAATGTCACCTGGAGCATGGATCCCGTGAAGCTCCAAACACCAGGGATAGAGCCAAAACCTGCTGGTGGGGAGGCTGGGAGCCAAGGGAGGAGTGTGCAGGACAGGCCCTGAGATGATCATTGGGGTCAGCCCAGCTGATCTAATCCCTAAATCCACTAAAATCCATTCCCATCCCTTTCCCCACCTCCCTATTCCTGCTCCATGGATATCCCGCGGGGTAACGCTGCTGAGTACCCTCCAGCTCCCAAAATTCAGCCTCACCTGGCCTTCCCCTTCCATGGATCCCACCCAGCTCCTGGAAGAGCATCCCAATCCTCCTCAAAATCCAATCCCAGCTCACAGCACTGCTGGATTTCATCTTTTCAGGCCCCACCAGGTGATTCTGGGCAGATCCTGCCCTTCCCACGACATCCACTGACCCCACAGGTGCTGGGAGAAGGGCTCAGCCTGACTTCCAGCAGCTCAGGAATATCTCTGCCCAAGCAGAGGCAGCTCAGGACACGCTTTGGGATTTTGGGGATCTCTTCCCACCAGCTGCTCCTTCCATGGATCCCACCCAGCTCCTGGAAGAGCATCCCAATATCCCCCCAAAATCCAACCCCAACTCACAGCACTGCTGGATTTCATCTTTTCAGGCCCCACCAGGTGATTCTGGGCAGATCCCACCCTTCCCAGCACATCCACTGACCCCACAGGGATCAGCAGTGCTGGGAGAAGGGCTCAGCCTGACTTCCAGCAGCTCAGGAATATCTCTGCCCAAGCAGAGGCAGCTCAGGACACGCTTTGGGATTTTGGGGATCTCTTCCCACCAGCTGCTTTTCCTTCCCCACCCGCTTTTATAGGAGCCTGCTGGCTCCCATTGGCTCAGGACACCCTTTTTATAGCAACCACTCTGCCCCATTTCAATTGCATTCAATAATTCCTCAGCTCATTGTCCTGCAGAGATTAGTTACACATAAGCATATTTGAATGATTAACTCCTGGGCTCTGCTGAGGCCCCGGCAGAAAATGCTGAATCCAAAGGCTCCCTCCGAATCCCCCTGCCTCACCACTGCTCCCAAATTGTGGTTTTCTCCTTGGAGCCTCTGCTCCTGGCCTGCTCCAACCAGCTCAGCTGGCACTGGAGGGAAGATTTCAGTTCCAGAGCAGTGGAAAAGCAGGGAGAAAAGCTGGGAAAACTCAAAACCCAAAGAGGAAGAAGCAGTGTTTGCAGAGACAGTCAGAGTTTGGGGTGAAAAGCTGCACATCCCATCCCATCCCACTAAGCCTGGTGGTTTCAAGGGTGACAACCCCAGCAGCACAGGGATGGGTTACCCATGGAAACCCTCCAGCAGCTTTTGGGAGCATGAGGAGGTTTTAGGGCCATTTCCAGTGGTTTGAGCTGCTTTTCTTCGTGGCTTCAACTGCTGAGTCCCACCTGAGGTGGTGACACAGAACAGGGGGGCCTGTCCCACGTGGAGCAGCACAAAGAAAAAGACAAGAGGCAACTTCCTGCTGAGCCCATGCCTGGAGGCAGGATGCTGAAGAGGGAAAGGGACAATGTTTGAATTGGCCTGGATTAGCTCATTTCCGTCCCCCAACCTGCTCTCCCAGTGGGCTGTGGGAAGCAGCAGCTTTTGGGGGTTTTCTGGGTGATGAAGGAGCTAACCTGCAGGAAGAGCTGGATTCCATCTGGAGTGGGTGATGAACAGCAAACCTGCAGGGAGGAAGAGCTGGATCCCATCAGGTTTTGTGTGGGTGTTCCAGTCCTTCCTTTTCCTCCCTCCCAGCTGCTGCACCCCCAAGCCAGGGCTTTGTGTCAGGAAATCCAGGAACCACACAAAAAGGAAAATGCAGATGAATGTGAAGAGTATGAAAAAACCAGCAGATGATACAGGGGACTGAGATTGAACACTGCAGCTGGTGAGGCTGGAAGGGCTCCAGAGCTGCCTGGGCTCAGCCAAGCCCCAGGAAGGTGAGTCCTATCCCACCTTCCCCACAGGATAAGGGACACCAGTGCACCCAGATGGGGACTGGGATGATGCTTGCAGAGCATCCAAGGTGCCTGTTCTGGACATTTCTCCAAACCCCACCTGCCTTTTGTCCACCCCAGACATTTCAGAGCTCAGCGTGTGTTGCTCATCCCTGTCCTGGTCTGAGGCACTCAGAAAACTGAAAACATCAAATTATTAAAAAAATAGCAATTTTTTTGAACCCTCTCAGCCCTGTACAAGAGCAGATACTTGACCTACACCTGCCAATAAAAGCCCTCAAAAGTTCCTCTTCCTCCTTCACAGGCAGCAAAACACTCAGGAGATGCTTTAATCTGGCAAAAATCTCCCTAGTCCATGTTTAAAACCTCCAGCACTTCTCCAGGGGTTAACTTCAACCCTGGTTATGGGTAGCAATAAAAAAATATAGGAAAAGCCTGATATTGGCCAGGCTGAGGTGCACAAAGCCTTTCCTGACTCCTCTCTGCCAAAACCCAAAGTGTTTCCCAAGTTTAACTGCCAGCTGAGGCTCCCTGTGGAGCACAGGGCAGTGGGAGCCAGGCAATTTCTGGGATGCAGAACGTGCTGTTTGCAATTGCCCTGGCACAGCTGCCACCCCAGGGCAGGCAGAGGCAATAAAAAGTTTCATCAGAGAAAATGCAGCACAGAAAAATATCTGTGTGTGTGTGTTTCAAAAGCAGGATCCAGAATAATCCCAGTTTGGGCTGGGATGGATTGAACTGGAGGGGCCCAGCACAGTCAGGGTGCAGGAGGGAATGGTTCTGGACTGGGCCAAATTTAAGGCAGTGGAGAGGTACTGTGGAGTAATTTTGTCCAAATGAAGAAAAATTCAAGAGAAAACTGTGGTTAAGATCACCCTGAAACTCCACTTTATCCCAGCAGCATCCTGGGACTCATCCTTCACTCCAGAGCAGCCTCTTCTGGAACAGCCTCAGCTGCCCACAAACCCCAATTCCAGCCCCAAGGAAGTGCTGAACCCACAGGCATGACACCAAATCCTGCTGCAAGCCCTGCCAGCCTGTCCCCTTCCCCTTGTCCACAGCCCAGACATGAAGGATTTGCACCCTGCCAGAGTCAGGCTCCCACCTGCCAAGGGGCCAGGCAGGGATGGGAAGGGGGACAGGGAGCAAATCCCAGATTTCTGCATCCCAGCCCTCAATGAGAGGAAACACTGAATCCATGGCTGGAGGAAGGGAAAGCACTGACAGAAAGGATGGCAGCTCAGGAGATCACAGAGTGCAACCCCCAGCTCCAGCAGGGTCAAGCAAACCTTCCCCCTCCAACCATCTGCTGGGAAAAACACAAATTTCCACTGGGGTGGGGAGCAAAGTATGAATGAATCAGGTGTGAGCCATTTCAGGGCTGTTTGAAGTCAATCTGCTTCCAAAAAAAACCCTGAAGCTCCAAATTCTGTGGGTTTGCTTTTCCTGCCTCACCTTTAGCTGATGAACACCCACACAAACACAAAGCAAATTAATTTTGCTCCCTGCTTGTCCCATTGTGCACTCAGTGGAGGGCACAGCCTCACACACAGCCCTGAGCTCCAGCAAAGCTGCTCAGCTCAGCAGGAGGGATTTCCTGATCCTCCTCCAAATTCCCTGTGCACATCTGGTTCCAGCAGATCCATTCCCTTTGCCCAGCACCAGAGCACAGCCTGGTAGGAGCAGCAGCTCCTTCTCCTCCCATAAAATAAAGCTTCTTCTAAGAAAACTTCTTCTCCTGCAGGGACTGCCAAAGAATCCTCAAGAAATCTGATTTTCTGGGAAGAGAAAGCCCAGGTGTTTTGAAGTATCAGATCAGGAATTCTGGCAGCTTGTTCCCCTTTCTCAGCACAAGAGCAGCCCTGAACAGAGCCAAACACACACAACAGAGAAAAAAAAAAATGAGGGAGAGATAAGAAATGAGAAAATTAAAAGTAATATCCACTTCTTAAATATTCAGGAAGTTGCTGAGTGCTCAGTTTCTTCTCAGAACACACTTTTACCTTTCTTGCACCCCCAGAGCCACTTGGTGCCACCTTCTCTGTTCCAAGAATTAGGAGGGTCCATCTCCTGTGGTAGGGAATGGTTCATTAAGGGAATAATTAAGGGAATAAAAAGAAATGTGGCAGCCTGGCAGATCTTCTGTGTGATACTCAGGACACTGGGAAATGGTGTCACATCAGCAAGGTGATATCTGCCCTCCATAAATCATTTCTGATCTGGGGGTTCTGACACACAAAAGATCAAACAACACAACTCAAACCTGTCCTCAGGGTAAATCCTCACCTGAATTTACAGGCAGCAGGTTTCAAACTCATTTCTTGATGTCGTGCACATGCCACAAGCCCAGAGCCTTTCAAGTGTTGCTCAGCACTGGATTTTGAGGGGACTTATTCTTTACAAGCAGCTGTTAACATCTGGAACTGATACTGAAAGGTTCACTCCAACAGCAAGTGAGGGAGCTCCTGCATCCTCTACAGCACCCCCACAACCACACAGCTGCTGGCAAAAACCCATCCCAGCAACAAATCAATTCCCAGGATGGAACATCCAGCTTCAGGGATCTGTTGAGTTGTTCTTGTTGGCTGAAGATATTTACAGGCTGCTTCCAGCTGCTTTTGATATGTTCAGAACAAATCTCAACAACTTCATTTTAGGAAAGGGCAGATCAAAATGTAAACACTTGCAGCCCAAGGCTGCAGCCTGTCAAACATCATCAGTGGCTGCTGTAAATAAAAAATGTTAATTTTAAAATTAATTGTGTGTCTTTCCATGCAATGATCCACTTATCTCTCATTTTCTTTCCCTTCTGGAGAGAAAAGTATACATTGATGTATCACAAACCCATCAAGGACTTTCCCTCTCCAACACTGAACAAACCCAGTTTAAATGTATCTTTAGTCTCCAGCCTTGAAAGGCATTTAATGTATGATAAATTATCTTTAAGAGGCAACAAATATATTTTTCCAATAATTTTCTTTCCTCTCCAAACATCAAAGAAGCTTAAATACCATGGAAACAAATATGACAAATCCCCCAGACAATGGAATTTATCAGTGCCTTTCATACACTGCACAACTGCAGCTTAGGAAGCATAAATTCTCTGCATAAAAACACAAAATAAACCCATGACAGAGCTGAGGGGGGGAAAAAAAGTCAGATATTGTGATTTGATCTCATCTGTAAGTCACAAAATTCCCAGGATGTACTTAAAATTTTATTTCTATTTCCAGTACATCATAATAATTATAAAAGAATAGTCTGCAGCCACAATTTAAACCAGTGGCTGACTTTGTGTGGATATTCCCACACAAATGATTTATTATAATCATAAAGGCTTTCAACATGAAATACTTGATCCTGAAATCCTTCATCAGACACAAAAGCTCAGGAAATTCTGCTTCATCCAGGCCTGATTCTCATTTTTCCAAACCAGATCAAGAGCTCAGTGTTGCCTCATTTATTCCCCCATCACAGGAGTGCCTCATCTGTGTGTAAATATTGCAATAAATGTTCAGAGGGCAAAGAGACACCTCAATGTTCTGCTGTTTGGGCACTCACAGCTTTGATTTCACAGCTTCAAACCCCCCCCAGCTCCCTGGTTTCAGTGCAATCTGCTGAATCTGGATCTCTTTTATTTAGCAGGGACTATCAGACATCCTTGAGTTGCCCTCCCACAGATCCTCTCAGTTCCATGATGCCAAGATTTGGGAGTGCCTGGGCAGACCCCAAGGAGCTCCTGTACATCCCTGCCCATGTCCTGCTCTGCAAACAGCCCCAAAATTGGCTTTGCACTGCTCTGGAAGCCACTTGGGCAACTCCAAAGCTTCTGAAATTCTGAAAATCTTTCAGAATTCTGAAAGAATTCTCTGCAGTGAGAATTCTGAAAGGAATTCTTATTGCAGCACTGCTGTGCTGATTCTGTGGGGAAGGGAAAAATCCCAAAAGATGCTGAACCCCAACACTCTCCAGTGCAAACCCTGGCACTGCCACCCCCATTTATGACAAAACACACAAACAATAGTGTCCTTTTCCCTGCTTGCTTGTGAACAATTGATTCCCTCATCACCTCCAAATCATAAAAATTTCAATATATTTCAGTTATGTCCAATACAGGATTGAACTGGTATCAAACCCAGACTAACAGCAGCTGGTTCTCTTCTGGAAGTGCTGCTTCCTATGCCTGGTCACCTTTGTCTTCTGTTGCCATTGCTGAGTCTCTCTGCTGTTCCTCTGGGTCCCCAGGCAGGATGTTGGTGACTGTCTGCAGGAGGGACTCGATCTGCTCCTCTGTCAGCCTCTCCTCGCTTTCCTCCACCATCTGCAGGGCCAAAAAAACCCCACTGGCATCATTAAATCCACACTTCCTCCCTCAGAGAGAAGGACTCAGCTCAGCAGGGAAGACTTTGTCAAGACACAGCCTGAGCTCATCACAAAAGCATTTTACAAAGCAGAACTCTTGGAATATTTTGGAGGAAAAAAAAAAAAGAAAAAGACAGAACTCCATTGTTCACCACGACAATTGGCACTGTGTAATGAGATCCTGCTTTCCTTACAGCAAGGAGAACACCACCCTGGGGACAGCCTGGTTTAATCTAAAGCCTCTCTCAACCTCCACATCCATGTCCTGAGCCAGGCTTTTCCTTTAGCTCAGATGCAGCCCCACCTTCCTGACCTTTTTCCCAAGCTTCTGTGTTTCCATGGGATATCCTGAGAGGGATTCCCTGGACCTTGGCACCTCATCCAGTACCTACATGAAATAAGCAGCCCATAAAAGAAACCACCTCATCCTACAGCAGCTGTGCTCCACTGGGATTTGCTTGGATTGGGAGATTCCTGGATATAAAGACATTTAAAAGCTCTGAGCAACATCAAAAACACTGTCATGAATCAACTCCGTGATTCCATGAGATTAATTAAGGACCTACTCCTACTGTGGAGCTGTGGCAGCTTTTGGATCATTGCTACCAGTAAAACAACTTCCCTAATTTATAGGCAGCTGTTAAAAGGAAGAAAAAAGCTTGTCAGAGGACTGGAGAAGCAAGTCAGAAGAGCTCTTCAAACACAAATGAAACCAATTAGGATTGTGGGGTTTGAGTTTTCTTTTTTTACACCAAGTCCTTGAAAATGGCCTTTGAAGAGGAGTGATTTATATGAATGATGGTTCCAAGTCAATGCAGGTTTAATCAGCTCTAGCTGTAAACTGCCAGCTCTTCAGATGCCTTCTGAAAAGCAGAGTGGGACTTCAATTCAGTTTTGTTTTTCTTCAGAGTCCTCTGAGCCCTCTTTGCACAATCATCAGGACCATCCACAGATCTGCACACACACACACAGAATCCACTCCTCAGCAAAAGGCAGACAGGGAATTCCCATTTGTAAATGACTTTCTGGGGACTATCCCCATCAAAGGATGAAAATCCCTGGGGAGTGGCTTTCCAAGCACTGTTAGCTCAACAAGGACTGCAGGACAGTGCCTGGAACAGCAGCCCTGGCTCTGCTCCCCAGCAGCTGCTCTGTGCTCAAACACACTCAAATCCTCCTGCCCTGGCTGGGAGAACCCCTGGCAGCTGATTCCTGCCAGGCAATTCCCACAGGGAATCATCTCAGCACACCTTGGAGCATCAGCATCCAAAAACCAGGGACTTCTGACCAGCACCAGCTCTTACCAACTCCTGATTTTAAGGCAGAACACAGGAATTCCACACCACCAAGTCTAGAAGTGGAAGATGTCCCTGGAACTAAATGTTCTTTCAGGTCTCTCCCAGCCCAAACTATTCTGGGATTGTGATTCCATGATCAAATCTGCTCCACCCACTCCTTGGTGGAAATGCTGCTGACAAATCACTCCTCTCCAGATGACCTTTGCTATTAAATCTCACAGAGGATTAGCAGCCTGGCTTTCAGACTGGATTATGGGTTATTCATTACTGCTACACTGAATTTTCAAGGTGGGGTAGGTGCTGTAGGAGCAGGAGCTGCACAAAGAGCCAACCCGGGTGCTTTGGACACCTGGATCACTCCAGGCAGGATGACTGAACCATGTCTCCCAGATTTGTTACCATCCCTCAGAAAAACAGCACTTGGCCTTGTTTAGATGTGATTTATTGCATGACATAAAGTCCAACTCTCTTCCCATTTTAGTTTTATCTGTATCTGTATCTCCCCTCCACTTTCTCCTTCAGGTGCTTGCTCTGATGAAATCAGAACTCAAACAAAAACCAGGCATTTCTGATCAGCACCAGCTCTAACCCACTCCTGATTTGAAGGCAGCACACATGAATTCTAATCCCTGTTTTCTTCCCTGCTCCCCAGTGACTCCAGATGAGTAATGCCCCAACTCCCAGTATGAACAAACCCACTGATGTCGTTTTTACTGGCAGAGCACGAGGCTGACAAACTGCAGGGACAGACACAGCAGCTCTGGGGGTTGCTCTGGCAGCCCCAGAAATCCCAGCTGAGCACGAAGCTGATGAAAGAAAATCATCTCTGGTGTTTCACATGCTCTGGTGCTCTAAGTGATGTCTCATTAAAATGTTGTGAAAAGCATTTTTAGAGATGCCAGACCCTGCACTGAGGGGGGGATGGAGCTCCCAAATTCCCTTCTGTGACAGATCCAGAAGGAAGAGGGAATTCCTTCAACTGCTACAGCAAATTCACCTCTTAGTGCCTCTCCAGCAGCTCCCAGGAATCACCACCAGACACAAATCAACATTTAGCAGGATGAACAGACAGCTTCTTAGTCAAGCTGATGCTTCAGCCTTATTTTGTTGTGGTATCATTTGAGATTTCAAAGGACCAAAAGCACAAACTGTGAAAATAATTTTTTTCACTCTTTCAGGAAGTGAAAAAACAGCCTGTGCCTGATTTATGAAAACATAAGCAGTGAGGAAGCAGCAAAGCAACAAGCCAAAAGGAAAAACTCAAAAATTAAGCACAGACAGCACACAGATAAAGGGGCAAATGAAACTGTCCTAAAGGAAACCAGATCTCAGGGGGAACAGGAGGTCACTCAGAGGCTCATTCTACATCCAGATGTTCTCACTGCCTTCTGATCTACAACTGCAACACAAAACACCTTTGATGCTGAGAGCACTAAGCAATATGGTGCTGAGAAGAGAAATGAGGTGCAAAAACCCCAAGAGGATTCAGGTACCTCCTTTTCCAGCAGCAATTTTACCAATCTTGGAGAAAATCTCCAGCAAAAAGCCCTGCACTGGCTGCAGCTGCTCAAGAGCCAGACTGAGCCCATAAGCAGCCAGGAATGCAAAGTTTCTAGTAAGGAAAACAAAAATGCAAAGGTTTGAAGGGAGGGGATGAGCTCAGATGTTGATGTTGGCAGTGCCACCCAGCCCAAATGGGAACAGTTTCCCCTCTCAGATGAAGCCATGTGAAAAGTTTGGGGTATTTCTGACCAAAGTGCTGCTGGCCCTCAATATTTGGAGATTCGGGTGAGGAGAAGAAATGGGCAGTGTGACAGAAATCCAGTTTCTGCATAAAAAGCCTCCTGATGTCATAAATAATTCTCACTGCTGCTTTTCAGCATTCAAGGCCGTGCTGCCCCAAAATAACTCCAGGGGTTTAGGAAAAATTGCTGCAGCACATCAATGTCATTGATAAACACACCCAGTGTGTGTGACTGTGAAATGTAATCATTCACTCAGCTCAGGCCTCACCAGTAATTTCTATTTCACCCCAATTAGAGCAGTTTGTTACTCAGTTTCCACTGCAATATATTCATAAAGTCAGCATTGCTCCCATTTAGTTTCCACAATGCTCTACATCTAATCAAAGAGGGAATCAGGAAAACTTTATAAATTAACTGGCATAAAATTCTCCCAGCTCAAACTAAAAGCAGCACATTCACCCTGCAGCTCCAATTTAATTCTCTCAGAAATTCACAGCCAGCCCATGAAGATAATCCCAGGGATTAAAGTGTTTATTCAGAAATTAATGTGCAAATCTATGTTCACAGTGCCACAGACAAATGGAAGCACAAAATCACTCAGGACTGTCTAAATTCCTTTTTTCACTTGGTAAAACAAGGACAAACATCCTTAATTCAAACCATACCTATCTTTTGTGCTTACCCAAATAAAAGCAGAATTTAAGAGATTTCATCTTCCTCCCTGTGCTGCTTTCAATGCTAATGTTTATTTGGTTTAGTCTCCTGAGACATAACAATAAATCAGGAATGAAGACTAAATAAAGCCACACTGAAGAACCCCAAAAAGTCCTGAAAGAACTGAGAAATTCTCTCAGTATTTGGTGAACAAACCTCAGCACCACAGAACAACCTGTAGGTTAAAAGCTATTGTTTATTGGACTAATAAGCTAGGAATTAGATTTTTAAATAATCAGTAAAGTACAGTAATAAAGGAAATAGGGGCTCTGATAATTTCCAAAGCAATCAAGCACATAATTTATCTCCAGTGGAGGAGGGAGATGTTTGAAGAGAAAATCACTGTTATTCCCTCCTTTGAGCAGTGACTTGGAAATTACTCAGCACCACATCAATAGGAAAAAAGCACATTAAAAAAAAGAAATAAAGTAAAAGACTGAATGATTGAATTAATGTCCCTCAGAGATAATTAACCAAGGGCAAGGCAAAATACATTGTTGAGAAAATAAAATGTTTAAACCCTCTTAAGATCTTTCATTTTCCAAAATACCTTTCATTATTATTTTCCAGTATAAAAGACAATGTGCCAGCCTGGTTATGCACATAAGTATGAAATTCTCCAAGGTGGAAATACATTTTTAAAAAAGCACCAAATTAAATTCTGCTTTTCCACTCAGAG
This sequence comes from Leptocoma aspasia, assembly GCA_013399835.1. Classification (NCBI taxonomy): domain Eukaryota; kingdom Metazoa; phylum Chordata; class Aves; order Passeriformes; family Nectariniidae; genus Leptocoma; species Leptocoma aspasia. The sequence goes on from VXAX01006834.1 coordinate 80,060, forward strand.
AGAAAAATGTGGAGCAATTTGTTCCTTTAAAAAGATGATGCTTCATCTTCAGCTTTACTTAAAGCTGAACCACTCTCATGGTGAGCTGAACATCCCTGACTTTTTATTTCCTCCTTTTGGGAATCACTGAGCCAGGCCTAACATATGTTAAAGATTAAAACAGGAGGTCAAGATAGCTGCAATGTGGACAGTGTTGTACTCTGTGGGGTAAGAATTTGAATTTCATGCTCCTTTTGTTGCTATTGCTGTTGGAAAATAAATCCTGGCACGGAGGCTGGAAAAGGCAAAGATGGACAATGGCAGCAATTTATGCATTAAGGCTTATAAAAGATCAAAAGATCACGACAGAAATTTGCTTTTTAGCTGCAAAATAATTTTATCAAAATGGATTTATTGTTTGCATACAACTAAAAATAAGGAATTTGGTAGAGGGAGAGTAAACAACTAAAAAGCTGGAAAGGCAAAAAGCAGCAATAATTATAATTATAAATATCCTCTCCCATGAGCCTGCCAGGTAAATCAGACTCCATTCCATGGTCAGGCTGCACTGAGTAAAAACTGAGACATCAAAACTGAGCAAGTGAGAGCCAGCTTGGACTTGGCTGGCATTTTGTTTAAAGCTTTCAGAAAAATAAGATTGATGTGCCCCATTCCAGGAACTGCTCAGAAGTTCTCCCCAGCATTTATTTCTGATTCAGGGGCAGGTTCAGTGAGAGGAGAATGCAGTGTTAGAGCCATTTCAGAGCCAGAATTCACTGCCAGCAGGTTGTGTCTCATCCATCAGTGCAGGGAATCTGGGCATGGGTGACCTCTGTGCTCTTTTGCAGCCAGAAAAAGCAGATTTTGTGTGTTCAGTGACTGCTGCAGCCTCTGTCCTCATCAACAACAGGAGCCAAGCCAGCAACTGAACAGCAAAATCATCTCCTTGCTTCTCCCAGCTCTGAAGATATCCTGACTGTAACAATCTCTTTATTGCCACAGGGGTTTGTACTCCTGAGGAGATGCTTGAGAGAACAGAAGCAGCTATTTCTGTTTAGTGACAATCCCTCTTTGCAGCTCAATTATTACTCCTGGTATTTCAGTAACACCAACCTGCAGCTCCCCAGCAGTCCCTGAGCTCCAAAGGCTTTGGTGGAAGCACTTTGCAATGTCCTGGGGAGGGTTCATCTCACACAGGCCTAACAACCCAGGACACTGCAACTCTGATTTTGGGGAAATGCGCCCTGGGAGTACAGGGGAGTCACAATGGAGCAGGAGTAACTGCATCCCCACACTTCCATGAAGATACAAATTCAGGCTAACCCCCAAATTAAACTTTCCACAAGTTGATTCTGATCATTGGAGAAGGGTTTGGGTCAATAATGAACTGACACAACTCAAATCTTGTGTCTGTGTTCTCTAAGCTTCAACAATGAGTTTTATTTAACTTTGACACTACAAAACTTGGAATATCTAAAATATGGCTCTCTACAGAAAGCTGACTTCAAATTCTTATTTTCTTCAAACATGACACAGGAGCAAACTATTTGCAATATTTTATGGGTAGGCAGGGTAACAATTAAACAGGTAGGACAGGAGGGAAGAGGCAGACAAAGCCCTGCAATCACCTGAGAGCCCCAAAAGATGATTGCATTTAAAGAAGGCAAGAAAAGCCTGCAGATGGCAATAAAATAAATCTGTCCAAGCATATGAAGCTAACAAAGGTGTGAGACAGGCTCCAAATTGTGGTTTCTGACTAACTTAAAGCTCCTGCTTGGGCTGCTGATGGACACTGATCTCCTCAGAACGCAGCATTAATTGCTCAGCTGGAATCATTCTTCTGAGGTGCCTTCAGCATTTTAATCTCTGCTCCTTGGTGACAGGAGAAAAATGGTCCTACTGGTCCCTCTTAATCCTTCCCTTCTTCTGCAGCAAAATATGATCCTGTTCCTCCTCAGCTTGGTTCCAGGGGAAGATTGCAAACAGATGTTCTTAATGCAAGAGATCTTTATTGAAATAATATCCCGATTATAACAATCTCTTTATTACCATGGGGGTTTGTATTCCTGAGGAGATGCTTGAGAGAACAGAAGCATCTATTTCTATTTAGTGACAATCCCTCTCTACAGCTGAATTATTCTCAGGTTAACAATGGCTACTTTCCATCAGAAAGTTTATATCCATTTCTCATCCTGCATTACTGCTCATTTCTTTTTAGCATTTTTGATTTCAGTGTAAGCCTGCCATTAAAACAACCAGGGAAGATGTCAAAAAATAAAGTATTCCATCACAGAGCTGCACAGCAAAAAGATTAAATATATCCTTACTTGCAACACTTTCAAAAATCACCTTTAATGACTGCACTGGGCATTTTAAATGTGTCACTGAAACAAAGAGAGGTGGAGAATCTGCCTGAGAGGGCTCTGACAGGAAGCTGAGTGGATTTGAACCCATGGATGTAAAATGTGCATAAAGGGATCCTTTCAATCACTGGCCCATGAGAAAGCAATTATTCAATTAATCTCCAAGGTTAAAGCTGCTTCAAGTTAAGCTTTGAACAGGCCCAGGCATTGTTACTCACCAGCTGGATTTCCACTGCACTCACAGGCCTGTGGTTCAGCAGCTGCAGCTTTTCTGCCCTGGTAAAAGCACAGGGTAAGAAAATGCACATTACTGGGTGGTTTGAGGATCCCCTCAATGCCTGCAGTGATGCAAACACATTCCTGAAAATTTAGGGCTGAAATGTCACTGCCAGGAATAATCCTGGCTGGGTTTGCAGCATGGCTGAAGACCCATAATTTGGATATTTTAATAATTTGGGGACTTTCAGCCACGCTGCTGCTGGCACCTCTAGGCCAAGGTGGCAAGCAGAGACCCTTAGATCATTACTGTGCAAGCATTAATTAACTGCTGCTTTGTTAAAGCTGTGCAGAAATGTTAAACAACTCACCAGACATCAAAAACTTCTGCTATGAACACACAACCACAAGAACAATTTTCATACCTAAGGAGTTACAATCCCATCAAATGGCAGCAACTTGTTTATCCTTTCAGCTCATTGCAAATACAAAGTTCCAGCAGGGAGCTACAATTTGGAAAAACTAAATCTTGGCATTTATTACTATTTATAGGGCATCTTTAAAGCATATTTAAATGGATTCTGGAGGGTTTAAAGCATATTTAAACGGATTCTGGAGCTTTTCCCCCTGGGGTTTTTTAGAAAGGAAACCTCACAGCTTTTAAGAGAACACAGATCACTCCACGTTTACAACCAACAATTTCTGTCTGTCTGGAGATACCACACAGACATAATTTCATTTCAAATGGCCTCTGCCACTGGCTGCTGGATGATCCAGCTAAAATGTCCATTTTAACCATCACTTCCAGCTTCAGAAGAAAAGCCTGTAACTTTTCCATACAGCATTTGTGAGATATTCACAATTCCTAATAGAAAGCTCCAGGAAATCCTTCTAGTTATTTATTTGCTTATTTATTATTAGTTTGCTTTGCTTTTGGAGAGTCAAAATATGTTTGCACTGGTGATGAGAAGCAGGGAATACACCTCCTTTGTTTTCCCATGCTAATCACTCAAATCTATTTGGTGTTTTTCCAACATGGAGCTATGGAGAGCGTGGCTGGATTTTGCTCTGAACTCAGAGCACTTTACAGGCAGAAAGATGAGGAGTTTATAACTGCTGCCATCTACCACAGTCATAAAAACCAGGAATAAAACCCCAATAATGACAGGAGATGAGCACTCACATCCTTCACATGGAAAGCAGGTGATTTAAGGAATCAATCAGAGATAAAACTCACCGGTGTAAAAGCAAAGCTAAAGGCAGCACTGCCATGCACAGCTGGGGAAAGAATATTAAATAATATCTTTACTCTATAAAAACGTGGCCAATTCAGCTGGGCTTTTGAAAGATTTTTCCTCCAGAGCTGGGAAATTCCCTGCTTTGGTGCCTGATGGAGGCACAGAGCTGGTGCTTTCAGTTTCCAGAGCTCTCCAACAGCTTCCCTGAGGA
>VXAX01006834.1:92182-118173 GCA_013399835.1 Leptocoma aspasia
CACAAACAAAAAAAGAAAAAAAAATTTAAAAAAAAAAAAAAAAAAGCCCCAAGACATCTTATTTTGGTGATTCTACAATTGCCATCTGTGGAAAACATTTACCATGCTGTCAGTAAAATTATGACATAAATATTGAGTATATTTTGCAGTTTGCCCCATAAATCATAATACACTTGTACAACACACTCCTTTCACTCAGGCACCCCAGCTTACTCACTCACACTCACCCAATTTCACACACTCAAACCAAATTGCTTCGCTTCTTCCTTAGAAAAAATGCCTGTGATTTCATTCAAATAAAGACTGATGGGAAGAATAATTCAGATTACAAGCACTATTTTATCAGTCAAGAGCACCTGAGTATTTTAGTACCATGGACACATGTGTGTGTATAGACACAAATAGGGCTTTATTTTTTATGTGCTGTACTGAGTGAAAAAAACCAATTTATTGCATTTCCTCTTTATTTATTCTTCCCATCTTTATGTGCCCGTTGCTATATTAAAAGGGCAAGGCTGAGTTTCCCATTTTCCACTTCCTCAGTCCCCATTAAGCAAAAATGCCTATCCAAGGCTGGCAGGGTGACTGCAGAGCCAAGCACATCGTGCCTTTATTCCTCCTGGATACTCTAAATTTCTATATTTAAAGTAAAAAGAGAGAGAAAAACTGTCCCAGAACATCCTCTATTCCCTGAACAACACATTCTGCTGAGCAGTCAGTAACCACAACAACAGAAAGTTTCCACACAAAAGGAAAAAAAGGCCTTTCTCAGGTCTGTGCAGCAGCTTAGGAAAATGAAAAAAAAAACAACAAAAAAGGTACAATGTGTTGTTAAGCACCGCGAATGGCCTGAATAGAACTGTCACGTTCATCACTTTCAACCGCTAAATGCATCCACAAACTTCCACAGGTTCCAGCATTGTTTTTAAATGAAAAGGACCTTCGAAAATACGCTGAGATGAACTTCAACTTCCATTTCGCTGACCCGAGTGAAACTTCAGCAAGTGAGCTCAGGCACGCGTTAGTTTTTCATTCATGTTTTACAAACCATATATAGCTTTTGTTGGGGAGGTAAATGCAAGTCTTCAGAATGTTTGCATTCAGCCGGGCCCTACAGAAATCCCCGCGGATCAAAGACATTCTATAGGGAGAATTACGTATGGAATTCTTCGGCTGAAAGAGGGTGGAATAAATACGCGGCCACGCAAACCAGGCTGCGGAATCAAAGGTTAACAATGAATTTTTTTTAAGATAGCTGCTTTCCTTTTTCATTCCAATACGCTTTGCCATTGAGAAAAATACTCTTTTTTTTTTTTCCACTTCTGCCAGCGAGTCAGTCTCAAATCTTCAACAGCTCTGAAATACCAAAATTATAAACTGATCAATGTTTGCAATAGAAATAAAATTTCCATCAGTCCTGACTCACAGCTACCAGTTTTACAGTCAGGAAAGAAGAAATTTGGAATGATGGATTCCAATGTATATTTTTAAGCAGTCAGCTCAACACTTCGCTTAATTTTTATGTGATTAAGACTTAAGCAGAAAGGTAAAAATTTTCATGGTAACACCAAAAATCTAAACACTTTTTAGAGTCTTTAAATAGCTCATATTTGCCCAAATTTTAGTCTAAACCAGAATACTCTTGAGTAGGGCTGCATATATAAAAAAATATCTTAGTACAGGGCATCACACCTTTACAAATATCCCTGACACTTCGTATTTTTAAGTCTGCTGCTTCACATGTGTTGTATATTTAAACCACACAGTTTTCGGAGAGTTCTTTTCTCTAATAACAGATAATTCTGGGAAGAAACACAGAATAATTCTGGTAAGAAAAATCCATAGTAACAACTTGGAGAGTTGCAAAGCTTCCCTTCCAAAACAGGCAGGAGGCAAAAGAAGATTAATAAAAACTCAGTGGATATGTAAGAAGCATCACAGATTTTTTAATTAATGGTATCAAAAGCATCTTTCTCAGCGTACAACAGCCAGAAGAGCTCATTTCTCTGCAGACTGCTACTCATACTGTCATCCAAACATGTACTTCAGCAGATCTTTCATATTTTTTACCAACTTTTGATTTTCATGTTCACAGTAGAGAAGATTTAATATTAATAAAGCATCCCTGGATGACAGGGCTGGAGGAGCTCAGTGACTTTGGGGGATGCATCCCATGAGTGCCCCCACCCATCAGAGAAATTGAAATTAAATTAAAACTAGAAATTTCACCAGTTTTATATAATTTGTGAGATTTCAAGCTTCAAAATAGGTCAAATCCTATAGTTTTGTGCCTGAAACACACAAAACTCCGACTCTCTTATTGTGTTTGCAATCGCTGGCACAAACCCCTCAGGCTTTTTCCTTCTCCAGCATTTCCAGCTCCTACACAAAGCTCACGGGAAAAATGAAAAATTCCCATTTTGCCTCTCCCAGCACAGAGGGGACAGGAAGGGACGAGAGCGGGATTCACGCCGAGCCACGCCGCCTTTCGCCCCAACAGCCTGTCCGGCAAGAGTTTTAATAAAATAAACCCCTCCGACATTGACCAGAACGCCTGAACCCACTGCTGGGGGCAATAAACCCCTCACGGATTTACTGTACCCTCATGGATTTACTGTACCCTCACACCCCCCATTGGATTTACTGTACCCTCATGGATTTACTGTACCCTCACACCCCTCACGGATTTACTGTACCCTCATGGATGTACTGTACCCTCACACCCCTCACGGATTTACTGTACCCTCATGGATTTACTGTACCCTCACAGCCCTCACGCACAGGCCGACATGGATGTACCCCCCCACACACACCCCACGCCCACAGAGATGCACCCACACACCCCACAAAAACCCCACCGAGATGCCCTGCAGCCCCGCTGTGCCCACGGCTCCGAGGCCCGGCCGTGCCCCGTGCTCCCCCTCAGGCCCTTCCTTACACCTCCATCTTGTCCTCCCCGGCGCGGCCTCCCCGAGGATCCTCTCGCTACCCCCGGGCAGCCGCAGCCCGGCGGGGCACGGCGGGGGAACAGCCAGGCGAGCCCCGGTGGAGCTGAAGAAGGGTTTGGCGGCCGCGACGGAAGCGGAAAAGGAAGGAGATATTAGGAACCCAAAAAAAAAAAAAAAACCAAAGAAAGACGGGAAAAAAACAACTGCATTGGCCGGGAATCGAACCCGGGCCTCCCGCGTGGCAGGCGAGAATTCTACCACTGAACCACCAATGCCAGCGATAACTACGGCGTTTCCGTCAGCGCTTTTGTGCGTACATCAGACAAACAATGATGTAATTTTTGTTCGAAATCACCCACATTGGCAATTAGCCGCTGTTAACTGTGACAAAGGCAAAACAGTATCGCGACAGTACTTTCAAATCTAATCTTTAACCGTGTGCGGAGTACTGCGAGGCTGAAGTAAACGTGTAATACCCCTGTTGTCTTTTAAAGCACCCATACATGCATGCATCAAATTCATCAGCATCGTGTCTTTCCCAGCCGTCATCGTGACTCTTTCTCGTCTAAACCATGTGCTATTAAATTTTCCAAGAGCCCTTTTCATCCTCAATAAAACCAGTGACATTTCAATGAGTGCAAGCAGCTGAAAATCCTAGTAGCAACAGTAAGGAAAATTACCTGGCTAGGGAAATATTAATTCCTTAATTTTGACATTATCTCTGATGGGAATTTTTATATGCAGATACAGCACCTCAAACTCCCTAAGGAGTGTCATAACAGATGTGTTTGCTTGCTTGCAGCTGGGATTTAAGAGCCTTTTAGGGATTTAGGGAACTGAATGGGTCACACTTGTGCCCACAACCGCTGCCTTGCAATTCCAGCACAAAACCCACCAGCCACTGTTTTCTCCATGACCAAACCAGACAAAATTAAGCCTTTTCTTCTCCTTGGGGTGTTGGAAATTCTAAATCAAATGTTGCAAATCCTAAATCAATCAATTCAGAGTAACGTGAGCAAACTGCAGTGCTTTAGGAACAGTCTCCAGTCCCAGGACTGCACTGCAAGGAGCAGCTCCCAGTTTTTCAGGGACTTTCATCACCAGATATAGAAGTGCTGGGCAAAATTTAAAAGCCAACTGCAAAGGCTTTTCAGCCCTTTTAATTTGAAAACCCCTAAACAAAAGTCTCGGTGGGCAAGTGCACCCCATCACCCACGGATTGTTGTACAGATAGAAATTCATTTATACTTCAGAATCATTAATTGTGGAGTCCTGTGGAATAAAAAAAAAGCCAGGAGAGAGTATAGATTGTAACACAGATAGAAATTCATTTATACTTCAGAATCATTAATTGTGGAGTCCTGTGGAATAAAAAAAAAGCCAGGAGAGAGTATAGATTGTAACACAGATAGAAATTCATTTATACTTCAGAATCATTAATTGTGGAGTCCTGTGGAATAAAAAAAAAAGCCAGGAGAATGGTTTCCAAACCTCTGGTGTGACTCAGAGCACAGGATGTGATGGATGCTGCCCTTTTTCATGTCAGGATTAACTGGCCTTGTAAATTGGCCAAAACTGGCACAGCAAAAGCTCTGTGTCTGCTCTGCCATGTCCCAAACCCTCCACATTGCAGCTGCCTGAAAGAAGGGAAAGGATGTCAGGTTTCATTTGAAAATAGCCTATTTCCAGGCAATCAAATTTCAGGGTTTCATTCCAGAAATCTGCTCATTCTCGTCTGCCTCTCACCATCCTCTTCAGATAAAGGTTCAGAACCTTCAGCACAATAATCTTAATTCTCCTTTACATCTCTTTATATCTCTCCCCCAGCAGCAAATCATTATATTTATTTCCACAATTTCCCCAAAATTTCACTTTCCTGACACGTTTTTCCAATCAATGCTGCTTTTTACAACTCACAATGAAGACACAGCTGGGGATGAAGGAGCATGACACAAACACCTCTTCCAACAGCTCTTTTTCCCTAATAGAGATACTCCTAAACATTTCCCAGGGGAGACAGGAAGCCTGGTAGGCTGTAAATATAAATATGGCTCAGCTCCAGCCCCAGTGACACCAGGAAAGGGAGTACCAAGAGAGAAGCAGCTGGGCAGGGGGTGAGGTGAGAAGGTCACTTTGGCTTCAGTTGCTGCCCTTTAGGTGTTAGACAGTGATGCTACACCATCCATAGGGAATGCAGACATGGGTTTTTCCAAATGTGCTTAGCATGTCAACATTTGAACATTGTGATTGTTGCCAGCAAGGCTTGGGGAGAGAGGGGCCTCAGTCGCTATTGACAGCAGATCTGCAGGGTATTTGTGTTCTTTGTCATGAAAGATGTTTACTGTGTTCAGCATTTCGCTCAGCACCCTATGGTGGCTGGGTTTTTTTCTTTTTTTNTACATCCAAAAAATTCGTTAAAAACAAAGTTGGGAGTTTTTTGAACAGAAAAATGTCAGCAGGGCTCCACGTCAGCTGAGCTGACGGTGCGTTTGCATGGCACGTTCAGCCCATGGAGCTGTTTTCTTTCTCCAAAGTGAAAAGACAGCTAAAAAAAGGATGTTTTTAAAAGAAGGTGCACTGTAGCTGTTTCTGCCATCCTTTTCCTTTACAGTCCTGTTGTGAAAAGTGGATTTCCAGAGCCACCAAAACTCCTTTGGAGCTGCACTCCCTCAGCGTTGCACTCTTCCAGCAAAAAAGTGGAATAGTACAGAGAGATTGAGTGATTACAAAAGTACAAATAAAGTTCAGATATTTGAGAACATTCAAATATATTTAATTAAACTTCTCCGTGCTGCAGAATTGGCAATTTACTCTCTAGTATTTATTTTCACCTTGAAAAGGATGGAGCTGGGAATATTGATGTAGGAATGATTTGCCATCCCCTGTGCCAGAAAGGAAAATAAGTGGGAGACTTTTCCTTCAGAACTCCCTCGGTATTAACTGTGGGATGAATATTTTGTAGTTAATCTTTCTGTTTCAAATAAATCGCTGAAAGGCAATATGGGAAGTGGAGAGACATCCAAACCAGAACAAATGGAGAAGATAGTAATGAGAATGCACTTCAGTTTGCATTAGAAAGTATATTTTGCATTGCTATTTTACTGTTTTCCCCTCAAAAAAGTTCAACTCTCCAGCTCCAAGCATCTTTAAGAAATCCTATTTCTTCAATGTTCATCTTTAAGTTGAGGAATTCTGCTTGTATTTTGTTTTACTTCCACCCTTATTATAAAATATTAATCTACATTCTACATTGATTATTATACAGAAAACATAATTATTGTCTGTTTGCTCTAAAAATAAAGAGAGAATTCATCATTTCCTAGATACACACTGGGGCAGGAGCTGAGCAGAGCACTCCAAGCCAACTAATCCCTGGGAAGTTTGCTAAATCCACAGTGGCAGTGCTGACAGATCCCATGTGGATGGAATATCCCCTGCCACATGTAATATCAGACACAGGCTGGCAAAATCTGATTTACACCCATTCACTCTAGTTATAAACCCAGTGCTTAACGTTTTCACAGCACATTGGCAATCTCCTGTCAAAGCCCAGAGTAAGGACAAGGACACTTTGAAAAGGTGGAGACGACAAGAAACTGTTGTAAAAACGAGGGATTTCACAAGAGAAAGGAATAGGACTGCAAAAGAATCAAGAACTTTCAGTTTCCCAGTGGAAAAAGGAAAAGGAGATAACTGGTAGAACTGAGAGAACAGTAGAAAAAGAACATGAGGGGCAGTTTAAGAGAGGAAAATCTAACAAAAACGTGAATGAGAACACTGGAATATGTTTCCTGAGCTCTGTGAGAGGTTTGGACAATGTATATGGAAAAATATTACACTGCAGGAGCTCACTTGGAGAAAGCAGCAAATATTCAGCTTTCTGTGGAGGGGCTGCAGAAAATGCTCTGTCTGAGGAGTTAATGAGAAATCCGTGCTGAGCCACAGCTTTGCTGCTCTAAAAGGTCTCTCGTGCTTCACATCAGTCACTTAATTCCGTGGTGTTTAGGGTGTGATGAGTTTAAGATAGAGGTTATTGCCGTAAGTGTGACTCCAAGCCCCACAGCCACTGCCTGAGGCTCTCAGGTGACCCCACAGCCTGGGGACAGCAGGGGAACCCCAAATCCGGGGCTGCAGCATCTTTCCAGGTGGGGTGAACCCTTTCATCCGTGCAGAGATGGGAAACAAGAAGAGGCTCCATCCGTTCTTTGTGTTTGCTGGGGTGGCAATGGGGACAGAGCGCTGGATCAGTTCTGTTTCTATTAAAGATTGCTCGTGAGAGGGGTGTGACACACAGAGGTGCGATGTTCCCAGCAAAGCATTCCAAGGATATTCCTGACCTGTCCACAGCGCAGAAGCTACGCCGGGTAAGAAGCATCACTCGAGCATCCCTCCCAAGCCTCCCTGTCCAAAGCACCCCCTGTCCCCGAGGCGCAGCGCAGGGGTGGGAAGGGACACGGGGGACACGGGGGGGACCCGAGCGGGGCCGGCCCCGGGCACACCCCGCCCCGGCGGGGCGGGCCGAGCCGCCAGCCCCGAGCCGAGGGCTGTAAAAGCGGGGCAGCGGGGCCGGGGAGCAGCGAGCAGAGCGGCCGGGGCTGCGTGCGGAGCAGGTGAGCGGTGCCCGGGGAACCGGGAGCGCACCGGGAGCGGGGCATGGAGTGATGCCCGGGGAACCGGGAGCGCACCGGGAGCGATGCCCGGAGAACCGGGAGCGCACCGGGAGCGGGGCATGGAGTGATGCCCGGGGAACCGGGAGCGCACCGGGAGCGATGCCCGGAGAACCGGGAGCGCACTTGGAGCGGGGCATGGAGTGATGCCCGGGGAACCGGGAGCGCACCGGGAGCGATGCCCGGAGAACCGGGAGCGCACCGGGAGCGGGGCATGGAGTGATGCCCGGGGAACCGGGAGCGCACCGGGAGCGATGCCCGGAGAACCGGGAGCGCACCGGGAGCGGGGCATGGAGTGATGCCCGGGGAACCGGGAGCGCACCGGGAGCGATGCCCGGAGAACCGGGAGCGCACCGGGAGCGGGGCATGGAGTGATGCCCGGGGAACCGGGAGCGCACCGGGAGCGATGCCCGGAGAACCGGGAGCGCACCGGGAGCGGGGCATGGAGTGATGCCCGGGGAACCGGGAGCGCACCGGGAGCGATGCCCGGAGAACCGGGAGCGCACTTGGAGCAGTGACCGGTGAATTGGGGCGCATCGGGAGCAGTGCCCGGGGAACCGGGAGCGGGGCATGGAGTGATGCCCGGGGAACCGGGAACGCACCGGGAGCGATGCCCGGAGAGCTGGGAGCGCACCGGGAGCGGGGCAGGGAGCGATGCCCGGAGAACGGGGAGCGCACTTGGAGCAGTGACCGGTGAATTGGGGTGCATCGGGAGCGGTATCCAGGGAACCGCGAGCGGGGCATGGAGCGGTGCCCGGGGGACCGGGAGTGATGCCCGGGGAACCGGGAGCGGGGCAGGGAGCGATGCCCGGAGAACGGGGAGCGCACTTGGAGCAGTGACCGGTGAATTGGGGTGCATCGGGAGCGGTATCCAGGGAACCGCGAGCGGGGCATGGAGCGGTGCCCGGGGGACCGGGAGTGATGCCCGGGGAACCGGGAGCGCGCACAGCGGCAGCTGAGCATCTCCGCGCTGTCCCGCAGGTTGCACCAGGTGCCAGGATCGCTGCACAAACGAGCAAAACGTCGTCCGAAATGGCAGCCGAGGTGAGGGGGAGCTTGGCTTTGCTCCGGGTCCTTCTCTGCTCCCTTCGGAACGGGTGGGATCAGCATCCCTGGGAGGGTTCAGGAAAGGTTTTCGTGTGGTCCTGAGGGATGTGGGTTAGGGCTGGTCCTGGCAGTGTTGGACTCGCTGATCTTGGGGGTCTTTTCCAACCTTAATGACTCTGTGAGTGGTTTTCCCGGGTTTTCAATGGAGAAGGACAGCGAACGTCTTTGCTGTGATAATCCACCGTCCCACCTGTGATCCCGACAGCGAAGAACCTGGACACCCCTTCCCAGCCCAGCCCTTCCCTCCCAGCAGCACCATTCGCTCCCTGTCCCCTCTGCCCGTCACGGGGTGTCCAGCGAGGAGCTGCAAAACTTTGCTTTTTTCCCCCATTCCCCCCACCCCGCGGCAGCTCCTGCGGACAAACCCGCCTGAAACGCAGAGCTCCGGCACTCCGAGCCTCCATCCTGCCCCTGGGGCTCCTCCTGCCCTTTCCTGGGCCGTTCCTTCGGGGACAGAGCCGCCGGTGCCCCGGTCCCTGCCCGCTGTCCATGGTAGCTCCGCCGCCCGCCCGGCGCGCACCTGCCGAGTCCTTCCGGGCTGCTTTGGGGTTTTCTCTTCCCTTTTCGTCTCATTCGAGCATTTGTAACACCGAAAGGCACCCAGGCCTGCCTTTCTGCAACCTGCACCTTTGCCGGTTTTATTCTAATTTTACGCGACAGCGTCGTGGCCTCTGCAGCTGCTTGAAACGGTAACTTCAGACACTTTGTAGTAGTCACAGGAGTGTTTTCCAGCGTGTGGTTTGTGCTGGCCCACAGCTCCTTGTCAGCTGAATATTTTCTTCTAGTCTCCCTAAAAGAGTGGGATTTTTTAATATTTCAAGAATCAGAGAACAGTTTTCACTATATCCCTGACTTCTTTTTTCTTTTTTTTTTTTTTTTTTTTTTTTTTTTTTTTTTTTTTTTTTTTTTTTTTTCTGTCAGGAGTCCATCAAAGGGTCAGAGATCAGCAGCTGCCTTAAAAGAGAGTTCCATGCTGGTCTTGCACCACATGCCCTGGTGCTTATTTTCAGAGAGTCCTGCAGAAGTCAAATATCTTGGAGGATCCCTGAGCCAGACTGTGACCTCAAGGGCTAAATTCTAGTGACAGTGACATGTTCTAAGTCCAGGGTTTTGCTGGTGTAGACTGAATAAAACCATTCCTGAGATGGTCCTCAGTTTTACTTTGATAAGGATTGAGATGGACTGATTTTTAGGAGATATATCCATAAACCTGTGTCTCTTCCCTTCATTATTTGCAGGGGGACAAAATGATGGCAGGAAGATTTGTGGGGAGCACAGATCCCATCATGGAGATGCTCAGCGCTTCCATTACTGTTGATCAGAGACTGTCTGAAGTGGACATCCAGGGGAGCATGGCTTATGCCAAAGCCTTGGAGAAGGCTGGAATCCTGTCCAAAACTGAGCTGGAGAAGATCCTCAGTGGCCTGGAAAAGGTATTTCCTTCTCTTCACAACCTCTCATGTGTGCTGGAATAAATCTTTCCTTACCTGACAGCATCTTGCTGTTTCAAAGAGCATCTTAAATGTCCTCGTGTCCTCTTCAGACTGAGCAATCACTAGGAATCATTTCAGTGTGAAGTAAGAACATCCTTTTCCTGTTGGCATGTGGAATTTTGAGTCTGGCTGCCTGACTTGGCAGGAGGCAATGCCTAGCAGGTGTAGGGGGGAAGAGGAGGCAGCAGAGAAGTGCTTTTGTAAAATATCCATTGTTGCTGCTCACCCACCCTGGACAACGGTGAGTCTGTGCAATGTTTTATGGGAAAAGCTTTGTGGATGATGCTGAAGAAATCACTGACATTTAAGCTCAATCTTTCCTTGCAGTGCTTAAATCCTCCATAACACTGCAGGATATCATGGACAGAGAGGTGAATCCCACCAATAGTGTGGGATATCAGGATGCAGTGAGCAGCCTGAATGCCAGAGACTTCTGGGAATGACAGGAGCTGGAATCTGCTGGGGATACTCACAGCCCCAGACACAGCAGGGTAACTGTGCTGTTTGTGGTGTTTGCAGATCTCTGAGGAATGGTCCAAAGGAGTCTTTGNTTTTTCTCCTTCTGTATTTCCTCCTCTACCTCACTTCAGGAGATCTCAGCCCAGAGTGGCCTCTGGAACTCTTCCTGGAGAGCAAGAAATGGTGACATTACCACATAACTATGACCAAGTGATGACAAGAAGATGCGCCTTCCCATCACACAGGACAAGGAGGGGTTAACCTTGCTGTCACTGCATATGTGACACTCTCTGTGGCCTGACTGTGGCCAACCTCCCACAGGTTGTGACTGACCTGAAGCTGTTCATGAAGAATTCCCTCTCCATCATCTCCACGCACCTCCTGAGGCTCATTGAGACCTTGGTGGAACGTGCTGCCATGTGAGTTCTTTTCCACAGCCTCTGTTTTCCATAACTTTGGTATTTTTGGGGCAGGAGACTCTTTGGTTTGTCCTTTGTCTGACCCCACTGGGCAGCAGCAGGGTCTCCTGTGCAGGTAGTTATAGCCAGGCAGTTTGGGGTAGCCCAGGGGACACAACAGCCCCCTTTTCTCCAGAGTTCACTTCACAGAAACTTTCCTCATCCCTCAGAGAAACTTTCCTTCATGCCTGGCAAAGGAGTTGAGGTGGGAGGTCCACACAAGATTTTGGAAGGCACCAAACCCATCTGAAGGAGTGGAGAAAATGTTTCAGGTTTTTCTGTATGAGAAAATGCTCAGCTGTGTTACTTCCCTGCCTAGCTCTGCTCCTCACACTCCAGACCTGGGATGGGCTGGGGAATCCTTGCCTGCCACTGAGGGGTTGCTGCTCCAGGCAACTTTCCAGGGGGGCCCAGGGCAGATTCACCACTCTGGAATAGCTAAACTCAGTGTGTTTGGCTTGAAAGCTGGCAGGAGATGGAGCAGCTTCAGCACAGCACAGGCTAAAGATGCTCAGTCTGTGACCTTGCTAGGAGCCCTGGTGTGTCCCTGTCCCTGTCCCTGCCCTCCCTCCTGTCTCTGCTGCTCAGCCTCTGTCCTTTCCCTCCCAGAGAAATCGATGTGATCCTGCCTGGCTACACCCACCTGCAGAAAGCTCAGCCCATCCGATGGAGCCAGTTCTTGCTCAGGTGAGCACCTCCCACCCTCTCCAGCCTCGGGGCCCTGCTCTGCTGAGGGGACAGCCAGGGGTGGTGACAAACCAGAGGGAGCCCTGCAAACTGGAACAGGAATTCCCTGTGTCCCCTGGCTCTGTCCAGGCTCCATCCGACCTCATGTTTGAGGGGGGATCCCAGGCTCCAGGCATGGCAGGATAATGATTGGGAAGGAAAGAGCCATTCCCTGGCTTCATGTGCTCTCTCCCCCTTGTCCTTCCCCAGCCATGCTGTTGCTCTGACCCGCGATTCTGAGCGCCTGGGAGAGGTGAAGAGGAGGATCAATGTCTTGCCTTTGGGAAGGTAAAATCTACTGTTTGTGTGATCACTGGGCCTTGCTTTGCTCTGCAAAGACTTCAGGGGCGCCTTCTCTGCTTCCCAGAGGTCAGCTTTGGATGGGTATGAAAGGAGGATTGCTTGATTTCTGTTTCTTTCTCCCCTGGCAGCGGCGCTCTGGCTGGAAACCCCCTGGAAATCGATAGAGAGCTGCTGCGCAGTGGTAAATGTTATCTGGGCCTGAGGGGCATGGGGGTACCTGTCACACCTGGGAGGGAGGGAATGGCATCACAGTGCCCCATCCTGAAGCCAGAGCCTTTCATTTTCCAGGATTTTTGCTGCAGAGACAGGCAGTGCCAGTGAGGTGGGAGGAAGAGCTGCACTCTGCTGCACTCTGCCTGTCTGGGATCATAACAAAACCCCCACTAAATGTGTTTGTGTTCCTGGGACTGCTCAAGGGCTCACAGTCACCTCCTCTGGGGCAGCCTGGTGCATTGAGGCTCCTGTCAGGGCCAGTGTGACCTCCTGTGTCCATCTCCTTCCTTGCAGAGCTGGACTTTGCTTCCATCAGCCTGAACAGCATGGATGCTGTCAGTGAGAGGGACTTTGTGGGTAAGCACAGCCAAACCTTCCCAGCACTGTGGGAAGCAGCTCCTGACACCTTCCCAGTTAACTTAATCAAGGGGCTGAAATCCATCATTAGGAACTAAAGCCCCAGTCAGGGTTCCCTGGGTTGTCCAAGCACCTTTTCCCCTCCTGATTTCCTGCCTTCCCTGCAGTGGAATTCCTCTCTGCTGCCACCCTGCTGATGATCCACCTCAGCAAGATGGCTGAGGACCTCATCATCTACAGCACCAGCGAGTTTGGCTTCCTGACCCTCTCTGATACCTACTGGTAGGTTTTTGGTCTCTGGTGAGGGATTCTCCTCAGCTCTCCCAGCCTGGCTGAGGCCATGGTTGGGGTCTCTCTGTGCACGAGGCTGAGCCAGCATCAAGAGCCTGGCACAAAGGCACCCCCAGGGTGAATATTCCTCAGTAATGGTCACTTTGCCATTCTGGTAACTTAACCAAGTCTGTGTTCAGCCTAGCAACTCCTGCCCAGGAACTGCTGGCAGAGAGAACTTCCTCCTGTGCTGGGAATGCTGCCAGAGCCCTTCCTTGCCTGGCTGGGTTTGCAGTCCCAACAGACTCCTTGTCTGCAGGGTGGCACAGCCACAGCCCTGAGATCACTTAGCCTGGCCTACTGATACCATCTCTGCAGCAGCTTGGAGGGGGAGCTTTTCCTTTCTCCGTGAGAGGTGGGATTCTGTGGCAGCTCCAGACAAGGTGCAAAACCAAAGGCTTTGCTGTGGGAAACTTGAGAAACTTGGCACACTCAGTTCACTGATTTCCTACACCCTAAACAGGAGTACAAGGAAAGGGGATTTAGAGGTTCCTTTCAGAGGGCTGGAACAGGGATTTCAGCCAGAGGGTTTTGCTCACCAGTGCACTCCACACACCTTCCCTGCAGCTCTGGCAGCAGTGTGATGCCTCAGAAGAAGAATCCTGACAGTCTGGAGCTGATCCGCAGCAAAGCCGGGCGAGTGTTCGGACGGGTGAGCCCCAAAAAGGACAAAGAGGGAGAGGAAACTGCTCCTGTTGGGGCTGGAGAATCTCCTTTTCCTTGCCTTTTCCTTGTAAAGAGCTGTGGGTTCTGGGCCTGCCCTGCTTTATTCTGTGTCTCACTCCCTGCCTCTCCTGTTCCCTCTGCAGTTGGCTGCGATTCTCATGGTCCTCAAAGGACTCCCGAGCACCTACAACAAGGACCTGCAGGTAAAGCCCTTGTTCCTCTCCACACCCTCTGTCTGAGCAGACACAGTCATCCCCTACCCCTGAGCTGCCCCAGCACTCCATTTCTCTGCACAGCCCCTGGCTCTGTGCTGGGAAAGGGGCTGAGGGAGGGGATGCTGCAGATGACACCCTGAGTGCCATGGCAGGAGCCTTGGGGATCACATCCCTGCTCTGCTGCCTGGGCTGCTCAGCCTGGGAGGTTTTTGGGCTGTATCAGGCTGGCTCACAGCCATTTCCAACGCTGTTCCAACACAGGAGGACAAGGAGGCTGTCTTTGATGTCGTAGACACCGTGAATGCTGTGCTCCAGGTTGCCACTGGAGTGATTTCCACCCTCCAGGTAAAGCTTCATTCTCTAAGTGTTGAACATGGTGCACATTCTGTGAGTAACACAGGGGACAGGGCTCCAGACTGGTCCTAAAGTGAAAATTCTTCAGTGCTTCACCCACACTGCTCATTTTAGTCCCTCTTAGAGCTAAAGTGCACCTAGGAGGAGCTGGTGATAGACAACATCTCCCTCTGCCCCTCCTTTCTGCAGATCAACAAGGAGAACATGGAGAAGGCACTGAGCCCTGAGATCCTGTCATCTGACCTGGCTCTCTACTTGGTTCATAAAGGAGTAAGTGCCAGAGGGAGAGCTGGAGCTGGGATTTCTTGGGATGCAGAGGAATTGCTCAGTGAGGAGCTGGGATGAGACCCCTCTGTTCTGTCCCAGGGTGATGAGCAGTCAACAACCATGAAAGCCGAAAACACATTCTTTACAAACATCTTAAGCAGTGCTACCTGGGGAACTTCACAGTAATTTACACCCAAATTACTTGATCATGATTTATTCCTAAATCCTCCCATCTTCCACCCCAGCACTGCCAGATTCAGCTTGCATTGCCCTAAGGGAAAACAGGCCATCCAAAAAAAGTAGCACATCCATTTTCCTCATGGAAAGGCAGGCCAGCTGCCTGGTCACTGACTGCCACCTCTGCTTCCCCCTGCAGATGCCCTTCAGACAAGCCCACATCGCTGCTGGCAAGGCCGTCCACCTCGCCGAGACCAAAGGCACCACCATCAACAACCTCAGCCTGGAGGACCTGAAGAGCATCAGGTTTGTATCTCTGTTATTTCACTTCCCTGCACAGGCAGGGCTCAGCCTCCCTGATCTGCCTTCCCCAAAGTGCCTGGGCTGGGCAGCACCTCAGCATCCTCCTGTCCTGGGGCTGAAAACACTGGAGGGGGCCAACATCCCCTCCATCCCACTCCAGCAGGGCATGGGCAGGAGCTCCTGGGAGGGGCTGGCAGACACTTCTGCCCTAAGCAGGAAGCCCCCAGAGGGGTTTGGCTCTGAAGTGTCTCGGTGTCCCCTTGGAGCTGATGTCACAGGAGCTGATGTTTCCCCCGGGGAAAAGGCTCCGTCCTCACTCCCTCAGCCTGTCCACAGCCACTGGGCCCGTGGAGCAGCCCAGAGCCCCCTGACAGCTCCCCTGTGTCCCCTCTGTGTCCCCAGCCCCCTGTTTGGCAGCGACGTGGCGCAGGTGTTCAGCGTGGTGAGCAGCGTGGAGCAGTACACGGCCCCGGGCGGCACCGCCAAGAGCAGCGTGTCCGCCCAGCTGGAGCAGCTGCGGGAGCTGCTCAAGAGGCTCAAGGAGCAGGCTTAGAGTGTGGGGAGAGATCCCGTGCCTGCAGCCGTGTGCCTGTGCCACTGATCTGGAGTTAATAAACACTGGGGTGTCTGTACTTCACTGAAATTCTGCTCTCGTCTCTTGGTTCTTTGGGGTGAGGATGGGCTGAGCTCAGGTGTGAAAGGATGTGGGTTCTTCCTCCCTTTCAGCTGGGGATGTGTGTCTTGCAGGAGAGGCTGGCAGACTGGGATTGTCCCTTTTTACTCAGCAAAATTCCTTTCCCACCCCAGCCTTGCAAAGCTCAGCCCCTTCTCCCCGTGCTGAGGCAGCAGCGTGTTGTTGACTCAGAGTTGCAGGTCTGGAACACACACAGGGAGCAGAAATAACAAAGGTGTTGGCTCACCAAGTCTGGGGCAAGGGCTGCAGCACAGGCAGGACAAACTGCCAGCAGCTAAATCTCCAGCCAAAGTACCCCAGAAGACACAGAGCGCTTGCACCTTTGGAGCATTTGTGCTTTTAACACATAGAAGAAGGATCAGCAACAGCAAAATTCCCTTTTTCCAACTTCTCACCACTCTCAATCTCTCCTTACTCTGGCCTTTAAAAAAATCCATTCTCTTGGCATTTAAACAGCACATTTCAATTACCTTTCCACAAATTTCCTTTGTGTTTGCTCCCTTCCTTCCTACTGTGTTCCTGTTTTGGCCCATGTCTCACTCTCCAGACTGGTCATCTGTGGCCAGGGAATCACTTTTGCACACTCAGCTGCCAGGCTAAAGGAACAAGAAAGCCACAGGTGACACCAATACTCAACCTGCAGAGTCAGAAGAACCAAGATTTCCTCATCTGCCCCTCATAGTTCTTTTTCCTCCCATAAACTTTCTTGATCCATGCCACTCCCCTTATTTTTCCTGTGTCTTCTGGTTCCTTCTCTTCAGATCCTCAGCTGAAGAGATTTTCTCTTGCTCCCAGCAGCAAAAGGCTGGCGTTGTCCCTCATGGCCAGTGCTGGTGACACAGGGCCAAAATGAAAGGAAAAGGGAAGCAGCAGATTACCACATTTTAGTCTCTTACTTAAATAAGTAGTTTACAGTCACTGGTACTTCCCGCCCATCCACCCTTTTCTTAAAATTGTGAAGTATTTTAGATTGGAGGGGCCTGTGGAGCTCCACAGACATTACAGAGTGTGATCCATGTGTCTTCAGACTTTCACCATCACCCTCCTCTGACTCATTGGGATTTGGGTTTTGATCTCAAACCCCTGCTCATCACAGGCCACAGGAAGGCACTTGAGCCAGGAATTCCCTTAGGCTGATTATCAGCTGGGTCATTCTGGATGTAAATCTCGTGCTCACCATTCTTCCAAACCCTCAGCAACCTCCTGTCAAAGCCTGGAGTATGGACATCCATAAAGGATGAACATGAAAAAAGAAGCATTAAAAGTGAGGGACTCCAGAAGAAGAAGAAATCTGGCAACAAAACAGTTCCAGAAGTTTTTCTCAGTGTAGACAATGTGATGGTCTGTGCATCCTCAAGCCTGGAAGTCTGAAAGAGAAAAAGAAATAATCATGAGTGGAATGTTTGAGAAGCAGTGAATTAATTGGTGGCTACATACAGAGTCTGAGCCTTGTTCCGGATGGATACTGAGGGCACTGCCAGGGAAATCCAGCTGTGAAAGGACCTTGTGGGGCCGCCAGAGGCAGCTGGACGTCACTGGCAGTGTCCTGCTGCTCCAGACAAGGACCCGAGGACCTGGATTAGGTTCCTTCCCAGCTGAATTATGACACCGAGGCTGTTAAAGGACAGCAAACCCCGAAAGGGGGCAGGAAAACGGGGGTGTTGTTCCTGAGTGTGCTGTGAGGCGCAGGGACAAGCCGTGGCACTGCACAGCAGGGCCGGGAGCGGGGCTGGCCCGGGGACTCCCCGCCCCGGCGGGCGGGACGAGCTGCGGGAGCGCCGGGAGAGCGGCCGGGATCGGAGCTGGGACCGGGACCGGGATTGCAGCTGGGATCGGGACCGGGACCGGGGCTGGGATCGGGACCAGCATTACAGCTGCGATCGGCACCGAGATTGGAGCTGGGACCGGGATTGGAACTGGAATCAGGATCGGGACAGAGCTGGGATCGGAATCGGAGCTGGGACTGGGATCGGGACCGAGATTGCAGCTGGGACCGGGACCGGGTTTGGAGCTGGAATCAGGACCGGAGCTGGAATCGTGACTGTGACCAGGATTGGGGTCGGGACCGGGACTGTGACCGGGATCAAGGTTGGAGCTGGGATCGGTACCGGATCTGGGATCGCGACTGTGACCAGGATCGGGATCTGGACCGGAGCTGGGACTGGGACCGGGACTGGAGCTGGGATCGGAACCGAGAGTGAATCTGGGATTGGGATCGTGACTGTGACCAGGACCGTGCCCGGAGCCGCCCCGCAGTGTCCCCACCCCGCAGCGGCCCCGCACTCGGAGCCAGCAGCCGCGATGGCAGCAGCCGAGGTGAGCGAACTTTGCTTCCCCGGGGGTGTCCGGGGGTGCTCAGCCGAGCGGAGCTGTCCCGGGGCGTTCCTGCCTCCGTCTCCCTGGGAAAGGCCGGTCCTCGTGCCTGGGACTCGTGCTCGGGCACTTCCCTGCAGCTCGTGTAAACATTGCTCGGCACAAAAGCTGCATTTTCGGTTTCCTTCCCTGCCCAGACGTGAGCAGGCATCCTGGCCGGTTCACTTTCTGCTCTCCAAGTCGCTGCTGCACGTTCCAGGCAGTGCCTGTCACTGCCAGGCTGCACAGCCTCCAAAGAGTCCTGGAGATGCCTAAAATGAATCTTTCAGTTTTGATTCCCCGATTGTAAATGTGGATGTTGCAGTGTTTCTGCTGACACACTTCTTGCTTTGATGGGAAGCTTTAAATACTGAAGTTATACCTGGATATTCCTATTCCCCAGTCAAGTGCTGAACCTCTGGAATAGCCTTTAATTTAGCATTAATTTCACTCCTGGGGGCACCAAATGAGTGCTGAGGAGCTCTAACACTTCTTTTTCAATTCTGATTCCTCTCTCTGCCTCCTCTCAGCTTTCTAACAAAGCTGCCTTTTACACATGGTTACACTCTCACCTCTGCAGGCTCTCTCCTGTTGTCCTTTCAGGCACAGGGACGTGGAAACAGTCACCAGGAAAAACATTTGTAAGGTTACTCAATGGTGTTTTGTCTGGCTGGTAAAGCCCTGGCACAGATCAGCTTCCAGCTGTCTTGCCAGCTCCTTGCTGTCCATGGTAGTTATAGTGACCAGCCTGAGAAGAAACTTGCTAGTGGTGTTTAAAAAAATCGAGTAGGTTAGTAATTATGCACTCTGCAATGCAATTGCAGACAGATTGTAATTATCCACTCTGTATTTAGTCCCCTCCTTCAGGTGTCCTGCAATTCCATTTTGTGCCTGGTAGCACTGGAGAGTTGCTTTTGGAATCTTGGATAAATTGTCTCTGCCCAAGTGAAATTCTTCCCCACTTCAGTGGAAGCTTCATAGAATTAAAACTTCTTGGGTTGTCTTACCTGGGCAAGCAAAAAGCTTCTGAGCAGGTGACAGAGGTCAGGTGAGGCCACCCAGGCTCTGAATCACTGCTGGAGAAGCTCCCACCCAGAACACGCCCTGCTGTGGGGCACAGCTGGAACCCTGCCCCAGCCTTTGGTCACTGGCTGAAGTGGGTGACACATTCCAGGGGGTGAGGTCACCACAGGAATCCTGGCTTGGATGGGAAAACCCCACTTTTGTTTCTGGGCTGGCCCACAACTCATCACTCAAAGAAGAATCTGTTAGTTAAACAGCACCAAAAGTGTTTAGAGGATATTAATTTCATTCTAATCCTACTGACTGCTTCGTTTTTCCTCCCTTTACGAGGCCTCAAAACAGAAATATGTGCTGGTCTTACATCTTTCCCTGATATTAATTTTGAGGACTCCCAGCACAGTCCTGCAGATGTAAAATATCTTGGAGGGTTCCTGGGCCAAACCTTGGAGCTCAGGGGTAAATAACACTGACAGTGATGTGTTCTCCAGCTCTTTAGCTACTTGCCAGAGGTCCTGGAGTCCAGGGGACTTTCTGCTCAGTGCTGCCACACTGAAAGGAGCTGAGCATGGCCTCTGTATCAGATAAATGGATCATTGGATGTTATTTACTGCACAGGATTTATCTGAAGTCATTAGGCCTCTTTAATTAGCTATTTTCTCTCTCAGGGGAATAAACTTTGGGGTGGAAGATTCAGTGGAAGCACAGATCCCATCATGGAGATGCTCAATGCTTCCATCAGCTATGACCAGAGACTGTCTGAGGTGGATATCCAGGGGAGCAGGGCTTATGCCAAAGCCTTGGAGAAGTCTGGGATCCTGACTAAAACTGAGCTGGAGAAGATCCTGGGTGGCCTGGAAAAGGTATTGCCTTCAAAAACTGTCAGGTGAATGACTGGCTCCTGACCTGAGAGCAGCCTCCCTGGATTCAGTAACTCCTGTGGCTGACTGGTGTTTCTGCTGCTTGCAGATCTCTGAGGAATGGTCCCAGGGAGTCTTTGTGCTGAAACAAACTGATGAGGACATCCACACTGCCAACGAGCGCAGACTGAAGGTTTGGCTCCTCCAGCCTCTTGCTCCTGATCCTCTGCCTGACATTAAGGGCTTGTGCCTCTGTCCCTCTGTGAAATCCCTTCAGAGCTGCTGGCACTGAACGCCCTGGGGCACAGCCAAGGGGCTCCACACCCCCTTTTGGGGCTCTACAAGCACAGAACCCAAAGCTGCCCTTCCCCAGAACACATCCCATGGTTACTCACAGAATCCCAGAGCTGAGTCTCTTCCAGGCAGGGAGATGTGCTCGTGTGGATTGTCCTGTTGAGAACACAGAGATCCTGACAGAAATCCTGCTCTTGTCCTCAGGAGCTGATTGGAGACGTAGCTGGGAAGTTGCACACTGGCAGAAGCAGGAATGATCAGGTATGGACAGAATCTTCATTTTTCTCCTTTTGTATTCCTCCACCTCAGTTCTTTAATTGAATATTTTTATGCCATTTCTCTCACGCCCTGACACACTCCAGCCTGTATTCCCTTTAAATTAATGATGGCTTTAAACTAATGATGCTGCAGTGACTCATCCACCCAGGGGAGTGGGATCTGCAGGGCTGCATCCTGCTGGTAAAAGGCCACAAAATTCCACTGACATCTCTGAAAACCTCCAGAGCCCCTGACCCTGCTGGCTGGGTGCACACATCTTTCAGGATCAGTCTTCCTCAGGATAATTGTGTTGGTTGGGAATTTTCTGCTTCAAATTTGACAATAGCTGACAAGTCCAGTGAAAATAGCGGGTTTTGGTTTTGTCCATGGAAAGCAACAGTAGCTTTCACAAATCAGTGACCAGGGATGCATCCCACAGGAGGAAGATTTCCCTTCCCATCACCCAGGGCCAGGAGAGGATAACGGTGCCAGGGGGTTCTGCTGAGCAATATTTGGTCACTAAATCTGTCCCGTTGTGCTTGGCCTGGCTGTGGCCAATCTCCCACAGGTTGTGACTGACCTGAAGCTGTTCATGAAGAATTCCCTCTCCATCATCTCCACGCACCTCCTGAGGCTCATTGAGACCTTGGTGGAACGTGCTGCCATGTGAGTCCTTTTCCACAGCTCCTGTTTTCCATAACTTTGGTCTTTTTGGGGCAGGACACTCCTAGGTTTGGTGTGTGACTGTGCAGCTGCAGGATCTCCTGTGCAGGGAGTTACAGACCTGTCCCTGCCCTCCCTCCTGTCTCTGCTGCTCAGCCTCTGTCCTTTCCCTCCCAGAGAAATCGATGTGATCCTGCCTGGCTACACCCACCTGCAGAAAGCTCAGCCCATCCGATGGAGCCAGTTCTTGCTCAGGTGAGCACCTCCCACCCTCTCCAGCCTCGGGGCCCTGCTCTGCTGAGGGGACAGCCAGGGGTGGTGACAAACCAGAGGGAGCCCTGCAAACTGGAACAGGAATTCCCTGTGTGGCTCTGAGCAGCTGGGAATCCAAGCATGGATTGGGCAACTCCCTGTTCTCCATCCACTGGCCATTCTCACCTCCTGGAGTGGGATATCCCACTCTCCATTTCCCAGCTTCATCTCTCCTGTCCTTCCCCAGCCATGCTGTTGCTCTGACCCGTGATTCTGAGCGCCTGGGAGAGGTGAAGAGGAGGATCAATGTCTTGCCTTTGGGAAGGTAATGTTTAGTTTTTATTGTGATCCTCAGCCCTCACTTTGCTCTGAGATGAAGACAAGAGGCAGATCTGTCCATCCCCTGAGCCACTGGGGTTTCTATTCCATAGACACTGCAGCCCAGCTTCCCTCTCCAAAGACTCTCACCTGTTCTCCAAAGACTTTCACAATATTTCTATGCTCACCATAGAAATATTTTTCTATTCCTTCTGGAAAATCAAGGATTACAAGGTTTCCATTAAGCGAATCTTCCTGTTTGGGAGAGAAATTCTGGGTTAGTCCAGAGTTTCATGAGACTCAGACCACACTGTGACATCAAATTGAACTGGGGGAGGGAAATCTTCAGAGAGGTGTCATCACTAGAGCTCAGGTTTGGTTGGATATCAGTTTGGATATCATGAGTGACTTCTGGTTCTTTCTCCCTTGGCAGTGGAGCTCTGGCTGGAAACCCCCTGGGAATCAATAGAGAACTTCTGTGCAGTGGTAAATGTCTCCTGGGATTGAGGAACAGGACTGCTTATAATATCTAGGATTTTGGGAAGCATCACCACATTGTCCTAATGTTATTTTGGATGTGTGGCAGCACTTGAACAAGGGGGTGGAGGGCAATGAACAAATAAAAAAGTCACCAACACTGGAGCAGCCTGGTGCATTGAGGCTCCTGTCAGGGCCAGTGTGACTTCCTGTGTCCATCTCCTTCCTTGCAGAGCTGGACTTTGCTTCCATCAGCCTGAACAGCATGGATGCTGTCAGTGAGAGGGACTTTGTGGGTAAGCACAGCCAAACCTTCCCAGCACTGTGGAAGCAGCTCCAGACACCTTCCCAGTTAACTTAATCAAGGGGCTGAAATCCATCATTAGGAACTAAAGCCCCAGTCAGGGTTCCCTGGGTTGTCCAAGCATCTTTTCCCCTCCTGATTTCCTGCCTTCCCTGCAGTGGAATTCCTCTCTGCTGCCACCCTGCTGATGATCCACCTCAGCAAGATGGCTGAGGACCTCATCATCTACAGCACCAGCGAGTTTGGCTTCCTGACCCTCTCTGATGCCTACAGGTAGGTCTCAGCTCCTGAGGGAGGGCAGAGAGCTCTTCCCTCAGCCTCTCCTCCTCAGCTCTCCCAGCCTGGCTGAGGCCATGGTTGGGGTCTCTCTGTGCACGAGGCTGAGCCAGCATCAAGAGCCTGGCACAAAGGCACCCCCAGGGTGAATATTCCTCAGTAATGGTCACTTTGCCATTCTGGTAACTTAACCAAGTCTGTGTTCAGCCTAGCAACTCCTGCCCAGGAGCTGCTGGCAGAGAGAACTTCCTCCTGTGCTGGGAATGCTGCCAGAGCCCTTCCTTGCCTGGCTGGGTTTGCAGTCCCAACAGACTCCTTGTCTGCAGGGTGGCACAGCCACAGCCCTCCCTCCATGAAGTCACACTAACGCTTAGTCTGACACCACCCTGGGGGAGCCTGGAGGGGGATCCCCCTTTTAAGTTTCTATTTGAGAGATGGGACTGTGTGGCAGCTCCAGACAAGGTGCAAAACCAAAGAGCAACTCAGTCAGCTCACTGATTTCCTACATCCTAAACAGGAGTACAGTGAAGAGGGTCCTACACGTTGCTTTTGGAGGGCTGGGTCAGTGCTGATGTGTGTGTATGGATGAGGGCTTTGCTCACCAGTGCACTCCACTCATCTCCCACCCAGCACTGGCAGCAGCCTGATGCCTCAGAAGAAGAATCCTGNCCCTCCATGAAGTCACACTAACGCTTAGTCTGACACCACCCTGGGGGAGCCTGGAGGGGGATCCCCCTTTTAAGTTTCTATTTGAGAGATGGGACTGTGTGGCAGCTCCAGACAAGGTGCAAAACCAAAGAGCAACTCAGTCAGCTCACTGATTTCCTACATCCTAAACAGGAGTACAGTGAAGAGGGTCCTACACGTTGCTTTTGGAGGGCTGGGTCAGTGCTGATGTGTGTGTATGGATGAGGGCTTTGCTCACCAGTGCACTCCACTCATCTCCCACCCAGCACTGGCAGCAGCCTGATGCCTCAGAAGAAGAATCCTGACAGTCTGGAGCTGATCCGCAGCAAAGCCGGGCGAGTGTTCGGACGGGTGAGCCCCAAAAAGGACAAAGAGGGAGAGGAAACTGCTCCTGTTGGGGCTGGAGAATCTCCTTTTTCTTGTAGAGAGCTGTGGGTTCTGGGCCTGCCCTGCTTTATTCTGTGCCTCACTCCCTGCCTCTCCTGTTCCCTCTGTAGTTGGCTGCGATTCTCATGGTCCTCAAAGGACTCCCGAGCACCTACAACAAGGACCTGCAGGTAAAGCCCTTGTTCCTCTCCACACCCTCTCTTCTGCTGGCTGGAGGAGTCAGGAGAGCTGGGCTGTTCAGCCTGGGAGGTTTTTGGGCTGTATCAGGCTGGCTCACAGCCATTTCCAACGCTGTTCCAACACAGGAGGACAAGGAGGCTGTCTTTGATGTCGTAGACACCGTGAATGCTGTGCTCCAGGTTGCCACTGGAGTGATTTCCACTCTCCAGGTAAGGATTCTTCTCATTCTCTCACTATTCAACATCATCATGGTGCATATTCTGTGTGTAACAAAGAGAGCAGAGCTCCAGATTGTTCCCAAATAAAAACTCTTCAGTGCCCCACCCACACAGCTCATTTTAGTCCCCTCTGCCAGCTGCTCAGAGCATCCTGTTAGAGCTCCAGATGTATTCCCGTCACCCTGTAACTAATATGGCCCAAGGAGGAGCTGATGGTAACGTGTCCCTGGGATCCCTCTCCTGCAGATCAACAAGGAGAACATGGAGAGGGCACTGAGCCCGGAGATGTTGGCTACTGACCTGGCTCTCTACCTGGTTCGGAAGGGAGTAAGTGCCAGAGGGAGAGCTGGAGCTGGGATTTCCTTGGGTGCAGAGGAACTGAGCTGAGTCCCCTCTGCTCTGTCCCCTTCCCCCTGCAGATGCCCTTCAGACAAGCCCATGTGGCCTCTGGCAAAGCCGTCCAGCTGGCCGAGACCAAAGGCACCACCATCAACAACCTCAGCCTGAAGGAGCTGCAGAACATCAGGTTTGTATCTCTGTTATTTCACTTCCCTGCACAGGCAGGGCTCAGCCTCCCTGATCTGCCTTCCCCAAAGTGCCTGGGCCGGGCAGCACCTCAGCATTTTCCTGTCCTGGGGCTGAAAACACTGGAGGGGGACAACATCCCCTCCATCCCACTCCAGCAGGGCATGGGCAGGAGCTCCTGGGAGGGGCTGGCAGACACTTCTGCCCTAAGCAGGAAGCCCCCAGAGGGGTTTGGCTCTGAAGTGTCTCGGTGTCCCCTTGGAGCTGATGTCACAGGAGCTGATGTTTCCCCCGGGGAAAAGGCTCCGTCCTCACTCCCTCAGCCTCCCCACAGCCACTGGGCCCGTGGAGCAGCCCAGAGCCCCCTGACAGCCCCCCTGTGTCCCCTCTGTGTCCCCAGCCCCCTGTTTGGCAGCGACGTGGCGCAGGTGTTCAGCGTGGTGAGCAGCGTGGAGCAGTACACGGCCCCGGGCGGCACCGCCAAGAGCAGCGTGTCCGCCCAGCTGGAGCAGCTGCGGGAGCTGCTCAAGAGGCTCAAGGAGCAGGCTTAGAGTGTGGGGAGAGATCCCGTGCCTGCAGCCGTGTGCCTGTGCCACTGATCTGGAGTTAATAAACACTGGGGTGTCTGTACTTCACTGAAATTCTGCTCTCGTCTCTTGGTTCTTCAAGAGCTCACTCTCCCTCTTCTCCCCAAGAAGGCACCAATGCCCTTTTTGACATTTCCAGTAACTTTTAACCTTCACGCTTCAACAAGCGACTCTGAAAATAAATAGAAGTAAGCAAGCAGGCAATAAAGAAATAACCAAAAGTAAGGAAGCAATAATAATAAACCTAAGCTGTGCTTAAGGGGAGGTTCAGGTTGCGCATCAGGAGGACTTCCTTCCCAGAAAGGGTGACCAAACATCAGAACGGGCTGCGCAGGGAGGTGGAATCACCATCCCTGGAGGTGTTTAAGGGAAGAGTGCATGTGGCACTCAGTGCCCTGCTCTGGGTCACAGGGTGGCGCTGGGTCACAGGTTGGACTTGGTGACCTCGGAGGTCTTTTCCAACCTAAATGATTCTGTGATAAATAAATGAATAAATGTGTAAATAAGTAAGCAAATGAATAAATAAGTGAAAGCAGGTGATTAATACATTTAAACCCCTAAGTAATAAATAAGAAGGAGAGGAGAGGAGAGGAGAG
>VXAX01006834.1:118370-134290 GCA_013399835.1 Leptocoma aspasia
GGAGAGGAGAGGAGAGGAGAGGACTTGCCGCTCGATGAAATCCAGCCATCCAGGACAGAGCGTGAAAGTTCCTGGAGGTGCCTTAACGCCGGGACACTCGTGGCTTTGTCCGGAGGCGACCGTGGGACAGGAACCGGTCCCTGNCGCTGCCGGTGCTGCTGCTGCTGTTCCTCCCGGGGCTGGCGGCCGGTCCCGCCGGGATGCTGCAGCCCCGGGACACCCCCTCCCGCGAGCGCAGGGAGCTCGGCGGGCTCTGGAGCTTCCGCGCCGATCTGTCTCCGGGCAGGGACGCCGGGTTCGCGCAGCGCTGGTACCGGCGGCCGCTCCGGCAGGTAGCGGGGAGCGGGGCGGGCGCTGCCCATCCCCGGGCACGGGCTGTGCTCTTTGCCCTCCGAACCGGGCTCCGGCCCGCTGCGGGGGCTCCGCTTCTTCCTTCTCCTCTTCCTCTTTTTTCTCTTTCCCTGCCTTCTTCCCCGCCGGGCTGGCGGAGCCGCTGCCGTTCTCCTCACGGTGCTGGCCCTGCCCAGGTTATTCTTGAGGCGGTTCCTATATTTAGCAGCCCCTGGTGATGTCCCTGGTGCTGCTGCGAAGGCAGGCAGCGTTTGAATGAACCGCGTTCACCTCCGGGTGTCCCGTGCTGCAGGAGCCGTGCACAGCGCTGGGCTTCCAGCAGCACAGAATCGGCAAAAATGCGCCTGAAAGGGCACTGGGAATTGTTTATTCCAAAGTTTCAGGGTGCTGGTAGAAAGGTTTTGGTGCGACCTCGATCTGATTGGAAATTAACTGCATTGCCTGACAGAAAGGAGTTACGGATTTTATGCATAAAATGGATAAGTCGTTCATTATTTCTGTTTGTAGCCTTTTGGCCGATTTTGTTGCTGGATTGGGGAAGGAGAGAAGAGCTGAAGGGCACTGTGCTGCTGGAAGTTTTGCCAGAGGAGAGAAATCCTGAAATATGCCCCTTCAAAGAGAGGCTTAGATGAGTGCTCTCAACCTGTTTTAGACCTCAGAGAATCTCCCTGAAGGACACACAGGTTCTGGCCAGCACAGGCAAGGGTTTTCTTGCATCAGGTACTAGAAAATCCTCTTCCCCATGCAAGGATTTTCCCACTAGGATTTTCTGATGAGGGCACTGGGCTCTCTGCAGTGCCAGTGCTGAGTCAGCCATGCACATGATGCCCACCCTGGGTGCCCAGACCTTCCTCATTCCATTTCCTGAGGCTTCCTCAGGAAAGGAGAAGCTGCAGAACTCCTTTGTGTAACATCCTGAGTGCAGAAAGTGCTGAAAGTGAGCAGCTCTCTTTGGCAACAGCATCTGGCTTCCTTAATATTCAATGTACTGTGACACTGCCTCCCTCTAATATTGGAATAAGCAACTGAATGGATTCTGTTGTAATCCCAAGGAATCTCTGTTGCTTTCACACTGTGAGAAAGGCTGAACTCATCCCAAAAAGTCTCCATGGGGAGAAAAACATCCCAAAATATCCATTACTGCCCAAAATATCTATTATTTTGGTACCCCTTTACTACAGCTTTTAGCTGACAAACAGCACCACAACCCCCACATTGCTCTGGAGCTGTGCAGGAGGAAATTCCCACTCAAACAACAACCTGGGCTTGAGTTTTCCCCCCTCACTTCTCTGATTCCATGATTCCAGAGCCATTAATGAAAACATTTCATTGCACAGCAGGAAGGGAAAAAAAAGGAGCAGCTGCTTCCTGTAGGAGCAGGCAGGTTCCTGTGCTTGGTGCTAATTAGGGCTTGTACAGGAGCTGTGAGAGATCTCAGCAGTTTTTAAACAGCTTTTCCCGAGTATTTCCCCTTGGCAAAGGCACTGTAAGGCTGTCAGTGGAAGGGGAGACATTCAGTAGTAAAATTCTTATTTTTAAACGCTCTGTTCCTTCCTTTTCCATGCAATTCCTGCCAGACCGGCCCCGTGATTGACATGCCAGTGCCTGCCAGCTTCAACGACATCACCCAGGACCCCAGCCTGGAGAATTACATCGGCTGGGTGTGGTACGAGAAGGAGGTGCTGCTCCCCCTGCGCTGGCTGCAGGGCGATCCCGCCCCCAGGGTGGTGCTGCGCTTTGGGAGTGCCCATTACTACTCCATCGTGGTACGTGCCTCGGGGGTCGGCCCCGTGCTTCCGAGATTAGGCTGGACTAAAGGCAGTTTTACGGTTTGCTCAGCAAATGCGTCCCTGCCTGGATTTTGCATCCCCTTCTGAACTCGTGCCTGTTTTCCCCCAGCAAGAATGAATTCCAGTTTCTCTGATCCTGCAGTTTTGGGATTGGTAACTAAACATTTCCTGATGAATGGATCTGCCCCACACCGTGTCCCTCAGTGACACTTGGTGTGACCCAGACCTAGCTCCCAGGAAAGGGAGATCCCTCAAAGATCAAGATTGATCCCTCAAAAATCCTTTTAGGTGTTCCTTGTAACTGGACTTCCCTTCTCCGTGCTCTGCTCAGCACAAAACCCCACTGACCCATTTTTTTGGGCTGTTTCCTTGCAGTGGGTGAACGGGGTGCAGGTGGTGGAGCACGAAGGGGGGCACCTGCCCTTCGAGGCTGACATCAGCAGCGTGGTGCAGGCCAGCCCAGGCACCCTGTGCCGCATCACCGTGGCCCTCAACAACACCCTGACCCCCCACACGCTGCCCCCAGGCTCCATCCAGCACATGACTGACAAAGCAAGGTGAGTTCTGGGGTGTTCTGCTGCTGGGCTCACCCCAGGGCTGTGGGAGAGGGGGAGTTTATTCAGCTGCTGGTTCATAAAGCCCTCCATGGGGTTGTTTTTATGGTGGATTTGTCGGTGGGGCAGTGAGGAGTTTAAGCTGTGGTGTTGTGAGGAATCAGCAGTGAGTTGTTCCATCTGTTTTGTGCACAGGGGGTTCAGATTGGGTGATTTGTTAAGTTGAATCCAGGGCAGGTTTGAGAAGCTTGGATTCAGCTGGAAGCTGCAAGTACTAGCTCTCCTGAAGGATCGAGATGTTTGTTAACTTCTTTGTTAACTGCAAAATCCTTCAGTGTAGCAGCTGAAAGACAGATCCATCCTGTTGTAAAGATATTTTACATGATTATTCTGCACTGCCAGCATCCACATGCTGCCTTCAGCTGTGTAATGAAGTGTAATGCAGCCAGTTCTCCTGTCTTGCTCACTCAGGTACCCCAAGAACTATTTTGTGCAGGATATCAGGTTTGATTTCTTTAATTATGCTGGGATCCACCGCCCAGTTGTGCTTTACACCACTCCTGTTGCCTACATTGATGACATCACTGTGACAACCACTTCATCAGACAGTGCTGGTAGGTCCAGAGCAGCTCCCTCAGGCTCCAAATGGAGGTGCCAAGGGCAGCAGGAAAAATATCCTGCAGGACTCTGATTGAATTTGTTTCCTAGTGGCTTTTTCCTGAGGCTGAGCTGTCCTCTTGCAGTCTGTGATTGTCTTTTGTTTCCTCTGAGCCAGCCACGGTGCAGTATCAGGTGTCAGTGCTTGGCAGCACAGCCAATTCCTTGTCCCTGAGTTTATGTGACCAAGAGGGGAAGGTGGTTGCTACAGGTGATGGCCCAGTGGGAGAGCTCAAAGTCCTCAACCCAAACCTCTGGTGGCCTTACCTGATGCACGAGAACCCTGGATACCTGTACTCCTTGGAGGTAAAGTGGCATTTCCTCCTCTGTGTGTGTGTGTTTAATAGGGTTAAGGCACTGCCATATGGCCCATCCTCTGTCCTCTCCTCTCACGGGCCCTGTGCGTGTGACCAGAGTGGCTCTGCTAATTAGGCAGTAATTAAATCAAGCTTTGGCAGGGTCTGGCAGAGAGAAGGGCATTCCTGGAGTGTGCTCTGAGGTGCTGGCCCTGCACACTGAGGGTCCAATCCATCCCCTCTGGGGAGATGATGAGTCCAACAGCTCAAGCCTGGGAGATTCTGTGGGAGTTAAGGATCAGTGGTGATGTTCAGGTGCAGAAGTCAGGGAGGATGGGCTGCTCTGAGTTTCCAGGGACCCAGGGTCACACCTGGGAGCAGGTGATGTGTCAGTCATTGCCTGGCATCAAGGTGCAGGGCACAGAAATGGCCTGGGGGGATGCCATGGGGAAAAGACACTGAAGTTTTTTGAGATGAGCAAGTGCCAAAAGGGTCATCCAGGGGCTCATTCTTTATCCTTCAGCTTCCACACCTTGGATTTTTGTTTTTGTTCAGTCAGACCTGGCTCCCTCCCTGAGCAGCAGCAGTGAGGAACAGGCTGTGTGCTGAGGCAGGGCTGGGAAGGGATGTGGGGCCAGAATCTCCCTCATAGCCAGGGGAGGGAGCACTGGGCATCCCTGTGAGGATCCCTGCCATTCTCCCTGGCCATGCAGGTGAAGATGCAGGCCCAGGTGGGCAGGGAGCTGCTGGAGGACGTGTACACGCTCCCGGTCGGCATCCGCACCGTGCACGTCACCAGCAGCCAGTTCCTCATCAATGGCAGGCCCTTCTACTTCCATGGAGTCAACAAGCACGAGGATGCAGATGTAAGTGTGACACCCAGGGCACCTCAGCTCGCACTGCTGAGGTGACACCTGCACTGCCTCCCCTCCCCTCTCCTCTCCAAGGAGCAGTTTCCTCACACTCTCCTCCCAGGGGACACCATGCCCAGTCCTGCCATCCCTCAGGGCACATGGGTGTGCTCGTGGAGACACTGAAGCATCTCCCAGCCACAGCTTTCAGCCAGACATGCTGACAGTCAGGCAGTCTGCTGTGACAGGGGGCAGGCCCTGGCACAGGTTGCCCAGAGCAGCTGTGGCTGCCCCATCCCTGTAAGTGTTCCAGGCCAGATGGACAGGGCTTGGAACAACCTGGGCTAGTGGAAGGTGTCCCTGCCCATGGCAGGGGGTGCAATGATATGAGCTTTAAGGTCCCCTCCAACCCAAACCCCTCTGACTGTGACAGTGGCTGTTGGGGACAGCCCCGGGGCTGGGGCTGGCTCAAGCAGGGAAGCTGTGTTCACAAGGGCTGGTTCCTCTCTCCCCCCCAGATCCGTGGCAAAGGCCTGGACTGGCCCCTGATTGTGAAGGATTTCAACCTGCTGCGCTGGCTGGGGGCCAACTCCTTCCGCACCAGCCACTACCCGTACGCCGAGGAGATCATGGACCTGTGCGACGCCTACGGCATCGTGGTCATCGACGAGAGCCCGGGGGTGGGCATCAAACTGCCGTAAGGACTGCCCAGCACGCCCTGCCCCTCGCTCCCCTGCTCCTCTCTGAGCTGCTCCCAAGTGTCCCATCACCCTTCTCACACTTTGCTCCTCAGTTGTGCTGATATCGAGAGTACTTTGCTCTGTTTGGAAATCTCCCGTTGCGCCACCGGTGCCTCACGATGTTGGGCAACCAGAGGGCTTTTTGCCACATTTTGCCACATGGCTCCATTAACTAGCCAAAACCACGGCCCTGAACTGTGCAGCAAACCTTGGGGAAATAGGGCAGAAGCCACCCTCAGCCATCCTCAGCATCAAGGCTCTGCTGTGCCCAGAGGCTGAGTTTTCACAGGGAAAAGCAGCGGGGATGGATTTTACACCTTCCCCTCCCTCTGTGTTGCAGTGAGAGCTTTGGGAACAGGTCCCTGCAGCATCACCTGGCTGTGATGGAGGAGCTGGTCCGCAGGGATAAGAACAGGCCCTCGGTGGTCATGTGGTCAGTGGCCAACGAGCCGGCGTCGGAGCTGCCCCCGGCCGCTCACTACTTCAAGTAAGTGCCTCTGCTCCCCATCTCTGGGCAGATGATGCCTCTCCTGCCTTTGGGCTGGCACAGAGAGGTAGTAAAGGGAGTGCAGGCATTTTTTGGGAACTCTGGAACTGAACCTGTGGATGCAGACTAAAGTGGAACTGCTGCACGTGTCGAACAGACGCTCAGAACTGTCCCAGTGTGTTGGTTCTGAACCACCAAGACTCCAGAAAATTACCAGGAGTCCACTTGGTTTGAGCATCTCTTCTTGAGCTAAGGGTTTAGTAAAATCAGACCTGGTGAGAATGGAATATTCCATGTTAGCACTGGAAGATGAGTGCTGAATCCTTTGAGAATTACAGCGGAGCTGTAAAATAACTGGCCTTTCATTCTGAACACAAGGTTCTGCACTTAGTGCTGCTTATTTGTTCTGTGGCTCCCCACTTCAAAGCCACTGCTTTGAGTCCCTGCAGCCCCCTTGGTTTATTTCTAAAGAGAGTTAAGCTTTGGATAGCCCAGAGGCAGCTGTGAAATGGGCAGCAGACAGCCCCTGGGAGCTGTAGGTGCATTAAGAGAGAACTGTGAAGTTTCATTCTTCAGGATGTTCCACCACCCTCCTGCAATGCCAGGGCAGCAGCAGAGCTTGACTGCCCCATTCTGTCCCATCTCCCTCACTCAGGGCTTCCTCAGAAGCATCCATCCTCTGCCTGCTGTGGCACAGGGCCTCAAGAACCCATCCCAGGAGTTGTTCAGACACTTCCCATTGCCCTTTCTGCAGTTTTGTCCTCAAACTCAACTGTCCCTTCAACTTCTAAGCTGCTGGCACCACCCCACGTGCCTGTGCTTGGTGTGCTTCCCCTCTGCTCCTTTTCAGGTGGTGTAGCAACCACTTGGTGACAGATATTCTCTTCATTTCATTCCAACACTGGCTGCTAAATCCAAAGCAGCTCTGTCTGGGGGGTGGAAGGACAGAGAGCCTGGGGAGAGGGGGCTGTGCTTCTCCATGCTGTTGTTGAACTCTTGCTTTACTGTTTGCAAACAGGACAGTGATAGCTCACACTAAAGCTCTCGACCCCACCAGACCAGTCACCTTTGTGACAGATGCTAATTACGCTCTTGATCATGGTGTAAGTTTGCTTTATTTTCTAGCTTTTTCTTTTCTTTTTTTTTTTTAATTCATACATTAAATTTCTTCCTCTCGTCACTTGTTTTATAGTTCTTTCCCTCCCTCCTCCCTAAATTTACTGGAGATATTTAGCAGGGAAAGGCTAAAGAAAAATTACATTTTTGTTTCTAGTAGAAATCACCTTATCCTGTAGTTGTAGTCCAGCTGAAGGAAAAAAAAAAGGATCTGTAAGAACAATTCTTTGTGTGCAGGATTATGCCCCTGGATTCCATGAATATTGTCATGCTTTGCTATGCCATTGATTGTGTTTACTAATGCTCAGGATTTTCACTTGCAATTAAGCCAAAGCCTAAACCTCTTTAAAATGCTCACAACCCTTGTGGAAGTCTAAAGGAAGGAAGCTTTGCTTTAATTCCTGCTTTAAACTGCTCTAGATCTATTTTGGCAGATGTCTGTTTGTGTTGAATTACCTAAAAGCTCTTCCAGCTCCACAATTAAAGCCCTAGAGCTGGATAAATAACCAAAAGGCACTTTCCTTGGATTTTTGGGCCTTTCATAGCATGGACCAAGGATTTTTAACACCTGTATTTGTTTCCAGGGTAGATCCTTGTACAGTAATCACTTCTAGCAGGTGAGTTGGTGCTGCCACATATCCCTGATCAGGTTACACTTTGGATTTCTTCTAAAATTTCCTCTAATTAGCAGGAATGGCTGCAACTCTGGGGTTTTTCCTCCCCACCCCAGAAAACAACAAACAACTCTGATGGCTTTAAATTTGAAGGAGCCCAGCAGGAATCTGCTTTTGGATATCCCATTCCCACTCTGCCCAAATGGAGAAGCTCAGGCAAACAAACCCAAAGAACAGATCTCTCATACACTGATGTGATATTAGAACTTTTTTTTCTTTTATTACAAAACATGTTAAGAGAACATTGAACAAGTTACATACAACATCACTTTATCTTGAGGGGGCTTTGTGCCCTTTTATCACACTGTCCATGTGGTAGAAATGGCAAATAACTTGCAGAATGCTTTAGTCTTAGTATTGCACCATTGATGCACAAAATTTAGTTGCTAGTCAAAATATTTGACCACTCACTTGATAATCACATTCCAATACTCAAAAAGAAAAAGTACATCTAAATGTACCAGCAAGCCAGAGACATCTTGGAAACAAAAAAACTTCTAACAAACCTGAGAATGAAACGTGTTGATCTTGTCTAAGTCTTTGCTGTGACTTCCTAATCTGTAAGAAAAATGCCAAATTAATGCTGTTAGCTTATTAAATTTATCCTTTTTTTTTTTCCTGGGGAAGAGATGATGTTTGGAGGGCCTGAGTGATGGGGGAAACAATTCATTCTACATGTAATAAACCTGGATTCCATTAAATTATCCCAGAGGAGGATTTGGGTTTACAAGAGAAGGTTGAAGTCTGTGCCAAAACACTCTCACCTTGTTTTTTGCAGGCTCCCTACGTGGATGTGATTTGTGTGAACAGCTACTTCTCCTGGTACCATGACCCAGGCCACCTGGAAGTGATCCCACTCCAACTCACAGCCCAGTTTGAGAACTGGTATAAAACCTACCAAAAACCCATAATCCAGAGTGAATATGGAGCAGACTCAGTGCCTGGGCTGCACAGTGTGAGTGTTGTGGTGTTTGCCAGATGGAAACAGCTCTTACAGGGCAGCAAAATGTGACAGGGAGAGGGTGGCACCACTGGGCCTGGCTTTGCTGGGAGGGTCCAGCAGGCTCCAGGACTGGGATCCTGCTCCACCAAAACCAGGGAGCTTTGTCTGCCTGAAGAGGACTCCAAAATCTGTCCTGTGGCAGAAAATGCTTAAATGAAAGCAAACCCTGGAGAATGGAGGTTCATGGTGCTGTCCCATGCAGGGAGGTGGCACTCCTGTCCCTTGTCATGACAAAGGCCACCAGGGGAATTCCCCCTGGGAATAGCTGGGATTTTGTGTTTGCTAATGGTCACAACAGCCATGTGAATGCAGCACAGCTAGCAGAGCAGGCAGCCCCAGGGTTCCTGCTCAGGAATAGCTCCTGAGGCAGTGGGAATGGCTGTGCCCTGACCCTGCTGTGCTGCAGGACCCCCCCATGATGTTCAGTGAGGAGTACCAGCAGGCCATGCTCAGGGAGTACCACTCTGTCCTGGACAAGAAGAGGAAGGAGTACGTGGTCGGGGAGCTCATCTGGAATTTTGCTGATTTCATGACCAATCAAGGTGAGCTTTTATTTGTATTCTAAACACTTCTCCATCCTCCCTGGGAGTTCAGTGGTTGATGCCACACAAATAATGTGCTGAAGGATAGGACAAAAGGCCCTCTGTTCACCAGGACAGAGCACAGCTGGTTTTGTCACAAAATCCAGCATGACCAGAGCCAAGAGGGAAGGTCCTGCCTGTGCTTAATTCACCCTTTCTCCTGCACAGATGCTCCCAGGAACATGACACAATGCACAGGGGAAGCCTGTGAGGGACCCAGATTGCTCCTGGTTTTTGGCCACCCTCAATTCAGAGCTGTCAGGGACATCTCACTTGGTTCCAGTGTCACCTACAGCTGCCCTGGGAACAGAGCACCTTAAATAAATAATCATTATTTACTTGGTGGAGGTTCAGCAGTAGAGGAGCAGATGCCACACTGGCACACAGCTGTCTCACCATGACACTCCACCCATTATTAATAGATAAGTGCAGTCACAAAGGAAGGGAAATTCCTTAATTTACAGTGCAGCCCCACAGAAATGAAACAATCACAACTCAGATCTAATAATGAACCTGTTCTGCCTCTGCCACCTGCAGTGGGTTGGGGTGGTGAGCAGTCAGGGAGAGGGAGGAACAGCACTAAAATGCCCTGCAGAGCACCAGCACAGGCATTAGAAATCTCAGTGATGGCAGTGGCCAGAAAAGCAGCATCAAAAAGGACTGAAAAAATGCAGACAAGGTCAGACACAGCTGCAGTTCCAGTCTCTCTATGTGTTGCAATCCTTTTCTCTAATTTCCTATGAAAATTAAAACAGGCAGAAAGGATCCAGACACCACACAGGACAGTAAATAGTCATCACCATTTCCTCCTTCCAATCTGAAGGTGGAGCCAATCTGATGTAGCTGTAACACTGATCAATGGGCACACCTCAGTTAAATTCCCAGTTCCCCAGCTGTAAACCCAAGGAATTGCAGCTGGATTGCTCTGTCACATCCATGGATCCTGCCAAGCTTCCCTCTTGTACCTGACCGTGCAGAAGAAAGTGCAGAGGTCTCTTCCACCTGGCCTGATTTAGTACCTAAGTTGTAACAGCTCCCAGCAGGGCCTGGAAGAGCTTGGTTTACTCATTTCTGTATTTTCTAACTTCCCTGCAGGGACCACACGAGTTTTGGGGAACAAGAAAGGAATCTTCACCCGCCAGCGCCAGCCCAAAGCAGCTGCCTTTGTTCTGAGAGACAGATACTGGAAGATTGCAAATGAATCAAGCTGTCTTCCTCCTGTAATAACATCACATTCCCTCTTTCTAAAATGAAAACAAAGGGTTTAGTGGCTGGGGATTATGTTGAACTTGTTATTAAATTTCTGTTTAAATAAGTTTTATGCCTGATTCAAGTTTTGCAAGTCCAATGCGATTTCTAGTCCACCTGAAGTAGTTACTGTGATGCAAAGCAGATCAGAAACTTTTGTTTCCTCTGCTCAGCCATGTCTGGAGGCTTCCTGTTTCCAGGCAGGAAACAAATATTCACTTTCAAGGAGCTGAAGCTAAGAAATCCTGACTGAGGTATCTGTTTATGGCAAGAAAAAATACAAATGTTACATGATACAACTCAATGCTGAACTTAAAAAACAAAATCTAAGTTACTGTAAATGAACAGCACACCCCTCTAAAGTAAATGAGGTTTTCCAGTTAAACTCCCCTAAGAGTTAACACTATTGAGATCTCAGCAAGCTGTCCACAGGATTGCAGAGGAGCAGACTTTGTGCAGCTGCTCTGGTCTGACAGGATGGATGTGTGAGAAATCCTGAGCATTCCCAGCAGTCAGGAAGGGTGTGAACCACCCAACATACCCCAACAGAGAGTTTGGAATTCCTGTTCCAGCAGCAAGGTGGAATGTTAGAGAGGGAGGGACTACATCAACTCAGCTTTAAATCTATTTATTTTACAGTACCAAAACTGCCACTGTTAGACATGAACTGTGTCTAACAATGCCACTTCCAGTGTGGAAGGGCTTCCTTCATATTCAGTGCCACCACAGGAAGAGCAGCCCAGAGGGAAATTCTGTTCCAAACCTTTCTGAGAGTGGCCTGAAGCCCTCTGGGGTAGGGCCAGGTGTAAATCCCTGTGCTGCTTCAGTGATGTCCCTTAGGGCTGCACACCAGCCTCAGGCCAGGCTGGAGCCTGGCATGGATCACACCAGCACTCACAGGAAAACTCAGAATCTTCAGTCTGCCAACTTCCCAGCATTGTCCCAAAAGCAGCATCAACAAGGAGCAGAACAGCAAAAGCAGAGGCTGCCCAATGCCTTTGGGAAGTTACAGTTCTGGATTTGATCACTGGAATTACAGATTCTGGGTCAAACTGGTGCCACGTCTCCTGTTCTGCAGCTGCCTCTGGTGTGAGTGGCTCAAGAAGTAACCAAATCTGACCATACAAAGAAAATATTTCCTTTTCTGTAGTGTGGTGGCCACATTCTGTTCCCTTCAGAGGTGGTACAGGAGGCACCAACAGCACCTTCCACCCTGCCCCAGCAGAATAAGGACACAGATGTTCACTGCAGACTCCACAATTTTTTTGTGTTTTTAAGGGAAAAGAAACAACACTACAGCATTCCTCACACCGTGCTAGGCCTAGATTTTCTCCAGAACTAAACCCCCAGAACATAAAAGTCTATGCACAATAAGAAGACATTTGTTCAAACACACCATGGTATGAGCAATTCTCATATTTAATCCCACCAGCAGTGTTTGAAACTCATTTCAACTTCTCCATCTCTAGCCAGAATCCTTTAAAAACTCATTTCCTTCCCCAATTTCAACAGACCTGACCAAAACACAGATGAGGGTTTGACATTGGTCACTCCTTACAAACCAGGGCTCAGCTCAGCCCCCCCAAAATCTGAGCACACATTTGAGGGTTAATTCCTGCTTGTTCTCAACAAACCCAACCCTGGCCAGCAGCTCCCTCCCCAAATCCAGGGACACATCCAGCAGTTCCCAGGGATTTTGTGGTCTGTGGGACCAGCTTTGAGCAGCCCCAATAAAGCAGAAAGTGATAAAAATCACAAGGTTGGGTTTTTTTCTGTGGTGTGTGTTTTTTTTTTTGCTTAAAGAACCATAAACATTGAAAGCCTCAAGTCAACGCCGCTCAGCCTTTACACACAATGCTCAGCCAGACACAAAGCTGCAGGAATTCTACTGGGAAAACTGGGATCTGGGGGGAATCAAGTGCTTTAACCCTTCTACTGCTAAACACACACAAGGTCTTGGGAAAAAACCACACGACTTGGTACAATTTCTAGAAACAGAATTACAGTACTGCCATTAAAAACAGTTTCTAAGGCTCAGACTGAGTCCAAAAAGGCCTCTGGTTGGGTTCATTCAAGCTCTTATGTTTGGACTGCATGAATGCAGCATAAGAATGATTGCAGCAAGACATCCACAGGTAATTTCTACATTTATTTTTGTTGGTTTTTTTTTCTTTTTATACCAAAAAAAGTTATGTGCAACAAATAGAATTTTGTACATATTTACATGGTTTTTTACCTGTTAGCAAAATTGTATCCTAAACCTCCAGCAGAGAATCTCTCAGCCTATATTGAGAAAAGGAACATCTGCCCAATGACTCCATTTTAAATGGGTGTTGGGTTTGGAGTTGAAAGCACTGGGAATCAATAGCTGATGGAACATACTATACAGAACAAACACCTAATATTTAGGCCATGCTTAACACAGTTTTGTGGTAACAGAATACTTCATATCTTTTCTGGACCAGTTGAAACAACATGAGCAGGACCAAAGCCAATCTCTGATTTCAGCCCACACAAATTAGGAGCAGAACTGCCTGAAGCACCTCAGTAACCTCCTGGAACAACTGAGACTACAGCAGCCCAAAAATGCAAATAGAGCACTCAGAAACCTCCTCACCAGAGAGCTGCTGTCACTTCAGACCTCAGAGGTGCTCAGGAATGTTTCATTGGCCTCAGTGTCACAAATGTTTCACAAGAAGAAACTTCCAAGAATACTCATTTCCTCCACGAGACTCTAATGCTTTGTTGGCCTTAAAGAGCAGCAAGTTTACAGTAAGAGGATTTCAGGAATGTTTAATTCCTAAGCAGGTTTTGGGATGAGGGTTTTTTGCCTTTCCAATCCACCCCTCGCTGTGGAACTTCCAACTCAGAATATTCTGTGATCCCAAAGGAATTCTGGGATTCTGGGAGAGCCAGACAGGGGCAGGAAGAGCCCAAATTCAGAACCTCTGTTTGGATACTGTGAATTTTATCCCTTCCATTCTCCTGAGTGTTGAAACCACAACGAGGATCTCTGTAACACCTCCTGTCCCCTGCCAGCCCAAATATCATTTACCTGCCTTTACCCAGATCCTGCATCCTTGAGAATTTTTAGGATTTGCCTTTGGATTTGTAAGGGTAAAACCAGTATCAAGCACACATCTGCCACCACATTTTGGCTGGGGCAGGCAGGGGGACAGAGCTGCACTCCTGATTTCCATCACAACCCATTTACTGGAAGAAAGATGCTGTTTCTATCATTGGGAGCAGCAAGGAAAGAGTCAAAAGAACTGGAAGCAGAAAGGTCCAAATTTCTCCTGCTAAGACTATTCTGCCTTTTATTCAGGCCAGCTGCATTTCTGAAGCACAAGAGAGAAATAGAAGAAATCAGGGCCATTTCTAGCAAATCACTTCCAGTAAAAAGTAACTGCAAGGGAAGCACACAAGACAAGAGAGTTCACAATTAAGGATCAGATTTGCAAGGTCGTGCACAAAGCGTGGCTGCAAATTCTCCCAAGCCCAAACTGCAGCTCCATTTGCTCCCTGTGTGCACACAAACAAGGACTGCAGACACCACTGCTGAAAATCTGGCCCTAAACATTTTTTACTAAACAAACTGAATCAACAGACTATGCCCACACAAACAAGCACAAGACACAGTGAAGTCAACACCAATACTTTCAGCTGATGGGGCTTTTTTTCCTTTTTTTTTTCCCAGAAATTGGACCAAGTACTCATGGATTAGATTTGTCTCCATGGCTGCTTGCTCTGAGACAGGAGCAGCACATGTTCACCTCTTCCTTGGATGAAAAAAAGATGCCTTTAGTGTAGATCACAGGAACGCATGGAAATAAAATCTGTACAACACATTAAACACTGCTACTGCCTCAAGGCTTGGGAGAGAACAAAGCCAAGCCTTGAGGGACCAATTCAACATCATTCATTCCCCTTAATATCAAAGTGGAAGGCATTTGAGAGACAGAACTAAACATCAAGACAAGCTTTAACTATACTCTGGTCAATACAAAACTCATTTAATGGATTGTTGGCTAAAACTGTCAGATGAGGGACAAGTCATTTAGTGTTACATGCAACAGATGTTACTCACAGCACACAACTCTGTACAGAAAAGCAGTTTCCACCTTCACCCTTGGTACAAACCAGAATTACTTCAGTAGTAATTTAAATATTAATTTTGTGAATTCAATCTCTAAACTTGTTTTGCTCTATGGAAACACTGCTTGTTTCACAGTAAAGTTTATCTTTAGTGTTTAAAATCCACTTACAATGGGAGTGTCTCTCTGACATTCATGTTTGAGAATGAAAATGCTAAAAGGAGTTAAATTAGCTCCTTAAATAAATGAGTATGCAGTTGGAATTCTTCATATTTTGAACTGACAAGGGCAAAAAGCAGCACAGCACCAATTACAGAAAGTAGCTGAACCCACACATTATGGTGTCACACAGTCTGAAACATAAGTATTTCACTTTTCCAAATCACACCAACCTTTTAAATTAAACTGAAAACAATACTGCTACCACTTCTCAGTCTAAAAACTAAAACCAGATCT
Source organism: Leptocoma aspasia (assembly GCA_013399835.1). Taxonomy (NCBI): domain Eukaryota; kingdom Metazoa; phylum Chordata; class Aves; order Passeriformes; family Nectariniidae; genus Leptocoma; species Leptocoma aspasia. The sequence continues at coordinate 133,269 of VXAX01006834.1, forward strand.
CTTAATACTCTTCTATCCCCAGCAAGTTTGCTGGGAATTTTGTTTGTTCATTTTTAAAGCAAGGACACTTCTGCCTGCCAAGTTCAACACAAAGTATTTGGTTTAAGATTTGAAGACAGAAGGCACTTTTAACATTCAGCCTTAGAATACTGAGTGCAGAAACAACGTGTACAATTTTGTTCCTTTGTTTAAATCTGCAGTTTAATATTTTTTTTCCCCAATTAGTTCTTAGAAAGAGCAATGATAGCACTATATCACATTTCATTTTCAGGAGCACATTGACTGACTTATCCCATTAAACAGGTTGCCCTTCCAAGAGATCTTCTGTGTGTGTGTGTAAAGTTCATTTCCCAATATAGCACAAACCAAAGATCCTGACCAAGATCAATTAAGGAACTGCTTTTACAGTGCACTGCTTGGTTATCCTGCTCACTCAGTGGTTTCCACTGCAAATTGCAATTCTATACTGCAGCATTCACAGAACATCAAACATTAGTAACACTGGCTGCTGAGCACAGCTTCAAATGAAACAGCTCTGCTTGGAAATGGAGTCCTTGCAAAGTACACTTCATCCAACCCCCAGTCTGCAAATCAGCTTTTCATTGACCACATGAAGCTATTTTTGTTCTGTACAGAAATTAATGAGGTTGTCGTTTAATCAACATACTTCAGGTTTCAGCTTTAATTCCATTTTTGTTACTGGAGACCAAAAANTTTGCCCCATGAAGTATTAGGTCATTATCTGGAAAAAAAAAAAGGAAAAAAAGGAAAAAGAAGAAGAAAAAATGGAACCAACCCCAAGCATCATTCTTGTGAAAGCACAACAGTGAGAGCAGCAACTCCAAGTTCCTCAGAGGTCACTTCTTCCATCGTGTCAGTCGACTCTGAGCTGAGCCCTCTGCCAGCTCCTAACCAAACCCACGGGACAGTGAGTTCTCCAGGGATGAAACCAAGAGTTCTAATTTTATTTACAGTATAAGTCCTAGTCAAATCTAAGTCCATCAGCTAAAAAAAAAAAAAAA
>VXAX01006834.1:134334-145236 GCA_013399835.1 Leptocoma aspasia
ACATACTGTAAACATGGCAACATTAAATATGGTGATGCTAGTCTAGAATATTTCATGTCATGATCACATCTTGTTATACCTGAATTTATATACAGGATATTTTATAGCAAGTGTTACCCACTTCACAAGTGGAGGGGGAAGAGAGAGAGTCTAGGTTTTGCTGTGGCTAAAACTCCTTCAAAGTAAAGTTAAAGCTTGTCTTTGATTGTTATAGAGCTTTCTTTCATAACCACATTTAAACTGAAGATTAGCACAGAGAAATTATCTGAGGCCCCTTGAAATTTCTAATTCAAAATTTCCATTATGATTCTCGTGGGGGAAGGGAAGGGGGGGGAAAAAAGTGTCTGATATGGAGAATAAAAAAATTACTGCAAAATAAACTTAATGGAAGTTGGGTCTTCAGACTGTCAGTCAAAAGTTCCACCAGAGGTTATTCCTGTTTGGGTTGGAGTTGCCTCTTCCAGGCCTCGTTCAAATAAACTAGTCGTTTGTAGTTGATGATAAAGAGAATGAAGTTCAGCAAGTATGTGAGCACGCAGACAATGCAAAACTCCTTCAGCACGAAGTACAGAATGTATGCCAAGTACAGGGAGCCTACTACAGACACTATGGAGGATGTCATGAGGATTAGAGCTGCTACTGCACTTGCTGTCATACCTGCAACAAGAGAGACAAAGTTACTCACCCCTCTGCACACAGAGCAGAACTGAATTCAAACTCGGCCACTCAGCGACAGTTGCACCAAATTCTGGTTAAAGCACCACCTGAGAGGTGGGTATTTGGGATAAGGAGTGTGTGGAGGATTAACCATCCTCACTTTCCTGAGTTACAGGAATATTTGTGGTCAAGTTATTTCTGTCAGGATTAATAGCTTTATAGCAAACCATGGAGTTACCAAGAAATAGATAAAATTATATTTCATGCACATTTTTGCCTGCTCTCTCTCTATTACTCCTACAAAACTTGCCCATTCCGTTTTTACTCTCTTTTTTCCACCATGCCATCCAATGCCAAATATACTGGAGTGAAAATACCAGCACAGAAACTGTCTTCACACTTGAATTATTAATAGCATATCAGGAGAAAGTCCAATTACTCTTGTTATCAGTTGGCTTTTTAAGCCCTTTGGAGAGATGTATCATTAGAGTGATGCTAAAAAAACCCCAAGATATAAAAATCAGAAGCATTTATCTGGTTTCCTGCAGATTGTGCAATGGATATTGCTCTCCTGCTTCATCCCCACAGCCCTGCTTTATACTGAGGCTCTGAAGTGAATGAATACTTACCAAGTAGCATTTGTAGTATATAAAACACCAGGCCAAAAACACTGTTTGACTGATTTATTGCACTGTCCTTTCCAAAGATGGAACCCAAGAGACCGAATCCTCGACCCCATCTGTAAAACAGGGAAACTAATTAACTCTCATTTGGCCACCTACTGCTCTGCAGCAGCATTTTCAGTCCAGGGCTGTTGGGGAAAGAAAAGGACACATACTCTGCCATGGTTTATGTGGAGTTCTCCTGGAAAACCAAGCAGCAACAGGGGGAGCACTGGACACAGCTTCATCCCACACCTTGAAGCTGTCTGACACACCAGGAACTGCTGAGCTCACCCAGCTGTAACTTCACTGAGCACCACCTCTGCTTCCCAGGGCTGGAGTTTGGAGCTGTTTTGTCAAATAAACACCTCCTTCCCCCAGTGACAGCTTTAGCAGCTCTCTGCACCACAGCACATTGGACACAAGGTCACTCCAAAGCTGAGGCAAGGATTTGTTCCAGTCCTGTGCAGCAGAGCAGCAGAATCAGGCCATAAATCTGCACCTGAGCTGCTCCTCAGTCTGAGAGCTCAGGAGGAACCCAAATCTGCCAAGCACGCAGGCACCATCACAAGCTCCCCAGCCCTCGTTTGTTGGAGCTCTTGCACAGTGTGACATTTTGAACCAACACCTGAAATCCCCACAAAGTCACTTTCAACTTTCCAGTGCTAAGGCAGAAAGCAGCACAAGCCCTACAAAACTGCTGCTGCAGGAAGGAGGAGGAAAGATTAAATTAGCAAATGTGTTTGTGCCAGAAACCATTAATTCCATGCCCTGAGGCAGTTCATGCCATTATTTATAAAAGCCAAGTGAGAACCCTATTTATTAGTGTCACTTGAAAATATGAAGTTATTTAGCTACTCCAAGGTGATTTAACTCACAGGAGCACACTGGGATATCTGCCAGCAGATCCTTGGAGCATCAAGCCAAGCACCACACAAATGTAAGGCTTGCTTCACACTACCAGCTCAACTGAGCAAGGTAAAAGTGCCATTCCTCATCCTGCTGCAGCAAGCAGGAGTTTCCTTGAAACTCCAAGGAAAATGCAGTTTTCAGGAGGTTTCTTGTCCTGGAGGCAACGGCCCTGCTGAGCAAAGACACAGCCCAGATTTGTCCCTGCACAAGGCAGGAATATTGCTGATGTCACTCTCCTGGGACATGCCAGCACCACATCACAAGCAGTTTTCTCACAGGAAAAGGCACCACAATAAGGACAATTTAATACCATCTCCAAAACACTTTCTAGTCTCACAGCCATCTGTGTAAAACTCATTTAAACTCATCATTTTAATTGCAGACTAAGTTTAAATTCACTATTAATACTCTTGTGCTCTTCTCCCCAAGAAACCCAGCAGATCCCCGTTCTTAGAAAGCAGATTTACTGTATAAACAGTCAAAAATTAAACACACTTTCAGCTAGTTTGGTCTCAAATCTTTTAAAAGTGAAACTTTTGTGCCAATATTAAGCTTCAAGACAGCAAGAACAATGCTTTTCCAGGGGACAGAACCTCAGCATCCCAGAGCTGCCAGACATGGAGCTCCAGGGAAAAGCATCCCAGGGCAGCCCCGGGGCTATGGAAATGACAAAGAATCTCAGTTATGGTGAGATTTCCTCCAAGACCTCGAATGTTACCTGGATTTTAAGTGAGAACTGTTAAATTTTTAGCCTTCCTTTGATAAGATGGCCACAGGACATGTCACAATTGTCTTGTGTTGTCCAAATTCCAAAGGCTGTATTAAAGAGCCACACAAATACAGTAAAGAAATTACCATTTTTACATTTAATAGTTCATACTCATTTTTCTGTATTACTACATTTACAGATGTTTCAGCCTGCCATCCACAGGTTCAGTTTATTGTTGTGGTCTCCAGGTGAGAATTCCTTGCAGGGTGACCATTAAAATGATTTGAATAAACTCAGGTTTTCCTGCACAAAGGTCCAGCATCAGCCTAACTCCAACCAACAGCAGGATGTTGAATCCATCCCCAGCAGATCCTGTGGTGTCTGAGAGCAAACTCGAGCTTAAAACACCAGAAATGGCATTTTACAGGACCTGACCCTGCAGCTGTTCTGCAAGAGAATAAAATGTTGCCAGTGGAAGGATAATGAGTTCCAGCCCTTCCTGAGAGAGTCCTGGAGTGATCTGTGCAGAGCTGCAAGGTCAGAGCACGGGGAAAGCTTTTTCCACATGCAGGGGTTCATTAAGTGTCTTGTTGGCCTTGTAGCAGCTTTGAGGACATCCAGTATTACATTTCAGCCCATGGAGTCCAGGTCTAATCTCACATCTTATTGCACACACAGCCTGGGGTTTAGCACAGAACACTTCTCCCAGCCTTAAAAGGTTTGGAGTGGAGCAAGTGTTCTGCACCAAACTGAAAAGCAATGTGTTTACACTTTATATATTTACTTTGTATACTCCTTTTCCCATCTCATTTCCCTGCTGAAAAGTCTAAATCGTCTCCTAATTTTATTAACGTTGTAAAACCCACAGTGAGCCAGGAACTTCTGCCAGCAAGTGGAGGAAGGATAAAAGCTGAGTAGATAATGTTCCTTTTCACACCGAACTCAGGTGTGAATTGCCTGATTGATGACAACTTTGAAAGTCTAAAAAAACATTGCAAACAAATAGCAAGAAGAAAGTTGTAATAGCAAGATAAGCCGCAAGAAAGAAACTCAGAAGTCTTTCATGTAACCTGCATTTTACAAAAAAAACCCACCGTAATTTAGAAGAAGTGTCATTCATCTGCATCATTTTTTTTGGATACAGAATGCTAAGCAGAGTGACCTGCAGTAACCACAGAGCTGCTTGCACAGCAAGATAGAAGCACAGCCTGATTTCAGGCAGCTTTTCCTGGTTCTGCCTGGTGGCTCCCACCCCTGAGGATCAGGAGTTCCATGCTGAGATCCAGGTCACAGTCACCCGAGGTGACTCAGAGCACCCTGACAGCCACATGTGCCAAACCCACTTTCACCACACCCCAGTTTCACTGCTATGAAAAAATAAAAAGCAATCTGATCTAATTACCAGGAACAAAACTTGAAAGACATCTTTGTAACTCAGTTTCCCTCCCTATCTGCATGTACCACCCTGAATGTTCTTTAAAATGTTAAATAATGATTCAAGAAATTTAAAAATCCAAGAAATCTAAAATTAAGTGATTCATCTACTTTCCCAGCTTCTACAATTGAACACTGCAGTGATTTTCAGTTCAATGTGCACTATCTTTTATCCAAAGGAGGTTTTGAAAGTTATTATCCACCCTCTAAACAATGCCCCTTTTGGTTTGAGGTACTTGACAAAGCTCAGCAATGTTGCATTCTCAGAAGCTAAAGCAGTATTTGTGTGCAATTGTTACTTCTTAGCAGGAAGACAAAAAGAACTGAGGTCACTGTGCTCCACAAGTGATGTACCTCCAATAAAAAATTACTGTTTTACATCACTAAAGTAATTTCAATGTCTTTTGCACAATTATGAACATCCTCTATGTTCCAGAACAGCGTATTAGGGGACACACTTGAAACATTTTAGCATAATTTAGCAGAGAAAATGCTAAAAGGGAACACAAGAACCTCATTTAGTCCCCCAGCATCTCAAGTATTTTAGAGGACGAGCTTCCAGTTTACCAAGTTCCAAGCTCTGAGTTATCAGCACTGGCTCCAAAAGCAGCACAATTCCAGGCCTGCCAAACACACCAAGTCAAACAAACAAACCAAGAAGTGTTTAATTAGCCAGGAGTTGGATTAGTGTCCCCTGCAGCCCCTGTAAGAACTGCTGGAGTGTTTTTGTGGCCAAGCCCCAGCTCTGCCAGCCACCTGCAGATGTTTTTAAGAGTTTTGGCAAAGATCATTCCCCAAGATGCTTTTTAAGGACCAGCTGAAACTTCTGATCTGGGGTTTCACCTGCACCAACTCTTGGCAGCCTCCCCTGAAGCCTTCCTGCACGTCCCAGATATTTGTGAGCACTTTGGGCCCCACCAGCCACCCCTGGTGATGAGCAGAAGCACATCCCCTCAATCTCACCCTGAGATTTTATGCCCAGAACTGAACTGAGCCCTGGATTTTCATTTTAGATGGAAAGAAGCACACTGGGCCAGGGCAGCTCCAGCAGCAGATGCCTTGAACAAAGCACACAATTCCCAGGCTCCAAGCACTGCCTGGAAATGCAATCAAATCCTTCAGGGACCAGATTATTCAAAGGCATGTCTGATCCCAAATCTCTGCTTTTCTGCAGCAACAGCTTTGCCAACACAATTCTCTCTCAGTTGTTGGGTTTGCTGCAAGGAAAAGAGCAAACAATAAAAAAGATTCTCAAACTGCAAGAAAAGAGCTCAAGTTTGGATGTTTTTTGGGTAGTAGTAGTCACTTAAAGCCTCTCATTTCAGGATTACTTATCATCCCATGAGCATTATTGTGTTATCAACAGCAAGCACCCCTTACCACTTTGTAAACTGGAGGAAACAATAAATCTAATTTTCTAAAAAAAAATACTAAAATTTTTTTTAAAAGCTACAATTGATAAGTGCAAGGAAACAATAAATCTAATTTTCTAAAAAACAAAACAAAACACAAACAAACAACAAAAAAGCTACACTTGATAAGCGATGTGCACATTTCTTTAAGCACCACTGGACTTGTGAGAATTTCTGGTCCAGAATGAAAGTTCTCAGAGGGGAGCAGAGCTCACCCCATGCCTTCAGTGAAAAAGTGAAAAGCTCATAAAAAGGTCAAAGGATCTGGAGCACGTTAAGAAACTTTGGTTGCAACTCCTTTCCAGCTTCACCAGAGGATTTTGGATTAAATCTAATTCATGGTTTCAAGGCCATTCTTAACAGTTTTAATAAATTAAGTAAAAGCCTTCAATTAGAAGCCACAAAAAAAGAGATTAAAATTTCCCATTTGTAAACTTGCCAGAAGTGCTCAAAAATGTTGATACACTTAATTTCATGTTTAAATCTATTAGCAGCATTTAGTATAACCAAATGAGGTTTTCTTCTATATATCCTCCAGCTCTCCTTCAGAAAGAGTCTGTAAAAACTCTCAGTGTCTAGATCACCAAATATTAAGCAGCCAGTGGGTAATTATTTTATAGCAGCTTTTACAGAAGCACTGGCTATTCAAGATACAAGTCAACAGCACTGATTCCTTCTACACAATCTTTTCTATTAAGCTACCATAAATGAAGCCCAAGTCTGAATTATAAGCACTTTGTTAAATTTACTTTGCACCAGGCAAAATAATTCCTAGCCCTATTACAAATCCAAGCTGGAAATTATTTATTTATGAAAAGCAAAAATTAATGTTGTTTGCGTGAGCACTGCAAGGATGGAAAATAAAAGATTCCCACAGCAGGGGCACTGCTGTGTTTTATAAAAGATGTGCCTCAGTCAGTAAGTGCTGTATCAGTATTAAATCATCAATTTTCTACTAGAAAGATGGGAAAAAACCCCACAACACTTGAGTTATCAGCTTCTGCAACTTTAAAACTCCAAGTTCTGGATCCTCCCAGCCTCAGCCTCTGCTCCCCACCGTGCCAGCCCTGAGCCCTGCTGGCAGTGCCAGCCCAGCTGGGGACAAGGGACAGAAAACCTGGCTCCCAGGGCAGGGTTTCCTCCAGCACAGGAGTGACTCTGGGCTTCCCTCCCTCCCCCTGTGGCACTCAATTTGGCTCCTCCAATTTCTCCCTGCCCAACTCCAAACCAGAGATCTTCCAAGCTTCCCTCAGACAGCAAACCCAGTGATCCAGAAGGATCCCTGTTACACCTCCTAACACCTTACACCAGCCACTAACACTTGCAGCTGAAAACCTCAAACATATCTGGATATTTGCTTGCAGGTACAGCATTTAAAAATATTCCTGGGATATCAGGAATTTATTATTATAAATACGAATGCTAACTGCTATATAATGTTCTTTACTTGGAATTAAGCACACTTGAGAGACAAGAAGTTTACAGGAACTGCCTCACAACAGAGCTCAGAGGGAACCTGTTTAAACATCAGCTCAGGGAGGTCTGGGAAGTTTTCTCCATGTCCCATTTCCTTGGACAACGGGGTTGTTCTTGTCGCCTTGATCCCTGTAAAGATGCACGGCAAGGTGTGCCCTGCTGAGAAACCAGAGCAATTCACACCCACTCTGCAGAGCTCTACACCAGCACAATGGACCAAACAGAGCACAACCGGTGTAAATTCAGTGTTTAAAGTGATTTATGAACGTGAGCAGAACCATACAATAACACTACACCTGTCACAGGCCACCCTTTCAGACCTGCCCACAACACCCCAAATTTAGCAGGAATTCTCAGGAACTACCAGGTGAATATTTTGGTGCAGCCAGAGGAAAACACAAGGTGGATGTGCAACTTTGTAAAGCAAAGTGTCCCCACCCATGGCCAAGATGAACTTGGAGGTCCCTTCCAACCCAAACCATTCTGTCACATCAGATTTTTCCACAAGTTTTCAGAGTGCCTCAAACACGAGACACCAACCCAGGACTTTGCCCATCGACAGAATAGGAAACTCCTAAAATATCAGTGACACCCAGATTCTGGAAATGCTATTTTGACTCTAGAACTCCTTCAGCAATCAGGCAAAGATCAATATTGACTATTGCCAAACCTCTTCACTGACGCAGCTGCAAATATTGCTAAAGATATTCAGATGTGCCCTTTGCTCCTTTGTGCTGCTGTCTTGAGGGTACAGCATTAATTCATGCATGCCAGGCTACAAAAGTCATCCAAAAGCACTCATTTGTCCTCCAGGAATCTCCAACTCACCAAGACAGAAAGCAGAAATGTGTTAGAAGACCCCAAAATCTCTCAGGGCGTGGAAAAGACCAAAGCCAAAAGCTCTGGGTCTCTGCATTACCACTTAAAGGTCACATTTTATTTCAAGCTGTAGCATGACCTGTATGACTTGAAATGTCTTTTATTACTTTAATTCCCTCTGTGAAACTGCAGCAAGACTGGAAATATTTTTCAGGCCAAAACTATTAGCCAGTTTATGAAATAGCCAGTTTATAATTAAAGCCATTCTTGACGCTTAATTATTCTCAACTATCAGACAGCAATTAATTTAAAATAAATACAGCAATTACCAATGGAGATGTGAGGTACCGCCCTAATACCTGCCCTTATCAGCCACTCCTTAGCAGTTTTTATTTTTAAACTATTTCATGAACTTTCCCCTTGATAAAAACTTGAAGAATGCTGACCATTCATGTTTTGGGTAAGGGATACTGGGAAGGGATCTCTCCAGCATAACCTCCTGCATGAGTCAGGCTCTGGTAGGAGATTTTCTGTGCTCCTCCCTCTGCATGCTGGCAGTCTTTACATTTCTGTTCTTCTTCTTGTGCCAATGCCAGATCTGGCTTAAAAGCAAGACTTGGAAATACCAACAGCTGGTGAAAAAAACTCCACCCAAAATACCAGAAAGTCAGCTCAGGAAGGAATAAACGAATTTATTTTAATTATTCTATGCATTTAAAATGAATCCTAACAGCATTAAGTGCTTTTTAAAGTTCAGCCACGCTTGGAGTCAAAACTCAAGATGTGAAGATTGCAACATTCCAAGTTCCATCAAATCCAGCTTAAATAAAAAGTCACATAACCCAATGAACCACCTAAAAGCCGAAGTGGAAACACAAGTTTCTCACCCAGTTAACTCTGCAGAGTTAACTCTAATCATTAGCTAATCAATTAATTTCTGTCAGTGTAACAGCTTAATGAGAAAAGAAATAGGGAAGTTAAATCTGAATTACCTGTGAAAAAGCTGGAACACAAAACTGAAACTCTACAACCCCAGTGAAATCTGAAGTGTGCTTAAAAATTCCTTTTAGAAATGAAGTTTCTGAGAAACTTTGGTGATGTGGGAACAAGGAATACTCAGCTGGAGAAAGTGACAGAACAATGCATGGGGAGCTGTGGCAACATGGAAAATAAGATTAATTTCTTTCCAACTTTAATGCCTTGCCCTCCTGCCTTACTTTTACAGCAGAACTCCCCCTCTGTGTCCTGCACAGCCTGGAAAGCAAATCCTTCTCCAAATATGGTTGGAGTGAAGAGAACTTGCACGTTCCTTTTCCACAAACTCCTTTTAGCACCTGCTCACACGATCACGAGCTCTCCTGGCATTTGCAGTGCTTCACTCCAGGCATGGTTCTCCTAGCAACTGCTGGGAGATCTGAGTGCATCTTAGCCCCAACTCTTCCCATTCTCATCCAGAATTCCTGCAGCAAAGGATTCCCAGGTCTGACTCAACGTGTCAGCTGCAGCATTGCTAATGAACGCTGTAATTACCGAGCTTGGCTCCATAATTAGAAATAATTCCAATTATATCTTTAGGTAATTTCCTTCTCCCAAGTGTTCAGTAAACACGCATCAAAACTGTGACATCCAATTCTCTGTCACAAGAGCAGCAGTTGCTGCAACAACAAAAAGCTGTTGGAGCACCAATTCTATACAAGAACAGGCTTAAATCTCTGTTATTCTCTTTTTAGCCCTGTGTCTGTGATCAAAATTAAATTACTGATAAGGCTCACATGGTTTAATCTCAGTAGCCTAAGCATAATTTAATTTTTATTATTTGAATTTATCTGGTGAGTTTATTAAGTTTCCTCCCTAGTTAGATCCAAATTTCTCATTTCAGGGCATTTTCCAAGCAGAGACATGAACAAGCACCTTCACAAACTAAAGATGACCTGAGGCAGACAGAAAAGCAGAGTTAAAGCCTTCACTCAATCACAATATCAGGTGGCCAGAGATACAGATCTCTGTCACACAATCTCACTTCTGTCACCACAGAAGAGGATTTAGGAAAAAGAGCTCCCTGGATGTTTTGCCTCAATAATTTCACAGCTCCCAGCTTGACAGAGGATGGGAATATTCCCTCAAACTGGCTTGTTATGATGATACAGCAAGTACCTCTATAAAAACTGTGACAGCTTTTGCACAGGTTACACTGAGAGGGGAAGAAGTAAATCTCACATACTCATGCAGCTGAAGGCATTAACACAAAACCAACAAAATTCTCATTAAAATAAAGAGGAAATATTTAATACATAGATTTGCTTAAGAACCAGATTTATAAAATTACTCTCCCAACAGAAAAAAGAGCCCTTGGCCTTTAGAAAACAACTGCTAAACTGGCTGGACGTCTGCAAAATAAGTCAGGATTTGGACTGGGCTTGTGCTGCAGAGACATCCAAGTCTCCCTTGAATAAACACTTCCTCTGGATCACCAAAGCATCTCCCGTGCTGCCAGGAGCCGTCCCAACGAAAACGCAATACAGATACCGCAATTAAAACTAACAAAGCACAAACCACCCGCAATTGCACTTGTTTATGCTGTCCTTAACCACTACTCACAGCTACAGCACTCCACTCTCCCGAGCTTTTACCACGAAAACGCCTGTCACTCCGCCTAATTGCCATTGATTACAACACAGCAATTGCGGGTGCCTCACCCTGCAGCCCGTAGTGATGCCGAAAACCCCCGCTCCCACAGCTCCCTCCAGCCGTGGGGCTGCCCCACACCGGCAGCGCTGCCCCCTCCCCGGCTGCCCCGGCCCCTCCGTGCCCCCGCCCGGCC
>VXAX01006834.1:152698-170124 GCA_013399835.1 Leptocoma aspasia
CCGCCACCTCCGAGATATTTTATTTTCCCTACTTCCTGGTCCTGCATCACCTTTGTGATTTCAGCTTGATTTGGCATTACTCACAGTATTTCCAACAACTAAAATTTTGTAAATTAAACTCCTGGCTGTTTAGAAATGTTCCAGCCTGGGTTAGACATCCCTGTCAGCAGCAGCCAGACACCCAAAACAGCATTTTGGTCCTTAAAACCAGGTCAGGACAGATACACATTGCTAATGAGATTTCAATGTACTTAGACCTGCCCTGGCAGAGTTATTGAGAGGAGGGCAAAGGAAAGCTCACAGAACTGGGGATCTCCTGCTCACCTCTGTCCCCTTGCAGCAACAAACTGTCATCCCAAAGGGACAATTTTGCTGCCCAGGCTTGTAAGAACTGCTTTCCATCCTAACTGCTTGGACTCTGTGTATGGGCACAGAAACAAGCTGTATGAAAACCCCTCCAAGCCTGAAATAGGAAAAAGAAATGGGACAAGAGCCTTTCAGGAGTTGTGGAGGCTGCTGGCAGCTGCACAGGAGTGGCTGAGGGAGCTCTTTCAGCTGCTGTCCTCGTGCTGGCTCAGCTCCCACTGTCCCCAGTCCCTCTGTCCCCACCTGCACTCTGACCCACCCAGCCCCTCTCGCTGCTTCACTGACCCTCACCACCTCTTTTTCCTCCTCAGTCCATTCCTATTCCCTTTAAACACTATTCTCCCTCCTTATTCTCAGCCAAAGACAACTTTGTCATCTTGAAAATAATAAGGAAAAGAAAGAGAAAAACAACAGGGGCAGATTCCAGCTTCCAGCTTCCACCTGGGGTGGTGTTGGTGTGGGGTGGTGTTTCTGGAGGCTGCTGCTGTGAGCTGGGCACAGGCAAGGGATGAGGTTTTGGGGTGCTGCAGCATTTCCCAAAGCCTTGGCCCCAGCCAGGCTGGTTCTGCCCCTGGGGACAGCCAGGCTATGAGGGAATCCAGTCAGGTTTCTCCTGCTCCCAGTGGGATCTCTGCAGCATCCCAAAGGCAAAGCTTGGCTTTTCCAAGCAGCAAAACACTCCCTTTTTTTGGCCAGGATCTTCCTTCTCTTCCTTCCTCCTCGATGTTTTTTCTTCCATAAGGGATTGATGATCCCAGCTCTGGGGGCAGTCAATGCCCATCCTCACTCTTTTTTCCTTGCAGCTCCTGTCTGCCCTCAGACAAGCCCAGAGTGCTGCCTGACAGGAGCCAGAGATGACCAAGGAAGAAGATCTACCAGACTGGAACTCATCCAAGGAGTTTTATGAAAAATATGAGCCGAAGGAAATTTTGGGCAGGTAAAGCTTTATTTTTGGCAAGCAGCTTGTTTTGGTTTCATGTCCTCCAGTGCCAGATAGGAACAGTGTTCCCTGGGAATCTGATACAAACAGGGCCCACAGCAGCATGGGGCTAAAAATAGCATGGAACAGCACTTTCCATCAGCTCAAAACCTTCTGTCCCACCGAGACAGGGTGACAGAGCCAGACCCGCTGGTGCATGAAAATCCCAGCCAGCCCAGGTGCCGGTGGCTGGGCAGGCAGGGATGGAACCCCAATTTTCTCCCTGGTGTCCCTGGCAGGGGGGTGAGCAGCGTGGTCAGGAGATGCATCCACAAAACCACGAGGCAGGAGTACGCCGTGAAGATCATCGACATCACGGCGGGGAACATCTCCCCCAAGGAGGTGCAGGAGCTGCGGGAAGCCACCACCAAGGAGATCGACATCCTCCGCAAGGTCTCGGGCCACCCCAATGTCAGTAAGTCAGGCCTTGAGCATTCAAACAAGGGCAGTTTCTGCCCTGTTTGTCCCTCAGGGTGTTCCCAGGAGGGGTTTGTGGGGTGAAATCCCTGGATGATGCCGGGCACCTGCTCAGAGCATTGTTTGTTCTCACTCCACACGCTCCAGCAGTGCCCCCCATGTTGTCTCCCAAGCACAACACTTGTGAAGATCAGCTCCTCATTAACTCAATTAGCAGCTTGATCAGATTTTTAGTCCACTGATGGCCAGGAACACTGTGCTCACAGCCCCTGTGCTTTATTACAGTCCAGCTGAAGGACAGCTATGAATCCAGCACCTTCTTCTTCTTGGTGTTTGACCTGTAAGTACCAGCTGGCTCAATACCCTGGGCCCACTCCCTCTCTGCAGATTGGTCCCAGCTTTTTATGGCCCAAAAATGGCAAAGTTGTGGGACAAGCAGCCCTTAAGGTAGAATTAAGCCCCAATAACTGCAAGCTCATTGCAGCTCTGCTGCCAGCACCGTTTCCCCTCTGTCAGCGGCTCAGCGCTGCTCGGGTTTCCCTGTAACCTTTGGTGGGAGCTGTCATGCATCCCTGAGGGTTATTTATATGCTCAGTGGGACCAGGGTGTCTGCAGAGCCACAATTCCCAGTGCCAGGACAGTGCAGTGGATGTCACAGGAGTGGGATGGCACTGGGAGAGCCCCATCCCTGCCTCATCTTTGATGGCTGGACTTGGTGATCTTAAAATCTTTTCCAACCTTAACAATTGTGTTTCTATCCAAAACCTGCCCTCTCCAGGCACAGCTTCTTCTCCTCCTGCCTGGTATTTTACTGAAATATATGAAGGCATTTTTACCCCTTATTATGGAAGTTATTTTGGGCTGTTAAGGGGCACAGACCCCTGATTGTGCCCCTCCCCAGGCACTCAGGGCTGGTTTGCTATTGCAGCTCAGCCTCTGCCTGACTCTGTTTCCTCTCCCTCATGCAGGATGAAGAGAGGGGAGCTCTTTGACTACCTCACTGAGAAAGTCACCTTGAGCGAGAAAGAAACCAGGTAAGGCCAGGTGCAGAGGGGTGAAAATCACCTTGCAAGAGCAGAGCGTGGGTTTGAGGGGAGACCTTGCAGCCAGCACAGCACCCTGGGCTGTGTCCCTGTGCACTGTCCCTGTCCCCATCCCTGGGATGGTGGTGCCAGTGGGTATTTGGGGTAGGGACTGAGCTGTCCCCATCCCCAGGAAGATCATGCGAGCGCTGCTGGAAGTGATCCAGTACCTGCACTCCATCAACATCGTCCACCGGGACCTGAAGCCAGAGAACATCCTGCTGGATGATGACATGAACATCAAGCTGACAGATTTTGGCTTCTCCTGCCAGCTGAACGAGAATGAGAAGCTCAAAGGTAGGGGGTTGGTGAGGTGGGGGGATGCTGGGCTGGTGAGGTTTTCCAGCCCCACTCTGTCCTTGTCACCAGTCTCATCTCGGGGTGCAAATTGGTGCTGTTTGGCTGCTTTTGCTGTCCTCACACACAAGTTCTGCCTGCACACAGCCTCCACACCTCTCTCCTTGCCATGAAAGAGTTGCTGCTCTTTAGGAAAACCATCCTAATCCATTCCACTTCTTTTTTCCTCCAGTTGGTCCCCATTACCTCATCCACTTACTGCCCCATTGTTTCCCCCAACTCCTACATGCAAAGAGCCACATATCCAACAACAGGCATCCTCTCCTACAAGCATCCATATAATTTTCTTTGCTCACTTTTCAGCCATGATAATTCACCAAAAAAGTCACCAGTGAGATGCACACAGGTTGCAGTTCGTCCCTGTGAGCACCATCCCTGCAAAGATCCCAGCAGGGGGCAGGTGGGAATGGCACCTGGGTTGATGCTCTGCCCTGTGTCCCTGTCCCCACAGAGATCTGTGGCACTCCTGGCTACCTGGCCCCCGAGATCCTGCAGTGCTCCATGGATGATGAGCACCAAGGCTATGGGAAGGAGGTGGATATGTGAGTGAGAAGCTGTTCTCTAAACACACACACACGTGGTTTGAGGCACAGCCAGAATTGTGCCAATGGGGACCTGTTTGAGTGTTTGGAAAGAATGAAATGATGCACCAAAACCCAATATTGGCTGTGAGGGGCTGTCTGGGTCACCAGGGGGCTCTGGCACAGAGCAGGGGGAGAAGCAGCCTGGGGACAAGCCCATCTCCCCACTTTGCCCCATTGTAGGAAAATTTGTTCATAAAAGTCAGTGTAGGCTGAGCTCCAAGGCATGGAGGTTTTAAACACACTCTGTGCAGCCCCTGAGAGAGCAGCCAGCTCAGGGCAGCCCACCAGAGCTCTGCAGGGACTTTACCAGCACCTCAGGTGGCTTCAGGCTGCAGTGGTCAGTGTTGTGACACACACCAGAGCATTTAATCCCCGTTCCAGTTTGAGCCAGGACACTTGGCACTGCACAGCCTGAGCCGTGCCCGAGGGCATCCAGGCTGGCTGGCATCACCAAGCCCCACTCCCTTCCCTACAAAACTCTGCGAGGGTCAAATATTCCATCTCAAGGCATCCTCCTGCAGCATCCAGGGAGCAGCTCCCCCCTCCAGCAGCGAGCTCAGCCCCCTCCCCAGGCACACGCAGGGCAGTTCCCTGCTGGTTTTCCAGGGGTGCAGAGCCAGCTGGGTGCCCCGGGAGTGGCACCGGCGTGCTGGAGGCTCCGTGTGGGCTGCCCACAGGTGGAGCACCGGGGTGATCATGTACACCCTGCTGGCCGGCTCGCCGCCCTTCTGGCACCGCAAGCAGATGCTGATGCTGCGCATGATCATGAACGGCGATTACCATTTCGGCTCCCCGGAGTGGGACGACCGCTCCGACACCGTCAAGGACCTGGTAGGTGCTTGGGCTGGGAAAACTTGGAGTGGAGGGGGCGTTGCAGAGCCCTGGGATAGCCCAGACTGAGCGGGTGCCCTGTGCAGATCTCGCGGTTCCTGGTGGTGGACCCGCGGCAGCGGTACACGGCGGGGGAGGCGCTGGCACACCCCTTCTTCCAGCAGTACGACGCGGAGGAGGTCCGGCACTTCAGCCCCTTCCGCAGATTCAAGGTGGGGATGAGGATGGGAGCTGCAGGAGCCAGCAGTGGGATGGGTTTTCCAGCTGAGCTGGGAGAAACTGGGTGTTGGGTAAGGCTGATGGGGCTGGGTTTTGGGAGGATGCGGCAGCCTGGGTGCAGACCAGGCACTCCCTCACAGGAGGGAGTTAAGGGAGAAGGGAGAAACTGCCTCTCACCTCTCAAAAAAACCCATTGAAACAGCTGGAGAGTTCAGCCTGGAGAAGAGAAGGCTCCAGGGAGACCTTAGAGCCCCTTCCATTGCATAAAGAGGCTCCAAGAGAGCTGGAGAGGGACTTTGGACAAAGGATGGTGTGACAGGGCAAGGGGAAATTACTTCCCACTGCCAGAGGGCAGGGTTAGATGGGATAGTGGGAAGAAATTCTTGGCTCTGAGGGTGCTGAGGCCCTGGCAGAGGGAACCCAGAGAAACTGTGACTGCCCCATCCCTGGGGGTGTCCAAGGCCAGGTCAGACAGGGCTTGGAGCAACCTGGGATAGGGGAAGGTGTCCCTGCCCATGGCAGGCAGTAAAATGGGCTTTAAGTTCCCTTTTAACTCAAACCATGCTGTGATTCTGTGATCCCCTGGCATGAACCCCTGCCCTTTGCCAGCCCCAGAGAAACTAAACTCTGCCAGGCACTGATACACTGGGACCACCCCATTGTGGGAATTCTCCTGAGTGCCAGGCTGTTGTGGGAGAATTCCCCTCAATCCCAGGCTGTTGTGGGAGAATTCCCCTGAGTGCCAGGCTGTTGTGCGAGAATTCCCCTCAATCTCAGGCTGTTGTGGGAGAATTCCCCTGAGTGCCAGACTGTTGTGGGGGGATTCCCCTGAATGCCAGGCTGTTGTGGGAGAACTCTGACTCCCATGCTGTTGTGGGAGGACTCCCCTGACTCCCAGGCTGTTGTGGGAGAATTCCCCTGACTCCCAGGCTGTTGTGGGAGGACTCCCCTGACTCCCAGGCTGTTCCCTGTGCCGCAGGTGATCTGCCTGACGGTGCTGGCCTCGGTGAGGATCCACTCTCAGTACCGGCAGGTGAAGTCGGTGAGCCGGGAGCTGCTGCTCAGGGACCCCTACGCCCTCAAGCCCGTCCGCAAGCTCATCGACGCCTGTGCCTTCCGCACCTACCGCCACTGGGTGAAGAAGGGGGAGGCCCAGAACAGAGCTGCCCTCTTTGAGAACACCTGCAAGGCCGTCCTGCTCACCCTGGCAACAGAGGAGGGGCTGTTCTAATCCCTGCCCCAGCCCCTGGTTTGGCTCACAGTAAGCGAGTAAAATCTCGGAAAACAACACGGTGATTTCGGGGGTTTTTAAGATTTTTCTTTCACTGGGCTCAGGACTGGTGCAAATACAAACCCAGCGAATAATTTGCTCCTGCGGTGTGTCTCACTGGAGGAATGGGTTTGGAGAAGACACCTTTAACAGAGTCAGAACCAGCTGCAGCTCCCCGTGGGGAAGGCTCAGCCCTCAGCCACCTGCAGTGCCTGTTTTGGGACAGTTGGAGGTGGATGAGGGATCCCTGAGCAGTGTTCTTGCCCACCCTTGTGGTCAAGGCTCCTGGTCCTGTCAGGTTTGGTGCAGAGCTCGTGCACAGAGAATTTGTGCTGGCTGTAACTCCTGGGAGAGGTGGGGCACTGGTTTGTCACACATCTGTCACACATCATTTTGTCACTGCTCAAATGCCAGTGAAGGTGCCTTGTTTTGCTTCTGGGAGGGCTCAGCACTGCTCCAAAGCTGGGACTTCCCAAGGGAATGGGGACTGATTATGACTCCCCCTTCCAGGGATGTGCCCCAATGACTTCCCTCCTGGCAGCCCCACACTGATGGTCACAGGGGGCTGTGGGTGTCCCCTCGCTGGGGCTGGGGGTCAGACCAGCTCTGGCCCAGTCCCACACATGCATCCCTCTGCTTTTCATGGACATTTACATACCCTCTGCTTTACAGGAGAGCTGGAGTATCTCCCACACCAAAAGGACACTAAAGACAAACCTCCCTTCCTGCCTTCCCAATCACTGCTCCCACCCAGACATCCCAGCACTGAAAAGGTTGATTTTTTTTTTAAATTTTAGCAACAATTGGGGTTTAATGGAAGTGACAGCTGGGGGTTACTGTTCATCTCCACAGGAGAAAATGCCTCAGGTGTTCCCAGGGAGCCCTCAGAGCTCAGGTTTGCTCTGGCTTTTCCAGGCTGGCACGGGCGGGACGTCGGCAGCGCAGCGGAAGCTGAGGTTGTCAGAGGCAGAGTCTGCTGTGTTCCCCATCCTCACAGGGAAAAAAGAGACCCAAAATTAGGGATCCTTCCTAGTTAACACATATCCCTAATGTGTTACAACACTCACAACCCTAATGTGACCTGCTAGAACAGCCTAGAAACATCTTCCAATTCCCCTGAGTAACTTAGAGAAAAGCATTTATGTCACAGGCACATTTAATTATTACTGCCTGCTGGAAAACACATCATTTGAGAATCATTTAAGAATGGATATACAGCAGGGGTGGTTTTAGCCATATTTGTAGTGTGCTCTGCCAACTACTTCTCAAAAAAATTGTGTAGGAACAAACAAACAGCTTTTAAAATAAAACCAACCCAAAGAAAATCCTTGTGCAGGAGCACCTGGGCTTTGGCCAGACCTACCTGGTGGTGACACGAGCTCTGTGGTTTGCAGAGCCATCTGCAGTGTCAATCCACGAGGCCCCTCTCAGCACCTGCATGTTCTGAGCCCTGGATGCCCTTCCTGGAGCCAGGAATTGTGATGCTGTCCACTCCCAGGTGTTTCCCAGCAGGTCATAGAGCCCTGAGATGGTTTTGTGTCAGAATTAGGAGAGCAGGTGTGCAAGAGCTGTAAATTTGGTGTATGGGAGGGGGAACAACATTCAAAGGATCATTCAAGAGCGTGGTTTAATGGTGAGGCTGAAGAAATTCCTCACTGTATTTCAAACTTCAATGTGTCATCATTTCCCATGTGCACGAGGACACAGCAGCCAGACAATGTCCTTGGAATTTTTGTTACATCCCACTGAGTAGCAAAACAACCCAGTTTTAATTAAAAGGTGCTGGTTTGGTGCCTGAAGTGCAGCAGGTGCACCTCAGCCAACTCCAGCACCAACCAGCTTTTCCTGGGCTCACTTACTCTACTCCAGATCCCACACATCTGAAACTCTGCCCAGCTCCAGGATTTGATAATTCACATTAATTTAGGAAGCAGATGCCACCCCCAGAGCAGGGTGAGGGTGCTCTGTACCGTAGCTGTTCTGGGCAGGGAAGGCTGTCACCGGGGAGACGCCATGGTAGCCGTCCTCAGCCGTGTCCCCCCGAGGGAAGTCACCCTGGGGGAACAGAGATCACTCCCAGCAATGAGCCACCCCAGAAACAACCCCAAATCCTGCTCCTCACAGGGCTGTGCCACGCTTCAAGTAGGCAAATAACTCTCTGGTGTCAATTTATGCTGGTCAAGAGAGATCAACCACCTGAAGTTGTCCCAAGTTCCCTCTTCAAACAAATTTATGCATGAATTTTTAGAAGCAGTAAAATCCTGGTTTCCCAGGGAAGATGGGCTGAGTCTCTTCTCTCTCAGGGTAGTTTCACAACCCCCAGGAGCTCAGTTTCAGTACCCACAGTGTTTCCCAGGTCACCCTCACTCAGTGGCTGAGTGAAACCCCACCCTGAGGAGAGCCCAGCGTGGACGGGATGATTTTTAGGATCTTACCTGCCACAGGTTTGTACGGTTTGGCTGGAACTTGTTTCCCCAGGGATACATCCTTTCTGCCAGGGAGGAAAAGACACTTCTTAGCCCTGGGTCACTCCAGCTAGGCTTTCAGGATTATCCTTTTCTGCTCAGCTTGGGATACTGAGGTTTTATTAATTTATTTTATTAATTATTAATATGATCACACTCTCAGGCCAAAGGAGCTGGTTCAACCCCCCCCTCCCCCCCAGATTAACACCTGAAAACATTCCTGGAGAGAGGTTTGCATCTGGTGGAATTAACACCACTCCATGCCTGGTTTGGGAAAAGCTCAGAGCTTGTGCTACTTACGCTCCAGTCCTCCCCTGGCAGCAAATTCCCACTCCTCCTCCGACGGGAGCCGCTTCCCTTTCCAGGCACAGAAGGCCTGAGCATCATTCCAGCTCACGTGCAGCACTGGGAAATCCAGCCTGTCCTTTATGCTGGAGCCAGGGCCTGAGGGCTGGGAGGGATTTAAGCAGATTAGAATTAATTTTATACAATTTTCATTACAAAGGGAATAAGGGGTGGAAGATATGAAAGGACAGAAAATGTTCTGACATCTATTTTTGGTCAATAAGGTTCAGCACACACAACACACATGAGCTCCCAGCATGGGGAGGAGTCACCACACCAGGATTTTATCACACCAGGATTTTATCACACCAGGGTTTTATCACACAAGGATTTTATTGCACCAGGATTTTATCACACCAGGGTTTTATCACACCAGGGTTTTACCACACCAGGATTTTATTGCACCAGGATTTTACTCACCTGTCTCCAAAAAGCTTTCTCAATGGGCAGCCACCACGGGGCTGACTGGGGAAAGAAATGACACCAGATTAGAGGTGAACTGGTGACACCTGGACTGGTGACACTGTCCCACAGCAGGGTGTGTTAGTCTGGGAAATGTTGCAGTTTGAGCTCCAGACATCTGGATGCTGCTTTTGCACAGAGCAGATGCATCTGCTTTTAACAGTGAAAATAGATCAAGAGGCTCATGCTGTTCAGTTTTTCTGTTTTAAAGTTGGATTATTCAAGTACTTTGAAACACATTTTACTTCCTCTCAGCCCCCTGAGCAGTCCAGACTGACAGCTCACAGGGCATGGAAATAGAGGAGCACATGAATCAACCCCAGCTCAATCCTGCTGAGGTTCAAAAGCAAAACAACCCCAGACTAAAGAAAAACCTCTGAGAACAGCAGGCTCTGCAAACAGGCAGCTGCTCCTCAGTGGAAAAGCAACACCAAACTCATCACAGGATTCAGATTTACCTCCAGTTTTTGGGTGACTTTTTTTTTCAGCTCTTCAGATACGAAATCCTCAAAGACAAAGCTCCAGCCAAATGCTTCTGCTTCTGTTTTGTATTTCTTTTCTCTAACAAACTCCCTGGCATAAATATAACATGCTCTGGGTAAGAGTTCTTCAAGCTCTGCCTCTCAAATCTGCTCATGCAACAAGTTCAGAGCAAGGCAAAAGTTACAAAACTTTCAGACCCCCCCCCCAGCTCCAGATGGTTTGGTTTAGATTTAACAGATAAAACAGTCCAGTGTGCATCTTAGCACAGATTTGATAGTTTTTATGTTATCTGTGCAGGTAAACTCAGGTTTCCATAACTGCAGAGAGAAAAAAACCCTTAAAAGCCAATAAAACCTGTGGGTGCTGCTAGTGGAAGAGGAGAAGAGAGGAAGAAAAGTGGGAGAGGGAAAGAATGGGGAGAGGAAAGGGAAAGGAGAAGAAAAAGAGAGGAAGAAGAGAGGAGGGGAAAAAAAAGAGGAGGAGGAGGAGATGAAAAAGAGAAGAACAAAAAAAGAGGAAAGAAACAGGGAAGAAATGACAAAAAAGGAAATAAAAGTATGTTTGCAAGCCACACTGCCAAGATGGTTCAGCGTGCAGCTGTGGGGGTGATTTCCTATTGACAGACACATTTTTCCCAGTGAGCAGCCAAGCATTGGCTTTCAGACGCCAGGAACAGCCCCAGAACAGCTGGCACCACACCTGCCCCCGCCCCCTCCCCGCAGCCACCTGAGGCACGGCGGGCTCACCTGAAGTCCCTGTTTGTCACCGGGTGTGTGTCGAGAGCAAACGGCTTCACTGTCACCTCCCTGGCGGGCCCCTCCTCGGCGCTCCTCTGCAGCGAGCTGGATCCCATCTGGAAGGTGCCTCCNACTGACAGCTCACAGGGCATGGAAATAGAGGAGCACATGAATCAACCCCAGCTCAATCCTGCTGAGGTTCAAAAGCAAAACAACCCCAGACTAAAGAAAAACCTCTGAGAACAGCAGGCTCTGCAAACAGGCAGCTGCTCCTCAGTGGAAAAGCAACACCAAACTCATCACAGGATTCGGATTTACCTCCAGTTTTTGGGTGACTTTTTTTTTCAGCTCTTCAGATACGAAATCCTCAAAGACAAAGCTCCAGCCAAATGCTTCTGCTTCTGTTTTGTATTTCTTTTCTCTAACAAACTCCCTGGCATAAATATAACATGCTCTGGGTAAGAGTTCTTCAAGCTCTGCCTCTCAAATCTGCTCATGCAACAAGTTCAGAGCAAGGCAAAAGTTACAAAACTTTCAGACCCCCCCCCAGCTCCAGATGGTTTGGTTTAGATTTAACAGATAAAACAGTCCAGTGTGCATCTTAGCACAGATTTGATAGTTTTTATGTTATCTGTGCAGGTAAACTCAGGTTTCCATAACTGCAGAGAGAAAAAAACCCTTAAAAGCCAATAAAACCTGTGGGTGCTGCTAGTGGAAGAGGAGAAGAGAGGAAGAAAAGTGGGAGAGGGAAAGAATGGGGAGAGGAAAGGGAAAGGAGAAGAAAAAGAGAGGAAGAAGAGAGGAGGGGAAAAAAAAGAGGAGGAGGAGGAGATGAAAAAGAGAAGAACAAAAAAAGAGGAAAGAAACAGGGAAGAAATGACAAAAAAGGAAATAAAAGTATGTTTGCAAGCCACACTGCCAAGATGGTTCAGCGTGCAGCTGTGGGGGTGATTTCCTATTGACAGACACATTTTTCCCAGTGAGCAGCCAAGCATTGGCTTTCAGACGCCAGGAACAGCCCCAGAACAGCTGGCACCACACCTGCCCCCGCCCCCTCCCCGCAGCCACCTGAGGCACGGCGGGCTCACCTGAAGTCCCTGTTTGTCACCGGGTGTGTGTCGAGAGCAAACNGGATGCCGGGGGGGATTTCGGGGCTCTCACCGCGCTGAGCCCCCAGCAGCCCGCAGCACAGCAGAACCAGCCCCGCCGCCGCTCCCATCCCGGAGCCGCGGAGGAACCGCTGGCCCGACCCGGAGGCGCTGCGGACTCGGGAAGCGCTTCCGGGGCATCCGTCCTGTAGGAAAGGGGATTTGGGAATTTCTGTCACTCCCCGGCTGCACACGGGGTTAAAACTGCCAGCACCGGGGCCACCCGCAACCCTGCCACGCAAGGGAGGCTTTTTTTGGGTGTTTGAGGGTTTTTTTTTAAGGTTTCGTTAATGGTTTATGACAGAGGAGGGAGAGTCCTCTTAACACAAAGCACCGCTGGTTTTAGGGAAAATCATTCCAGAGGTCATGAGGCTGTTCCCCTGCCACAAACCCACGGAAAGCTCTGCCTAGACCTGCTCTGCCACTCGTTATCCATGAATACTTTAATGTAGAAACACCACTATTAATTATCCACCCTGTAAGGCNTTAGATTTAACAGATAAAACAGTCCAGTGTGCATCTTAGCACAGATTTGATAGTTTTTATGTTATCTGTGCAGGTAAACTCAGGTTTCCATAACTGCAGAGAGAAAAAAACCCTTAAAAGCCAATAAAACCTGTGGGTGCTGCTAGTGGAAGAGGAGAAGAGAGGAAGAAAAGTGGGAGAGGGAAAGAATGGGGAGAGGAAAGGGAAAGGAGAAGAAAAAGAGAGGAAGAAGAGAGGAGGGGAAAAAAAAGAGGAGGAGGAGGAGATGAAAAAGAGAAGAACAAAAAAAGAGGAAAGAAACAGGGAAGAAATGACAAAAAAGGAAATAAAAGTATGTTTGCAAGCCACACTGCCAAGATGGTTCAGCGTGCAGCTGTGGGGGTGATTTCCTATTGACAGACACATTTTTCCCAGTGAGCAGCCAAGCATTGGCTTTCAGACGCCAGGAACAGCCCCAGAACAGCTGGCACCACACCTGCCCCCGCCCCCTCCCCGCAGCCACCTGAGGCACGGCGGGCTCACCTGAAGTCCCTGTTTGTCACCGGGTGTGTGTCGAGAGCAAACGGCTTCACTGTCACCTCCCTGGCGGGCCCCTCCTCGGCGCTCCTCTGCAGCGAGCTGGATCCCATCTGGAAGGTGCCTCCGGGCAGCTGCACCATGCTCCCATCCTCTCCGAGCGCTGAAAAGGGACGGATTCGGTACAAATTTCATTTTTAAACATGAGCGAGGCGCAGCTACTGACGGGATGTCCCTGCGTGTGCAGGAAGCTGGGACAGCGATCCGTGTCCATACAGCTCAAAGCATTTAAAATCCCATTTTCGGGAAGGGAGCGATGCCCGGGTCGGGGNGTTTCGTTAATGGTTTATGACAGAGGAGGGAGAGTCCTCTTAACACAAAGCACCGCTGGTTTTAGGGAAAATCATTCCAGAGGTCATGAGGCTGTTCCCCTGCCACAAACCCACGGAAAGCTCTGCCTAGACCTGCTCTGCCACTCGTTATCCATGAATACTTTAATGTAGAAACACCACTATTAATTATCCACCCTGTAAGGCAGGTCCTTCACTCCCCTCAAGCCATTCTGCAAGTCAGTGAACTCGGTTTTATTCCCAAGCAAGTACAAAACTATTAAGTGATTGCCTTAATCCAGCTTTTTTTTTTTTTAATTTACTGAACAAATTCCAGGCCTGATCCCACCCTGCTCCCAGAGCAGTAGTAGTAGTAATTTCACAGAAGTCTTGAGTAGTAATTTCACAAAATTGCCAAGAGTAGGACTCAGGAACACAGCCCTCCACTGCAGACTGTTCTGGAGGGAGTGAAGGTTAAAGAACAGACACCCAAAGCACAGAACAGAACAGTTTATTGGGTAAAAATGGAAAGCAACTGCAGCCACACAGTTCAGTGAAATCAAAAATAAATAACTCCTTTTCAGAGCCAAATCTTTGATTAAGTTGCTGAGATTTCGAGTGGCCGTGTTACCAAAGGGGCTGCCCCTCATGGCAGAGTGACTCCGGGTGCTGGGACAGCCACCACAGCCAAGGACAGGGCCCCGGGGTGGATTCCTTGGAGAAATTCCACAGGGAGCAGCTCCAGCTCAGCCCTTCAGGGAGGACATCCCAGCTCTCATGATTTCATCCACCAGGAGAATGTTGCTAGCAATCACAGTGCTGGAAACAGGAAAGAAATATTGTTACAATTGCCAAACTCTGCTTCATTTTTGTGTTTCAAGGCATCTTCCTGTACATGGGATCCCCAGTTTTACATCACTGGAACACACCCAGGGTAATGTTAGAAGTGAAATACTGCCAGCCTTACCATGAATGAAGCAGCTGCTTTTTGACATTGTAATTATCCCAGATTCCAGCTGCTGCAGCCACCATTGGCTCCCCTGCAATGGAAGTGAACAGCCTTTAAAAAACCAGTTCACACAGAGACTTTCTGCTGGCTGCCATCTGGTATCACCCACTGTATCCAGCAGTGTTACCATGTGCTTTATCCTCTAAAAACCTCAAATCAGAACACACTCAACTCCAGCAGCCTGACTGCCAAGGCTTCTGTGCAGCTTTTTACCAGCAAAGGTAAAACTTTCTGCACTCGGAGGACTTTGTGCTGGGCTAAGCCAGGTTCTTACTGGAGCATCCCCTGTGGCTGAGGAGTCCTTACCAGTGTTGAGATCAACCCCAGTGAGCTGCCCTGACTCCATGTGCTCTGCCTGGACCTTCACCAGCGTCTCCTGGGGATCATATCCCGAGTTCTGAGCAAGCACCTGGCACAGAACAGAGGGATTGCCTTCATTTTGCTGATTACAGAGCCCTCCAGCAGAAAAAGCAGTGAGTCTGTGCATGCTTTAAAGCCCCTTTATCACCCAGGGACTCCTCTTACCTTAGGAATGATGAGCAGAGCATCAGCAAAAGCCTGAACTCCGAGCTGGGCTCTTCCTTTCACGCTGGGTTTGTGTTTCACAAGAGCATTGGCTATTGCCACCTCCAGTGCCCCTGCTCCTGGCACCACACATCCTGCAAGGGAAGAGCACCTGTTTCAGTTTCAACAGCTCATTTTTAGTGCAGTTTGATCTCTTCCCTCCATATCCTGCACCTGAACAGGTGAGTACTTCCACAGGTATCAACCACAGAAGTATAAAATCACCTCACACTGAGCTCAGGCTTGGATTGGAGCAGGAACCAAGGGAGCTGATACGTAATTCCCTAATTTTGGGCTGAGTTTCTACAGGTCCTTACCATGACTACCAGGGAGGGGACTCACCATCCTCAATGGCATTTTTCACAGCCCGCAGCCCATCCCTCAGTGCATCCTTGATCTGGGTCAGCGTGTGCTTGTTGGGGCCCCTGATGAGCAGGGTCACCGAGCGGGGGTTCTCACACTTCTCAATGAAGGTGTACTTCTCCTCTCCCTGGGGAAAGCAGGGGCACGTTTGCCTGTCAGCCATTGCTTCAGCAATGTGCACACAAATTAATAAACTGGGTGCTTTCAGCCTGGGTTCTGCACTGACAGCATTTCAAGAAGTGATGAGAAGCAGCAGAATTTTATTACTGTTTTCTCAGTCTGTGACAGAAGCAAACATCCAGGCAGATGCTGACATCCAAGTGGATTTTAAGTATTTTATTTCAATACTCCAGCTTTACTCTTCAAACACTTGGTCACTCACCAGGGTGTACTCATAGACAAGCCCTGCGTGTCCCAGGCAGTCAGGAGTGAGATCCTCCACAGAATTCATGGCAGTGCCACCACAGGCCAGGGTCAGTCTGCCAGAGAACAGGCACAGCTCAGCTTTATGTTCAACAAAACCCAAAGTCACTGACAACAAGTGCAGTACTTCAGCATGCAGATCCCAGGCTTGCAACAGTTTGGTTTTGTTCATGGAAGAGCTCTTTAAAAAACTGATTTGTAGAATTAAGGCTCCCCTGTAGGTGTCTGCATTTACAGCACCCTGAGAGCTCCAACTGTCCTAAGTTGCACCAAAAGAGGTGCACGGATTCAAGTGGAATTTTTAGTCAAGTCTTTAAAATGGGATTTAAGCCAGACTTGACTCACTGTCTCAGTTTGGAAAAGCAGGTTATTGTATCCTCTCCTCTCCCCAAAACTGACCTTTCCATGTTCCTCCTTTTAGCTCTCCTCAAAGCAACTATTCCTGCTTTGGCAAGGGCATCCAAGGAAAATGGGTCGATTCCCTGGAAACAGAAAGTGACCATCAGCATAAGGACAAAGCTAAAAACACCTCCTCTCACTCTGACACTAATAAGTTCTTCCTCAAGGCTCAAAGAAGATCTTGAGTAGGAACTGTACATGATATTCAGAAATATCAGCCTAAATTTAGCTAATTCTGGCTCAATAACTCTACCAGGTGAGTCACACAAGGAAGCCAGCATTTCAAATAATTTTTAGTTATTCTCTTCATCTCACCTTCTGGTTGATCACAACAAATCCTTTGTCTGAGTCGCCACAGACTTTTCTTTTCAACTCTATGATTTTGTTGACTCTGTCTTCAATGAACTTTCTTTCTGCTTTCACCAACTTCTCCCTCTCCTCAGCACTTTTGTAGAAGAATCCAGAGCTCACCTCTCTGAAGGAGGAAAAAAACACCACAAAAAAGCACTGAGAAAACTTCCTGTCTGCTGTAGAAATAAACTCAAGCACAAGGAATGAGCCTTTCAGTAACATTCTAAAGAGATCAACCCAAACCAAACCTGTCCCCACGACCCACACTGCTGCTCCTGCTCTCTGGTTCAGAGCTTTTCCACTTCAAAGAAATAAGGTAGACACTTGAAGCTGAGAGAGCTCTGAAGTGTATTAATGTGTTTGCTCTAGAATATCAAATTGTGCCCAAGAAAAGAAGGACTTTCAACCTTCCCGTGATCACACAACAAAATAAAAACCACTGTGAAGCTCTGCCTCTCACAGAGATGTTCTCACCCACCACCTTTCCTGAAAGGGCTGCAGAAGGGACATCACCTTCCACCTTCAGAGTCTTGGTTGGTATTTAAGCACACTTTAAATAAAAGTCCTTAGGCCACGAGCATTTGCTGGGTACTCACGTTTTCTCATACTCCAGAGACACGTTGCAGGTAAGAACAAAAGCATCTTCCACTCTTTTCTTCATGTCAGGGTGGCGAGCTCCATGATCCAGCACCAGCCCCCTGATCAGGCTGCGAGATTAAAAACCATTCTGGTGTCAGTGGACACAAATACAGGATTTCATGGAGGGCAGAGAATGGAACTGCTCCAACCCAAACTGCCTGGGCACTGCTGTTGGCACTGAACAAGGATGATGTATTCCCCTACCAAGGGCATGCTCGTTCCCATAAAACAAGCACACCAGGCACAGTGGAGAAAAAAGGAATTTGCTCTGGCATGGTGTCTGACTGCATCAGCTACTGAGGAAAGCTAGTGCAGAATTCATCCATGCACTGAGGGAAAGTGGGAATCCTATGGAATATCCAATCCACAACCCAGTTTCCATTTATCAAATGCTGCTTTGTATTTAACAGATGCCAGCCTAAAGCATCATCAAGCCACAGACACTAAGAAAAAAGAACATTTATCCAACATTGTTAAGCCACTGTTGCTCTTTGCTATTCAATAAATTCATCAAGGAATCAAGTTCAGTGACAGAATCTTCTGCCAAGATATTTATGGCTGAAATCTGTATTTCAACTCTTCCAGTCATAGCTTTAAGACAC
>VXAX01006834.1:172332-218947 GCA_013399835.1 Leptocoma aspasia
AATCCAGCTTTTTTTTTTTTTTAATTTACTGAACAAATTCCAGGCCTGATCCCACCCTGCTCCCAGAGCAGTAGTAGTAGTAATTTCACAGAAGTCTTGAGTAGTAATTTCACAAAATTGCCAAGAGTAGGACTCAGGAACACAGCCCTCCACTGCAGACTGTTCTGGAGGGAGTGAAGGTTAAAGAACAGACACCCAAAGCACAGAACAGAACAGTTTATTGGGTAAAAATGGAAAGCAACTGCAGCCACACAGTTCAGTGAAATCAAAAATAAATAACTCCTTTTCAGAGCCAAATCTTTGATTAAGTTGCTGAGATTTCGAGTGGCCGTGTTACCAAAGGGGCTGCCCCTCATGGCAGAGTGACTCCGGGTGCTGGGACAGCCACCACAGCCAAGGACAGGGCCCCGGGGTGGATTCCTTGGAGAAATTCCACAGGGAGCAGCTCCAGCTCAGCCCTTCAGGGAGGACATCCCAGCTCTCATGATTTCATCCACCAGGAGAATGTTGCTAGCAATCACAGTGCTGGAAACAGGAAAGAAATATTGTTACAATTGCCAAACTCTGCTTCATTTTTGTGTTTCAAGGCATCTTCCTGTACATGGGATCCCCAGTTTTACATCACTGGAACACACCCAGGGTAATGTTAGAAGTGAAATACTGCCAGCCTTACCATGAATGAAGCAGCTGCTTTTTGACATTGTAATTATCCCAGATTCCAGCTGCTGCAGCCACCATTGGCTCCCCTGCAATGGAAGTGAACAGCCTTTAAAAAACCAGTTCACACAGAGACTTTCTGCTGGCTGCCATCTGGTATCACCCACTGTATCCAGCAGTGTTACCATGTGCTTTATCCTCTAAAAACCTCAAATCAGAACACACTCAACTCCAGCAGCCTGACTGCCAAGGCTTCTGTGCAGCTTTTTACCAGCAAAGGTAAAACTTTCTGCACTCGGAGGACTTTGTGCTGGGCTAAGCCAGGTTCTTACTGGAGCATCCCCTGTGGCTGAGGAGTCCTTACCAGTGTTGAGATCAACCCCAGTGAGCTGCCCTGACTCCATGTGCTCTGCCTGGACCTTCACCAGCGTCTCCTGGGGATCATATCCCGAGTTCTGAGCAAGCACCTGGCACAGAACAGAGGGATTGCCTTCATTTTGCTGACTACAGAGCCCTCCAGCAGAAAAAGCAGTGAGTCTGTGCATGCTTTAAAGCCCCTTTATCACCCAGGGACTCCTCTTACCTTAGGAATGATGAGCAGAGCATCAGCAAAAGCCTGAACTCCGAGCTGGGCTCTTCCTTTCACGCTGGGTTTGTGTTTCACAAGAGCATTGGCTATTGCCACCTCCAGTGCCCCTGCTCCTGGCACCACACATCCTGCAAGGGAAGAGCACCTGTTTCAGTTTCAACAGCTCATTTTTAGTGCAGTTTGATCTCTTCCCTCCATATCCTGCACCTGAACAGGTGAGTACTTCCACAGGTATCAACCACAGAAGTATAAAATCACCTCACACTGAGCTCAGGCTTGGATTGGAGCAGGAACCAAGGGAGCTGATACGTAATTCCCTAATTTTGGGCTGAGTTTCTACAGGTCCTTACCATGACTACCAGGGAGGGGACTCACCATCCTCAATGGCATTTTTCACAGCCCGCAGCCCATCCCTCAGTGCATCCTTGATCTGGGTCAGCGTGTGCTTGTTGGGGCCCCTGATGAGCAGGGTCACCGAGCGGGGGTTCTCACACTTCTCAATGAAGGTGTACTTCTCCTCTCCCTGGGGAAAGCAGGGGCACGTTTGCCTGTCAGCCATTGCTTCAGCAATGTGCACACAAATTAATAAACTGGGTGCTTTCAGCCTGGGTTCTGCACTGACAGCATTTCAAGAAGTGATGAGAAGCAGCAGAATTTTATTACTGTTTTCTCAGTCTGTGACAGAAGCAAACATCCAGGCAGATGCTGACATCCAAGTGGATTTTAAGTATTTTATTTCAATACTCCAGCTTTACTCTTCAAACACTTGGTCACTCACCAGGGTGTACTCATAGACAAGCCCTGCGTGTCCCAGGCAGTCAGGAGTGAGATCCTCCACAGAATTCATGGCAGTGCCACCACAGGCCAGGGTCAGTCTGCCAGAGAACAGGCACAGCTCAGCTTTATGTTCAACAAAACCCAAAGTCACTGACAACAAGTGCAGTACTTCAGCATGCAGATCCCAGGCTTGCAACAGTTTGGTTTTGTTCATGGAAGAGCTCTTTAAAAAACTGATTTGTAGAATTAAGGCTCCCCTGTAGGTGTCTGCATTTACAGCACCCTGAGAGCTCCAACTGTCCTAAGTTGCACCAAAAGAGGTGCACGGATTCAAGTGGAATTTTTAGTCAAGTCTTTAAAATGGGATTTAAGCCAGACTTGACTCACTGTCTCAGTTTGGAAAAGCAGGTTATTGTATCCTCTCCTCTCCCCAAAACTGACCTTTCCATGTTCCTCCTTTTAGCTCTCCTCAAAGCAACTATTCCTGCTTTGGCAAGGGCATCCAAGGAAAATGGGTCGATTCCCTGGAAACAGAAAGTGACCATCAGCATAAGGACAAAGCTAAAAACACCTCCTCTCACTCTGACACTAATAAGTTCTTCCTCAAGGCTCAAAGAAGATCTTGAGTAGGAACTGTACATGATATTCAGAAATATCAGCCTAAATTTAGCTAATTCTGGCTCAATAACTCTACCAGGTGAGTCACACAAGGAAGCCAGCATTTCAAATAATTTTTAGTTATTCTCTTCATCTCACCTTCTGGTTGATCACAACAAATCCTTTGTCTGAGTCGCCACAGACTTTTCTTTTCAACTCTATGATTTTGTTGACTCTGTCTTCAATGAACTTTCTTTCTGCTTTCACCAACTTCTCCCTCTCCTCAGCACTTTTGTAGAAGAATCCAGAGCTCACCTCTCTGAAGGAGGAAAAAAACACCACAAAAAAGCACTGAGAAAACTTCCTGTCTGCTGTAGAAATAAACTCAAGCACAAGGAATGAGCCTTTCAGTAACATTCTAAAGAGATCAACCCAAACCAAACCTGTCCCCACGACCCACACTGCTGCTCCTGCTCTCTGGTTCAGAGCTTTTCCACTTCAAAGAAATAAGGTAGACACTTGAAGCTGAGAGAGCTCTGAAGTGTATTAATGTGTTTGCTCTAGAATATCAAATTGTGCCCAAGAAAAGAAGGACTTTCAACCTTCCCGTGATCACACAACAAAATAAAAACCACTGTGAAGCTCTGCCTCTCACAGAGATGTTCTCACCCACCACCTTTCCTGAAAGGGCTGCAGAAGGGACATCACCTTCCACCTTCAGAGTCTTGGTTGGTATTTAAGCACACTTTAAATAAAAGTCCTTAGGCCACGAGCATTTGCTGGGTACTCACGTTTTCTCATACTCCAGAGACACGTTGCAGGTAAGAACAAAAGCATCTTCCACTCTTTTCTTCATGTCAGGGTGGCGAGCTCCATGATCCAGCACCAGCCCCCTGATCAGGCTGCGAGATTAAAAACCATTCTGGTGTCAGTGGACACAAATACAGGATTTCATGGAGGGCAGAGAATGGAACTGCTCCAACCCAAACTGCCTGGGCACTGCTGTTGGCACTGAACAAGGATGATGTATTCCCCTACCAAGGGCATGCTCGTTCCCATAAAAAAAGCACACCAGGCACAGTGGAGAAAAAAGGAATTTGCTCTGGCATGGTGTCTGACTGCATCAGCTACTGAGGAAAGCTAGTGCAGAATTCATCCATGCACTGAGGGAAAGTGGGAATCCTATGGAATATCCAATCCACAACCCAGTTTCCATTTATCAAATGCTGCTTTGTATTTAACAGATGCCAGCCTAAAGCATCATCAAGCCACAGACACTAAGAAAAAAGAACATTTATCCAACATTGTTAAGCCACTGTTGCTCTTTGCTATTCAATAAATTCATCAAGGAATCAAGTTCAGTGACAGAATCTTCTGCCAAGATATTTATGGCTGAAATCTGTATTTCAACTCTTCCAGTCATAGCTTTAAGACACCCTAAAGAGAAACCAAAAGCCCCAGGCCCCTCAAAGCTCAGGGCCCCACTGAAATGAAGCTCAAGGGTCCTCCTGACTTACGTGGTGTCAGTTTCTGATTTGTGCTTCATCTCCATGATTTCCACCATGTACAGGTCAATGGGCTCACCTGGCTTTCTGACTGTCAGGACAGAATCTACCACAGCCTGCAGCACAGGGGAGGGAAACATCCCAAAGTGAACATCAGTCTTCCAAAGTGCAAGTTCACATCGTTCACACTTCAAATTATAATCCCAGCACTTTGAAAGCTGGATCTCTGCAGACACAGAGGCAGTAGTGACAGGGACACTCACCTCTGTCAGGATGTCAGCAAGCTCAGCGTGGACTTTAGTCCTGAGGGATGTCCTGGCAACATCGATGAGGGTCTCCCTGTCCATCTCCTTGGACACTTTGACCTGCTCCAAAACCTCAAGTGCTTTTTCCTTGGCAATCTCAAATCCTTCTGCCACTATTCTAGGGTGCAAGCCCTAAGGCAAGGGAAGAGAAATCATTGGACAATGGAAGACAAAATGGTTCTTTTTCCACAGACAGAACCCGTGGTTTCAACATTCCATGGAATGGCAAAACAGAGGGAATATGCTACACAGGCCATGTGTTCTGTCCTTCTGAATACACATAAAAGGAATGCAAATCCTTCCAATGCAGAGGAAAAGTACAGGTTAATTTAGCACAGAACTGAAACCAAGGGAACTAGAAAGCACACTTGGGTGTTCGCTGTGCAATTTCCATGTACACCTGAGCTCAGGGAGGAGCTCCTTTTTAACACTCAACAAGTGTTTTGACTCACACAAAACAAAGTAACAGCAGGTATCACACAAAACCTTAAAAGCTACAGTATCCCAAAAAAGTGGGTTTGATTTACAACAGGTTTTAAGTCCTCTCCTCTAGCTTTTCCCCCTTTTTATAACTTCTCATTTTAAGCAGAACAATGTATTTATGTTCGACTCCTGTAAAAAATTTAACAAAAAAAACCACTGAGGAGTCTCAGTGAAGGTTTTAACTTGCCCACCTACAAATGAAACACTGCATACACACCTCAGAAATATAAAGATCTGCCTGCTTTAGGAGCTCTCCAATGATGAGGACATTCGAGGTGGTGCCATCTCCAGTGATGTCATCTTGTGCTGTTGCTACTTTTGCTATCAAGGAGGCCGTGGGGTGTTGGATTTGCTGGACAAAAATAAGAAGCCGAGCAGTTCAGTTTCACTGCAGTGGTACAGTAAACAAAAACCTGAAACCAGCTAAGAAAGAACCGAAGATAATGTTCTAATGGTTTACCCTAATCGGTTTGCTACTCCTTTGGCAGGTTATTTCACTGATTCTTATGGTGCAGTTTATATTTTTAACATTATTTTCTTCACATTATTGCCTTAACCTGCATTTACATCTTTACCCTCTCCCAAGGGACATTTTGCTTCAATGGATAAGGGTGGCTGTGGCAGCGGGAGACGCGATTTCCTCTCACCCAAAGGCGCTGGTCCCTCCCTAAATCCCCCTGCGAGGACCAGCCCCAGCTCACCATTTCCTGCAGCAGCACGTTGCCATCTTTGGTCAGCTTGATGTCTCCGGAGCCCGACACGAGCCTGCGAGGGCACGGGGCGGGTGAGCAGCGCCCCGGGCCCAACAGCACGTCCTGCAGCCCGCGGGCCGCGCTGATGTTGACGGCCAGCGCGGCCTGGGCCCGGGCCACCTCGGCCTTGGGGTTGAGCGCCTTCACCGCCATGACTGCGCTCCGCTATGGGCCGCGCCGGGCGGGGCACCGCGGCCCCGCCTCCCGCCCGCCCCTTCTAGAACACTCCGGACTCGCCCATTGGTCCCCCGGCGTGATGCCGCGTTTTTATTGGCTATAGTGCCTGTCGCTCATCCCGGGTGCTCCCGCCGCCAAGGCGCCCCGGTTCTCATTGGTTCGTTGGCGCACCGGCCGCGCTCCCATTGGCTGTAACGCCTGTCGCTCCGCCCAGTCCCGCCCCCTCCCCGCCGCTGAGGCGCGGGCGCGGCGGCGCCCTCAGAGCGGGTCGTGAGGGGAGCGCGGGGCGGGTGCGGGGGTTTGTGGGCATGGTCGGTGCTTAATGCGCCCTCTCATGTCACAGATACCCCCACAAACTCCTCAGAGCCGTGAGAATAAATAATTAACCCCGGTGATTTCACATTAGACCGATAGAATTAATAGTTAAGTGGACTGGATTAATAATCAATAGTTCTTGGTTAAAGTCGGGGTTGATGTTAATGAAAACTCATAACACACAAGATGATGTGTGGCGCACCGGGGCCTCCATAGCCGCCAGTGCACACCCTCTGCCCGGGGCTTTCCTGGGCTGAATCCCTCTCAGAAGTTCTAAGGATGGGGATGGTCCCTCCCAAGGCCACGCAGAGGTTTCCATGGAGAATAAAAACAGAAATATTGTTGTCAACACAACCTTGGTGGGTGCTGAAACGTTTTCCTGAGTGGCCTGTCAGGGCTCCCTCCTGGAGACACTGAAATATTTGTGTCTTTCAAGCGGAGGGATGAGTGGGTTTCCCTGGAGAGGAGCTTGAGGAGAAGCTCCTGCCATGGTTCCTCACATCCCTGCAGGCACTGACTGCACCAGCTTTGAATCCCAAATTGCTCCGTCTGGGCTTGTCCCCTCAAACACCCACTGGAGCACATGGCAACACCAGGTGTGACACAATCTCGTTTTATTTCAAGTGTTGCATGAAGCCCAGCCCCAGAACAATTCCCAGGCAGTTCCCAGTGTTCTGCAGCCCAGCTGCTCCAGAGGCTGCTGACCACAGGGACTACTGTGGCCCTGAGGCCAGGATTTTGTCAGTATTTGGTGTGGGGAAGGCAGAGACCCTTCCCCAGCACTCACCCACCAGGCATGAAGATGCCCAGAGAAGCTGGAAGTGTCCAAGGCCAGGCTGGACAGGGCTTGGAGCAACCTGGGATAGTGGGAAGTGTTCCTGCCCATGGCAGGGGGCTGAAACAAGATCTCTTTAAGTTCCCTTCCAACCAAAACTATGAATTCTATGAAATGTCTCCCTCTCCATCCCACTTTTTGCAGCAGGGAGCTCTGGGTGCAGCCCTGGATGGCTTCAGCAATGCAATGAGCTGGACATATTTCCACATCACTTCCAGGAGTAAAGTCTGAGCCTGCTGTTGGGTCCAGTTTTGCTGCACAGGAGTTTTGGGGGAGCTTGGTGGGAAAAGTCAGTGTCAAGTGTCTGGGCAGCCTGGCTGGGTCTGGCTGCAGGCTGTGGCACCTGCTTTGGGTGAGGATCTCAGGTTTCTGGGCAAAATGCCATGCTGTGCAGGAGAGGAGGACTCCCACATGGGGCCTGACTGTCTTCCTGGAAGGGACAGCTGCTGATATCCTTGGGATTGTGATTTTTTTAATGTTTTAGGTGGTGTTTGGACATCCTACAAGTTTGGTGCACTTTTGTTGAGGAGTGCCTTGTGAAATATTTTGATGCTCGCTCCAGTGGAGTGGCCAGGCTTTCTCCTCTGTGCTTGCAATCATCAGGAATAAACATTAAACATTGCAAAATGCAGGGAATCACACTTGCCATTTCAATATTGGCTCCAGAACTCTGTTAAAATGTCGTCTGCATTTCACTGGGATGCTGAAACCATAACAAAAACCACCAAACCTGGCCTAAGAGGTTGCTGTGCAAACATCTGAGATGCAATGTCCAGTTAAAACACCTGGATCCCCAGCTCTGCCCTGGATTCTGGAACTCCCAGGTCAAATATTTTGTTGCTCTTGCTTCTCCGGTTTGTTATTTTTTTGCCTGTTCCTCGCAGGGCTGTTCTCAGCAGAGGGCAGCCTTGTCAAACCCATCCCAGCAGGCTTGTTGTATTTTATGTTTTCCTTGCTGATGCCTATGGAAAGGCAGGAATTGCCCATCCTAAAACACCTGTGTTGTGTGGGGCTGGCAGTGATGTGGGTCAGGTTCAGGTTTGTGAGAGGAATTATTTCTGCTGGAAAATAAAGGGAAAATTTAGTTTTGAGATGGGTTTTTTTAGGAGAAGAGGGGGAAAAAAGGAAAAGCTGTTTTCAAAGACATCCTAATCCTCCATGCAGGTGGTTTCTGCTGTTTTTTGTACAAATGGAGAGGTTCTGTAGTGATGTACAAGAGTTGGGTGCTGTGTTTGGATCAAGTTTGTATTTTCATTCCTGAGCATCCTCCTACAGCTCCCAGGCAGAGCTCTCTGTGTTTCTTTGCTGACTCACATTCCTCAGGATAGTTATTTTGTGTTATAGTAACATTTCTCACGAGCATCTTCACGTTAAATTCCCATTTTGCAAGCATATTTCAGCCATCAAGACAAGCTTTTCTTCCTTTTTCAGTCTTAGCTGTAGAATTGTTCTATTTGTTTTTTATGTGTAATAAAAATAAAGGGCAAATGCTTACCAGACTTAAATTGCCCTATGAATTCAATGGATTATGCCAGGTTAGAATAAAAATATTTAACTAAATTAAAGCCAACATGTCCATTAAACCAAGCCAAATAAAGGCAATATCCTTCATGAAATATTCAGCAGCAATTCTCTTAGTCAAGCCAGGCACTGCTTATCTTGGCAAAAACCCCTCTGAGATTCTCAGTAAAAGCCATTTTCTTTCATCTTTATCAAGATGGGTTTTCCTTTAACCTTATTCACAGAAATGATTTCTAAATCTGCTTTGAACAACATCCTGTCCTGCCACGATAAAGCTGACAAACAGCAGCAGGCTGCTGATCCCTGGCACCAGTTTGGCAGCACAGGAGCTTGGTCCCATCTTTTCCTGACTCCAGAAGTCACTGAGAGATCATCCTGTTGATGTTTGGTCGTGTGCTGAGAAATTCTGAAAAAACATAACGGGAGGAGGGGCACAAAAGGTGATTGGATTTAATTAATAAATGGAATTTGGAGGGGTGGCAGTGCCAGGAGAGGTCATGCACAGAGTGTGACTGGAGCACGCAGCGGTGCAGAGCGGACGGGCAGCAGTCACAGGACTCCTGGCACCACTGAACAAAAGCAGCTAAATCAGCTAAATCAGCTTTTCTTGACCTTGAACCAGACAACTCCTGGGCTGGCACTCTCCCCTTTTCCAGCCCACGGCAGTGGGCGAGGGAGGCTCTTCTGTGGGATGCCAAAACACCAGCACGGGCAGCTTTGGCAATTTTCCCCCAGCTTTTGAGAACGCTGCATTTGGGGAAACAACACAGAGCCTTTTCCCATGCCTTTTCCCTGTGCTGCCGAGCTTTTGCCAGCTTTGGATGTGATTTGTGTGTGTAACTTCGCACTAACTAAGCACAGAGGAGATATTGCAATCTTAAATCCTTGAAAGGTGCCTGTGCTCAGGTGGGGTTGGTCTCTGTCTCCAGGCAGCACTGACAGAACCAGAGGACACAGCCCTAAGCTGTGCCAAGGGAAATACAGGTTGGATGTTAGGAAAACATTTTTTACTGAAAGAGTGATAAAGTTCTGGAATGTTCTGCCCAGGGAGGTGCTGGAGTCACCATCCCTGGGTGTGTTTAACCAAAGCCTGGATGTGGCACTGGGTGCCAGGGTTTAGCTGAGGTGTTGGGGCTGGGTTGGACTCCATGATCTTAAAGGTCTCTTCCAGCCTGGTGATGGTGTGATTGTGTGATCTCAGCTCACAAATCCTCTCTTCTCTCCCGAAAGCAGCGTCCCTGCCTCGCTGCTTTCTGCCAGGAGGAACTCCGGGTCGCTGCCCATCGGAGCCTGCCCCGGGTCCCCGCGGCCGCTGCTCCTACCCAGCCCGGAGCGGCTCCTCCCCTGGCCCGGGGCGGGCACACCTCTGCTGCCTCGGCTGGCAGCGAGCGGCTGCCCCGCTCTGCTCCCATGTGTGCGAGCACCTCAAACAAACCCCGCGGCCTGGCTGACTCAGCGCTTTACCGGGGCCCGAGCGGCAAAATGCGGCTGTCGCCCAGCGCAGCCCGTGCGTGGCGTTTGTGTCTCTGACGGGCTCAGCTGATCCCTCCCCGGCCGGAGCAGCCGAGAGGTTCCCAGCGGCAGCAGCAGCCACGGCCGGTTCAGTGCTGTAAGTCACCGGGATCGGGCTTTTCTCGCAGCTCGGAGGGGTTGGCGTTTGGCTCGCAGATCCGTAGCGCAGCGGGGTTTTTCCAGCAGGGAAAATGAGGAGGATCTCGTGCCTGTGCTGCCCGGCACCGGCGTGGTGCCTGTTTTGTAGCAGCAGCGTGAATGAATGATGCAATCGGGCACGGGGGGAGCAGCAGCATTTTGGCAGGACCGGCGAGAGGAGATTGGAGAGTTGGGATGTGGATGTCAACATCCAACAGGTTCCTTCTGCCCTTTTTCACCTGCTTTTCACGAGGTGCTTAAATGAGTTCGCTGTGAGGCACTGCTGTGCAGATAATCGTGTGGAGCTGCTAGCAGCTCATCTCTTGACTTGCAGACAGCTTTGTGTCACTGCCTTTACAAACTGAGCGGGAGGTTAAAGAAAAACCTAAAATGAAATAGAAAACCCTGGAGGTTTAACAAAAACCTAAAAAAAAGGGAAGAAAACTCAGGAGATTAAGGACTGAATCTTCCTATTCTCACCCTGCAAACCATAGAAAGTTATGGGTGGATGGGTTGAACTTCTAAAACTTATATAAAACACAAACACAATTTGCTTAAATATAACTAATCTGCTTAAATGTATCAGCTTTCCTCTAAAGCTTTCAAAACGTTGCTAATTCTGAGGATGAAAGCTCAGCACAGAAAACCTGTGTCACTGTGTTATTCCCATTTTACAGACACAGGACTGGAAACAATGAGGATTAAGTGGTTTGTTTAAACCCATACCATGGAAACACTCCTGAGAATGTTCTTAGAAGCTGTAGGAGGAAAAGAGCCTGAAAAAAGTTTCAAGAACTATTTTCTGCAAATCCTTTGCTCTGAGCAGTAGTTTGCCTTCAAGGCAAAAGAAACAGTTTAACATAGTTGAACTTCTGTTAATGTTCAGTACAATGTTAAATGGGGAAGTGAATCAAATTGTTTGCAAACAAGGATATTCCTGAGTGCTGGGTAATATTTCATTAAGATTCACTTAATCTTCATTTTTAACAGCAATAAATGTGATCATCATGCAAAGTAGCAGCGTGGCAGCACTTCTGAAAGCTGAAATATGACAACAAGGGAGGTCTAGTCACAATGAGGGGTTTGAGATCTCATCAAAACCTTGCAGCCCCAGAACACCTGCAGTTCTGAGCAGCACTTACTGCTTCCATTTGCATTCCATGTGGACACAGAGGATGGTGCAGTTTTTCCCCATGAGGCAAGTGCCCTTCTTTGAAGGGACAGCAAACAGAGAGGATTTCAGTTGTTTTCCTTTCCCACGTGCTCTTACATAATTCCCCTGTTTGGGACTCCACCCTGTCTATTATGAAAGAGAATTATTTCTTGTGAAAATGTCTTCTTTATTTTTTTTTTTTGGAACAGCCTAATGAAACACTTTGTAGTCTAGGGGCAAGGAGATCTCACAGGAATTCCACTTTTCCCTTGTCATTTCCTTTTTTCTCCATCTTTATCTCAAGTTTCACCCTACCTCTCTCTCTCTCTCTGTCACTCTTTTGTCTTCTTTAGCCACTTCTTTGCCCATTGTTCTTCTCTTCTCCATGTTCTTCTTTCCAGCTTTTCCCCATGGTGTTTTATATCAGACCTGTTGAAATGTTTGCTGTTTGGATGCTTTTCAGTCTAGGAATTGATTACCTACCTGAAATTCAGTGGTAGGAAGATCAGAGATTCCCTATCAGTGTTTTTCATATGGAAATAGAACCCATTATTTTGTGGGAATTTCTTTTTTCTTCCCATCCCATTAAAACATTTACACTTTTAAGCAATCAGATGCTCTGTATTTTGGAATAATTAATCTCTGCCTCTTACACAGGCCTGGACCACTATGGAGTACAAAATTGCTTTTCCCTGACTGCAGCTGAGATTTGTCCATAGAAGGGTTTTATACAACTTCAATTCTTTTTGCTCTGATGTGCTACTGATGATTTTTGAAATTCTTCCTTTCCAATTTGTCATTTTTAGACAACACAAACCACAGTTTGAAACTATTTTCCAAAAGTTATTACCGGGAATAAAGAGAGGACAGGGTTAATTCCAACTATGACTCCGCAATAATTCTTTATTTGTCCATCAAAGTGCAGAGTCCAGCACAGCTTTTATGTCATCATTGTAAGGAGCATCCAGCAGGGAGAGGAACATGGGAAATGTGGATATCAGAGAGGAGGAAACGTGAACATTTCATCACTCCTGCTCCCAGCAGGCGTTCCCAGAGATAACATTTTTCTGGGGCAGATGAAAGCTGTGCATGCAGCCCAAAATCCCAGGCTGTCACCCAGCAGTGTCCCCACACGGTGCCATTGCCTCACGCTGGGGCAGTGTTGCAGTGCAGCCCAGGTGAGGCAATGGTGCCTTTGCATCAGCAGGGCTGGCTGCTGGAACAGCGTGACGCCAGTGTCACAGCTGCCCTGGAGCTGCTGCTTGGAAAACTGGGATATTTCACTGCAAACACAACCACGGTCTGCAGTCCAGGGAAAGTCAAGGCTGCAGCAAAGTAAACG
Organism: Leptocoma aspasia; assembly: GCA_013399835.1. Taxonomy (NCBI): domain Eukaryota; kingdom Metazoa; phylum Chordata; class Aves; order Passeriformes; family Nectariniidae; genus Leptocoma; species Leptocoma aspasia. The sequence goes on from VXAX01006834.1 coordinate 184,991, forward strand.
TGCAATTCATGTGTCACCTGCCCAGCCAGTGCCAAGCCTGACCTCAGAACTGGCCTCTGTCCACCAAGCCTTACCTCAGAGCTGGCCGCTGGCAGAAGGAACTTTTGATGACCACGGCCACTTTTCTTTTATATGCTGTGCTGATGGCTTGTAACTATTTTTCTTACATGTCCAGTGCAGTCTTTGTAGAAGATAAAACCCCACATGGCCTGCAGCAAATAATCCTTTAATCATGATCCTAAGCCTAGACTGGAGTTCTATGGTGTGTCCATGCACCAAGGGCAGAGTTCTGCCCAACTGCAGTTCAGAGTAAAAGCCCTTTTCTGGGATATCTCCTCTAGTGCCACCCACTCCCCTCAAAGGCAGCAGAATAAACCCCACAAAAAGTCCTGTCTGAGGGCTGCCTGTGCCTCTCATGTCACTTGTTGTGGGCTGCCTGTGCCTCTCATGTCACTTGTTGTCTCTGTCCCTTGCTCATTGACATCTCCCTGTTTCTCAGGCAGGATCTCTCATGCAGACACAGCTCCTGGCTGTTCACAACAGGTTTATCCACTCAGGCTGGGTGGTTTCCTTTAGACAGATTTCCACCTTTCAACAATAGATGGGAGCATTCTCTTTCATTCCATGCACAAGAGCAGATAAGAGAGGTGTATGTTCTACATTTGTAGTGATAATGGGAATTTTTCATAAAGCCTTTTGTGTATCCCAATATTCTTCATGTCCTGGGAATAAACCCAAAAGTTCTTGTTCCTGCTTTGACCATTAGTGAGAGGAAAACAAAAGATGAAAGTTTATAAAGACATCCATAATTCTTAAGAATTATGTGCTGCTTGATGGTGTTTTTCTCCTATCCCAAGAAAAGAACATGCAACCCAGGTCAATCATACAAGATATGTCCTGAGAGTTGTCTGAGAGATTAGAAGAAACAAAAACTTCTACAAAATTCTCAGAAGTGAGATAAATAGGAAGGTGTTTTTTGTGTCTAAATTATAGATTACTAAATAGTAAAATCCACAATGAATTAATTCCCCTATGAAAGGATGAAGCACAAGGTAAGTAGGGATGAGTAAGAAGATACTTAATCCTTAAGCTTCTGATCTGCAGAAGTGCTCAATATTTTGAAGTGGACAGATCTAAAAGGGGAGAAAATAAACTTTTGTCAGGGACTGTTATGGAAAATGTGATGTCTTGAGGGGTTGAGTGAAGTTCTCAAAGGCCAAGGGTTTGATGGATTTATAAAAGGCTAATCCCCAATGTTAATGGTCCAGTCTTTTATTAATGAGGATGTAGGACAGGATCTAAACCTTCCTGATTTAGGGATGACCACTCATTGCTAGGTTTAGGATAGTTTGCAGTCAATCCTTAGGGCCTGGCTGTCCTGCAGCAACTACTGTGACACCCCAGCTTGGGAGAGATGAGAAACCAAGACCCCCTGAGATGAAACAGAGCCCTGCAATCCCCCACAGCACTTGGCAGCCTGGTGCCTCAGCCAATGCCAAGGATTACAACCTTGAACCCACGAACATCAATGGGCTGAGGCAGCAGGGAGCAAATCAGCAGCAGCCCAGGGCTCCACGGCCCACCTGGAGCACGAGGTGACCATCAGGAGGCAGCAACAGCCGGGAGCAAATCAGCAGCTGAGCCAGACCTCCACCACCATTCCCCTCGGGATAAAAGCTGTGAGCCGGCTGCGCTCTGCCCTTCTCACACGTGCCAGAGCAGCAGCACCAATGGCTCAGGAAACACTGCACTACTCTCACTCAGAGAAAGACTTCATCTTGTCCCCTCACAGTAAGAAGGCTCCCAAAAGGATGGCATCCCTGATGGAGCTGAAGGAGATCTTCCGCAGCGCCGACGCCGTGTGCTTCGACGTGGACAGCACCGTCATCAGGGAGGAGGGCATCGACGAGCTGGCCAAGTTCTGCGGGGTTGGGGATGCTGTGGCAGAGATGTACGTATGCCTGGGGCAGCTCCCACACTGCCACCAGGCAAAAGGGGCCGTGGAGATTGAGCTGTGATCATGAATTTCTCATTCTCAGCCATTTGATTCTGTTGTAGGTGATTACAGTTTGTAAAGGGGTTGGGGTAATAAGTGGAGTTAATGCAGGGTGAAGTGACTTGGTTTGGGAATTGTGAGGCTGCCCAGCAAAACTATCCTGGAATAAATTCTCTAATGAGAATTATCTAATGATTAACTAATATCTATTTATCTAATAATAAATTTGTCTAATTTTGATAGACTAAGAGCAGCCCTCAGCATTAAACTTGGCTAAGCACTACCAATTCCTGCTCTGAACGAGGAAACCTTACCATGAGATGGAGGAGAGGGGACAGCACTCCCAACCCATTGCTGAGGCTGGGAAACAGCACAAGCTGAAGCTTTTAGCAAAAGCTTTGTTAGATTCAGCTCAGGAACATGGGCCCAGTGTGACATCACAGGAGGAATGGGGCCATTTGCCTTCTCTCCACTGGTTCTCCCATCCATGGAGATCTCCTGGCAGTGGACACCACCAATCTTTGGGTTCAGCTCTCTTACCTGCTTCCTTGCATTCCTTGTTAATGCTGTGTTGTTGGGAGAAGCCTCAGCTGGTGCAGTGTCCCTGATGTGATTTTGTGGCTGTCCCTCAGGACCCGCAGAGCCATGGGTGGCACTGTGACATTCAAGGCAGCTCTCACAGCACGGTTAGGTCTCATCCGGCCCTCCTACGAACAAGTGCAGAAATTAATATCTGACAACCCACCTCAGCTAACTCCAGGAATAAGGTAAGAAGAATTGAATTTTTTTTTAAGTATTCAGGAAGCAGATGGAATAAACAAACCAAATTCTGTGTCATTAGGGATGCTGTAAGGCCACAGAGCTGGTTTCTGTTGTCTTCCTGCTCCATCTCCATGCTGGGTGTGTACAAAGCCTGGATCAGGAGCCTGACTCCATGGCTAGTGGTTAAACATCCATGGAAAAAGAAAAGATTCTTAGATATTAACTGCCACCTTGGCTGCCAAGCTCAAATCCTGGCTTGAGGGTTAAATAGGCATGGAAAAGAATCTGTTCAACCACTGGTTTTTCAGGGGTGATGGGATTGGGAGGAGATTTAAAACCTCCTTAAATTTGGTCTATTCTGCAACTCTGTTACCTCTCTCTGACTCTGCTCAGTGCAGTCACACCCCTGGCTCAGGTCAGGGGATCCATTGCTCAGAGCTACCCATTCTGAAGTCCCTAAAAACATTAAAATACTCATTAAGCAAACACACATAAATATGTGTATTCATTCATCCTGGGGTTTGGAATGAGCATAAACTATTTAAACTGAAAAGCTCTGGGGATTTTTTCCCTATTCAAATTGTTTCTAGCAATTGAAAAGAATTTATTTACTCCAAAATCTGACCATAGCTTCAAGTCTGAAATATTTGTAGCATATAAAAGGAGTTTTAGATGATCCTATGCTTGTGTTTTATCTTTTTTCTGTAGAAGACAGCTAGAGGTAACTACAAAGAGAACATTGTTTCCTTGTTCAGGATCATGTGATTTTCCTTTCATTCCTTCCCTTTCTTCCTCCTTTTCATTCCTTCCCTTTCTTCCTCCTTTTCTGTGTCCTGCTTTAAGCCTCTGCTTTGCTTTTCAGTCTTTAGTGTTTCTGCTGTTCCTGCTACCCCGTCCCCTGCTCCCCTTGCTGCAGGCTGATCTTCCTGCCTGCAGAGCCAAATCCCCAAAACTGTGCACTGCCTTCAAGTCCTGCTGACATGAACTGGGGTCACAAACTTCTTTTTTTGATTTCTTTTCTGTAGCTGGTGCCTTCTTCTAAAGATGGCATCGACATCCAGCATCTGGTGAACCAACTCTGAGCTAGAAAACATTTGCTCTTTGCACTTTTCAGCCCACTTAGCAGTTTGGAAAAGTGGTTTTATCTCATTCCCTGCTTTTTGCAACATTCCAGATTCATTTTCTTGCCGTTGTTTCACTTCAGAAAAAAATCTGAACTGGATCTGCTCTCACATGTTCAAGGGAACAAATGTGGAAGTGGAAAGAAAACAGTTTTAGGGAGTGCTTGAGGAATGAAATGATGGTTTTGTCCAGCTCTTTCCAGCCAGGTGTGCACAAGCAAAGGGAAAGAGGGAAAAGCTTTGGGCAGCAGAGATGGGGCTGGAAAGCAGCACACACCCAAACTAAGCTGGAATAGCACCAAGCCTGCTTTAGGAAGGATTTGTTTGACCTTTGTGCTGTCTCTTCTCAGGGAGCTGGTGAGCAGACTCCACCAACGAGGGGTTCAGGTGTTCTTGGTCTCCGGGGGGTTTCAGAGCATTGTGGAACACGTGGCCCTGCAGCTGAACATCCCCACAGCAAACGTCTTTGCCAACAGGCTCAAGTTCTACTTCAACGGTCAGAGTCCCCTCAGATCTCCCTCCTCTGCTAATTCATGGCACCTTGCTGGCTCCAGCTCTCAGATACTGGGCTGCAGGCACTGTCCTGTTATCAGTCCAGCTAACTCCATGGAGGAAAATTACAAAACTTTACCAAAAACCAGCTCAGGGCATGCTCAGTGTAAGAAATAGAGCTGCAGTTACTTTTTAATTGCAAGCTGTGCCAAAGGTAAAACTTGTTACAGCTGCTGAGAGCAGAGTTTCATTTTCTCCTGCTCCTTCAAGTGAGAGAGTTCATGACCTGAGGTGCTCTCACAAACCTCCCAGTGGCTTTGGGGCCCTGTAGCTGAGCTGCTCTGGATTTGGAGCTGGAGTGCCCAGCAGGGCTGTAGGTTCTGAGGCTGCTCCTCACTCAGGGTTTCCTACACTGTCTGTGCATCATCCTGCCTGGAAATGGATTGGTAGCACTGCCCACACAGGTTTCTGTTCTTCTCTGAAAATGTCTCTATTTTTCTCTGAAAATCCCCCCACTGAAGACTTGGGTAAAATCCCAGTCTTAAACTTACCTTGGAATTACTGATTTGGGATGCTGATGCTGTGAGTTTTACAGGACTGCATGCAATGAAGTCAAGACCACAGGCAGAGATCTTCCCTCATTTACAAGAAAATATCTGCATTTCCAACTTGTCCTTCCATTGTTTTCTAGGAGAATATGCAGGATTTGATGAAACACAACCAACAGCTGAATCAGGGGGAAAAGGAAAGGTTATCTCTCATCTGAAAGAACAGTTCCATTTCAAGAAAGTGGTTATGATTGGAGATGGAGCTACAGACATGGAAGCCTGCCCCCCTGGAGTGAGTATTACAGAAATCCTGAATTCCTGCTGAGCAAATCCTTGGGGAAAAAAGAAGATTGAGGTTTGGATTCTTTAATAAAAAAAACTACCAGAAAGACAACTTTTATAAATGCACATGTCCCAGGGAGAGATTTTAATCTCCCCTTCAGCTTTCACCACACAAAAGTCCCCCAATACCCCAAAACTGCTCAGGATTTGTTTAATGCTTCCCACCTCGAGGCAAAAAAAAAAAAAAAAAAAAAAAAAAAAGGCAAAAAAAAAGCTGCAGTGGAAATTTTAAACCTGCACTTTCACTGCAGGGGGTTTTGTGAGATGTAGAAATGATGATTCTCTGGTTAATGATTGAGGACAGGGATTTAATGTTTGCTTTTGGTATCTCTCAGATGAGGTAAACAGAGGTAAGATAAACAGGAGAGGGGTAATTGTGGGATGCTCGTGCATGAGCCAATGTTTACCTGCTCTTGAATGGAATTGCATCACATTTACATCAGATTCTCAATGAATTCTCACATCTGAGCAATCTGGAACCTACAAGGCACTGAGAAAAACCCCAATAACCAAAATGCTGCAGAATTAATCGTTAATAAACCTGGAAAATGAACATGCAAAGGAAAACAGGGCAGGGAGGAATGCTGTGATTTTAAAATCCAATCTTAAAAGCAAACTTAATTACTGAGAACTCCATTCCTTGCTTGCAATTATCCATGTGCCCACTCCTTGTGTTTTTCCAGGATTGCTTCATTGGATTTGGAGGCAATGTAGTCAGAAAACAAGTAAAGGAGAAAGCAAAATGGTACATCACCCACTTTGATGAACTGCTAAAGGAGCTGGAAGAGCGATAAATCCTCCTGTAAAATAATCTATTTAACACCTGTAAATCCATTATACAATGCCATTAAACATTTATTTGTTTGCAAACTCCTGGGCTGGAGTTTTTAATGGTTCTGGGAGTTGGGGACCTTCCACTCTGGCTCGTGTGGCAAAGGGAACTGTGCTGCTCTAATGGGTTGTAATGAAAATGGGTAGGATTTTTTATAAAGCTTTCCTATGGTGGAAGAAATAAATGGATTATTCACTTCCAAGTGAAGACCAAACATAGAAAATAATAAGTCAAGGGATTATCTCTTGGTCAATATTGCACATCTGTTGTTTCATCAGTAATGCCTCTACTTACTTTGGGTGACAAAAAAATAACAAGGCCACAAACAAGAACTTTGCCTAATCAATAATAATAACAGTAACAATAATAATGTACTTCAGGCTGCAGCTTGGCAAATACCTTCCACTGCACAGAATCTCAGCAGCAGCTAATCAGTGAACAGGTGGAAAACATCACTAAATATCTCTGATTTCATTAAAATTATGGCTGCAGAGAACCTGAGGTGTCATCTGCTAATCAGCATCAGTTACTCACCCTGTCTGGGGCAGGAGCTGCATGGAAATCTGAGACAGATCCAACCTTCATCCCTGGCCAAGAAACATTTTCAGGTGAGGGACAGACTGGTTCCCATCCTTCATCAAAATATTCCAATCAAACTCTGAACTGCTGATTTTGGAAAGTGATCCCAGTGTTTGTGGAACTGTTTTATTCATTTGCCAACCCACCCCCATCAGCTGGAACGGGATGGGAGCAAATTAATTAACCTTTAAAGGAAATTCTGGGAAACTTCAGGCCCTTCCTCTGCCTCCATTGTGGATTAACCAGCCCTAAACTCTGCCAGAGTTAAGCCTGACCTAAGAACTCCTCTGAGCTCCAGCTGATGGATCCTGGTTTCTTAAGGAGTCTCTTTAGTGTCTGATCCAAGAGAACACACCTGGTAAATGCTGACAACTCTCCTGAGTGGGTTTTTCACATTGTGGGACTTTTATTTCCCTGACTTGTAAGAATCTCACCTGTGAGGATGTGAAAACCTTTACCAATGTTAAAATACATCACACCTGGCTCTTCCTTCAATCCCCACAACACACAGGGGAAAGATGGGTAAATATGACATGATTTAATATTTTAAAAATTTAATATCTGCTGAGGTTTTTATCTTCTATGTGCTTACAAACAGCCCCAGTATTTTCCAGAAGTTGAAGTGTGGCAATTCTCTTTCACCCCACCACGTATTTCTGGGTGGAACAGAAACAAGTGATGTCCCTCCAAAAATTCACATTGTCTCACAATAATCACTGGTTTTCACGATTAGCACTGAATTTCCTTAATTTATGATGATTAAACTAAGGTACCAATGACAGCTGCTGTCCAATTGTTAAAGCATCACCCACAATTACAGCAAATGCTGGTTCTGTTCATTCTGTGCCATCAGAGGAGGAGATGGGGGACAGAGCCCAGAGTGAGGGGTGCAGCTCTCAGTGATGCTGTCAGATGTTTTTGGCTTGAACTTACAACAGCATTTAAACAGTAGAGAAGCAGATGGGTTAAAAGAAAATGAATCCAGAACCAAACTTGTGATACTTTTTGGAGCAAGGCAGCCACGTAAGAGCCCCAGAGGAGCTGCAGAGGCTTTAGCAAACCCCACAAAAGCCAAACAGACAATGGCTGGCAGCACTCCCCACAACTTCTGGGAGTGTTAAAGATGGGCTCTTTGAAATTCTTCCTGAGGAAAGTCCCAGCCAGCTCCCAGGGCAGCTCCTGGACAATCCTGCTTTTGTTCAGGCAAGGCTGCACGAGCAGGGCAGGTCTGAAGTGATTCTGCTCCCACTGTTCCCCTGGGCTATCCCACAGTTATGCAGTTAAGGAATTTGTTTGCTGGTTTTTATGGAATTAAAAGGCATGAAGGAAATAAATCTGCCGTGGAGCTGATGAGCTGGAGCTCCAGGCACTGGGACATGGCTCAGGGCTCTGCAGTGCCCCAGGCAGGAGCCCTGGAAGGGATGTTAACATTCACAGCAGGAGCTGCTGCCACTCAGGACACTATGGAAACGTGGGGCCGTGCCAGGGATTTCACAACAGCTCTTTAGGTCAGACTGGCTTGGAAAAAAAATGCCCCCCTCCCTTTGCACTGGGCAAATATCGAGGCTGACCTCCAGCCCAGGAGGCAGCAGGAGGATTGCTGAGCTCAGGGAGAGGCTCAGCTGCTTCATCTGTGAAATAGTGGAAAATTCCCAGCAGGGAATAGAGCAGGGTGAGGAAAGTTTCACTGCCCAGCACAGAGAGGCAAAGTCTGGGGAGCAGCACAGGGAGCACCTGGGCTCCAGGGGGGTCTTTTGACCACCAGCCTTCATAAAAAGGCTTTTAATGTGATTATTCAACGAGGCAGAATTGCTTTAAATTATATATTTGCATGAGGGACTGTTTGCAGCCTTCTCCAGGACAATTAAACCTGAGTTTTAATTGTGTCACTGCAGTGGAACAGGAGTTGAGAGTTGCCAGAGGCCCTTCCAGGCACTGTCCCCAACTTTTCAACCTTTGGGAAGTGACTTCAGTTCTGAACTCCAGCAGTTCTGCTGTAAGAAATGCTGAGGGATTGCTCATCTAAGGAAAACCTGAGCTCAGCCATGGAATTAAGAGGGAAAATCCCAACAGCATTCACAGAACCAGGGAAACAGGAATTCACAGAACCAGGGAAAAGCAAGCTCAGGCAAAGGGAAGCCAGGAAAGATTGGCACTGTCCATTTACACTGGAGCTTACACTGTTACCTGTAAGGAAAATAACAGGAACTGTTCTATCTGCAGGTGAAATAACAGGAATGAAGCAGGAAGCTCAGAATGAGGGGAGGCACATCCATAACACATCAGGGCAGGGGGAATTCAGAATTCCAGGGGGAATTCAGATCCTGGGAGTGGGTGAGGGACCTGCACTCTGTGACGTCACCCCACAGGACACCCAGTTACTCTTCTGATTCCTCATCCAGGCAAAACTTCGTGGCCTTTGGACAGCAAGAGCTGTGCCAGGCAGAATTAAATTCCTGGTGAAGGTAAAAAATTTTCATGGAGTGCATCAGGACACAAAAAATCCTGTAGTCCAAAGATGTTTTTTGCTGTTTGCCTCTGGCTGAGATTGCTGGGTAGGAGTTCAAGGACAATTCTCCAGGGAAAAGAAATCTGGGAGGATGCTGGGAGAGATAAAAAGGACTGGAAGGTGATATTGGCATCCCTTTTTTCCTTCTGCAGCTGAAGAGTAGCCCCAGAAGTCTGGAAAAATGGCAGCCCCAGGTGATATCACTGCTCAGGGCTGATTTACAAGGAGGATCAGCTCAAATGATTTCCTTGGTCCACTGAGCAACTTAAAGCTGATGCAGCACAGAATGTGACTCAGTAAAATCCCATCATCACTTGACAACAGGAGGAAAACATAAAACCAGACAAGAACCAGATCAAATATTAACTTTGTTCAAGAGGAAATTCAAGGGGAGGCATGAGTGCAGTGTATTTCATGAAAGCAGATGCCACACCTGAAAATATAAAGCATAACTTGTGGAGAAAAATCAAAAGGAAAAGTGTTTTGTATTTATCACCACAGCACTCAGAACCTCTAGAACACTCAGCAGATTGGGATGTGATGGAGAGATTGTAAATTCACTTTGGAGAAGGAGAGCAGAGTATGGGAAATGCTGTCCCTGACCCAGAGAAGAGATAGTGGTTAAGCTGAAATATTCTATATTTTCCATCCTAAACACTGCAAGAGGAGAGAAAACACAAGTGGTGCAACACATAGGAGATGCCATCAAGAAGTGAAAATTAAAAGGTTTTTATTGACTGATATGTTCTTCCTGAAAACTTCTTGAAATGTACAAACTGGACATTCAGAACTGATTTGTACATTCAGTATGTTACACTGATTCTTGGAGCCACTTGAGAGAGAGAGAGAGAATATTATTGTCACTTACAGGATGTTCACATCGTTGCAGACACCAAAAAGTGTGGATACATTCTAGCCTAAAAGTGAAACCAAAACAGAACTGGACACCATGGTACACGGAAATGCCAACCCCAGCCTCACACAGCAACCCAGCCACGGGGACTGCAGCCCCCCTCAGAGTCTGAACCAGCACTGCTTATTAAATTCAACCCCTTTTCCCAGATTTTGGAGCTGTTTGGGGAGGGAAATGCTTTGGAGTGGATTGATTCCCTGCAGGGTGTTCAGGCAGTGTCTGTGGGTGAGCGTGGCTCACCCTGCATGGGATTCATCCCATCCACACAAGTGTGTGCTCAGAGACCCTGCAATGCCCCTCTCTGTCCCTAATCCATCCCCTGCCACACAGGATCATCCCAAATTAATGACTGCCTGCTTGGAAATGGAGATCTGCTGATTTCAGGCCTGCTCCAGCAGCCAGGGGTGATTTCACAGCAACCCCAGAGCTGCTCGTTTCACAATGTGAAATGAAATTCTCATTTCTCCAGAGCTTCTCATCTCACTCCCACGTTTGTTTTGGAAAGCTGCAGCCATTAAATGCTCACAGCAAAGCTGTTCCTGAGCTCTGGGCAGTGCCTGTGGAGCAGGAGATTTCAGATCCTGTAGGTCACACTTTCCCTGGGGACCTGGCCCACAGATTTGGACTTGTTTTCAATTCACCAACCTTTTAATCACAGTCTTGTTGTTTTTTTTTTCCCCCTAAGAGCAGAAGGTCGTGGATTCTGAAGAAAAGAGGTCTCTTTTATAAGCTCAATACAGTACTTTTATATTTCAGACTATGATATACAGTGTATACCATAAATTAAGACAAATACTTGTCACTTCATCTATGTAGGCACAAGAAAATCAGTGACTTTACTGAAGTGGAGAAATCTTCAAGGGTATCATGATTCTGGACTCCATCTCCTGAATAAGGGGCACTGAAAAAAATGGAGAGAGGTTTTAATTTCACTGTCAGAGTTCAGCACATTCAGTAATCATCCCTCTAGCACGGTGGTTTTGGGAAAAATGACTTTAATATTACCTCTCTGCTCATTTGAAGACAAATATTTCCATTCTTTTCACCAAAATGGAAGTGATCCTACATTTTTCTGGTGTAACTTGCTTTGAAATGTGCCCTATGGAACCCAAATCTGACATGCTTGGCACACTTCTGGGAGTTTTGTTGTGACAGCTTTCTTTGATCTCAAAGATCTCCTGGCTTTTCGTTCCAAAGTCTAAATTCCCTTTTCCCAGCAATGCATTTAACAAGGCTCCTGTGTTGCATGAAATATTCAAAGTAGTCATTTAATAGAAAGGTAAATTTCACTCCTGGCTCCTTATATCTTTGGACAAGGATTTACATAAATCTCTTCTTCCCCAGAAATGCTGCTATAAAAATTCAGTAATAACACAGCAATTTTTTAGCACTTGGGCAACTTTTCCACGTACAACCAGCTGCAAAATTCACTTTATAGCTCAGTGCAATGCCCCTCTGCTCCTTTACAGACTAAAAACTGGCACAGACACACATTCCCCCCGGGACACAAAACTTTTTCTCCCAGTGGGATGTGCTGAGGAGCAGAGAGGGTGGCACAGCCCAAAGTCTGCCCCCAGCATTCCAGAGAAGTTAATGGGTTACCTGTGTAATAAACCAGTTCATCCCAGCCAGGTTTATGCCACGCTGCATTCCTTATATCTTCCCTGGTTTGCAGGTCTTTGTAAGCTGGGAAAACAAGCACAAAGTGACTCCCTTCCCTTCTGCACAGGAAGAGATCCCTTAAAAGAATTCCAAGGAGGAATTAGTAGGCTGGGAACAGCAAGGAAGGAAAAGAAAATCAGGATTTCTCTGCCAGAAGGAAAAGCTCCCAGAGCAGCACAAACAGAAGGAGCTGGGGAAAACAGAAAATGCCTGGGCACAGGTAAGATAATGCAAGGGCACAGCTCTACATGAGGCCTGCCAGATTGCTGAAATATAAAATTCTGGATTGTTGGGATATGAATTAAAAACTGAGTAGTTTCTAATGAATTATTGTTTTTCAAGTTGAAACAACCCTAAAGTGTTTAAGAATATGAATGCACAGAGAAAGCCAAAACACCTCCATGCAGGAATGGAAATAAATGCCTGATTTTCCCTTCTGCAGGTGTGGTGAATGTGAGGTTTGAAATGAAACTGTAAAAAACTGATGTCAGCTTGATTTAGGACAGTAGGGTCATGGTTGTGGGACTGAGAGCAAACACTGAGTTCCTAATGAGAAAGGGACAGCAGAAACTGTGGGAGAAACAGAACAAACCAAGAAATGTTCATTTCTTGTTTGGTGAAATTTGCTTACACCAAAATTAAAAAAAAAAATCAACAAATTAAGAAATCCAAAAAATCAGAAAAATAAAAAAAACTTTAAACCCCAACTTTTAAGACATTTCCTCTGCCTTTTGCAAAACTATTTCCTCGTGGGCAAAGTGACTCAGTGGGAGAAGAAAGCAGAGAACAGGAATTTACCCCAGAGGTGATGGACCATGTAGAGCTGTCCAATCTGGGAGAAAAATCCCCCAACTGCTTCATTGCTGTCCTGTCGGAACCGAATGGCACGAGCCCTGCAGAGGAGCAGAGACACATCAGAGCCTGCACATCTGGGCAGGAAATCAGGGAAAATGGGCAAAAAATCACAGTGGAAGGGAAGCTGGATTGTTCAACTGCATTTGCAGTGCACATCAGCAATTAAAAGGAAGAAAAAAGCTGCACCGTGCTTGTTCTCAGCACTAAGTAATTAAGATTTACCTCTGTGTCTTGTTAGGATGCATTCAAATTGGAGGCTGTATTTTCACTAAACTAAAATTAATCATTTTTCAACCAAATTCAGGATAAAGATAATTGCTGGGACAGTGTAAAATGGCCTTTTTATAGCAGGTTTTATAACTAAGTCCTTAAGTTTTAGTCATGTCAGCTTTGCCACATTAATTTTCCACAGATTTTGTGGTAGTGGAATACAACTTTTTATTCATGTGGATCTTTGCATAAATTAAGATATATATTTCTCTTATAAAACAGATTTTCTACCAGTAGAGATATGCCTACTTTATAAAAAAAATCTAAATTTAATTTGTTCAAATGACTGTAATTGAAAAAATTATATCAGTGACAAGTCTGAAAATCTAAATCCTCACCTTTGGCCAAATAAATGAAAATACTCCAAATTGTTTAACTATCAACCACAAGAATTGCAAGGACAGTGAGTGTAAATCGAAATAAGCTTACACTGGTTAAAAATAAGACAAAACCAGAAGCATATAATCAATAGAAAACTGTCTCAAACACTTCTAACCCATATATTAAAATATAAATGTGCTGCTCAGCATCTTTTCAAGAAGCAACTTGACTTTGAAAGCTTAAAGACTTAAACTGAAAGTGGTTTGGGAAAGATGAACCAAGTCTCCCAGAAGAAGTGCCGCTCTTCCCAAGCAGCTTTCTGCTGAAAATCCAAGTTTTTTGCAGCAAACTTAAAGGTTCTGGGAAGCAAAGCCAAACCACAGAGGGTTGGTTGTGCACAAAATTCCTTTTTTTTTTTTTCCTCAGAGGGACAAGTGCAGCAGCAGCCCCTTCACTGGGGGTTTGGTGGCTTTGGTGCCACCCTGGCACCTCCTGTGCTGCTTTTTCTACACCTGTACCTCTGAAGCAGGAGCAGCCAGGGCTGAAGGCAACACTTACCAGTAATTGCCCCATTCAATCATTGTTCCAGGCTGCAGAAACAAAGCACACTGTTAAAGCTGCAGTTAAAAAAAAAATTATACAATTTTCACACTGTTTCTGCATGGAAACCACCCTGTATTAACACAACCCCTTCCTGTGAGTGATAAGAATATTAAAATAATCTCTAATTGCTCTGTTTACCACCTCTTAGTCATCTCTGAAGCATCCTTCAAAGAAACCACAGGGTTTCAGCCCTGCAGACATCAGGATCTTGTTGGAGCCTGCCTTCACCTCAGACCTCACACTCTGAGAGCAGCCCTGACTCAGGAGCCAGACTGGATAAAAAGCAGATTTTTCAGACAAAAAAAACTTGCCATGAAAACCCTCCAAAGGTTTTTAGAGAGAACAGAGCTTCAAAAACCAGAAAGAAATAATTTGGACTTACTCTGAGTTGGTAGGATCTCAGTTCATAAATATTAGGGCCATCTCTGGGAACAGGTTCATTCCAGAAGCTGAACTCCAGCAGGAGCTGGTTCTTTCTGGAGAGGAGCATGTTACCCCTCTCCTTACGGAATTCTGTGAATTCCTACAAAACAACGTGGGAAATGGGTCAGGTTCTGCAACAACAAACAGCAGGACACCACATGCTGCCTTAGATTGGGGTTTTTTTTATGCTGTCAGGGTTGTGGGACAGTGAAATCCTGAAAGGAATCTGAATTTTCTCTGGTGAATCTGAGAATTCCAAGGATAATACACATGAAGTATTCAGGAATGAAATCTGAATGTGACAATAAATCCTTTTTCAAAGAGGTTTCTGGGCTTGTACAGGAAGGGATGAGACACTTTGGTATCTAAATCTGCATTTTTTTAATTTGCACTGCCTGTTCTTTGCTCTGAGTAACAAAATCAGTATTTTTTACCTTATTCTGACGAAGTTTGCTCATGACCTCATTGAGAGCTGGGTAACCTCCCTCATATCTCCACAAATGAACTGAAACACAGAAAATTTCAGGTTTTTCAGGGATGTCCCAGACCAGTGGTAAATCTTATGGAAAAATCACACTATAAAATGCTCTTCACACTACAAAATTACACAAAAATAGAAACCAGGCAGCAGGTTTGAAAACAGATTTTCATTAATGAAAGCACTACACATTGGAATATTTTAGGGATAGTGGAATCATCTGCTTTTTGAAAGGGGTTTTCTTGGAAAATTTTGCAGTTTACTCTGAGGTTAACAGGGGAATTTCTGAAAGGACTTTTTGTTGCCAAGCTAGTAAGATCTGATGACTTGTCATGACTGTTTTTGAAATTAAAATTCAGCTGAAGAGGATTACTTAGTTCCAAAAATGTGCTTTGTACCAATTTCATCTAAGAGCAGTAGAGGGGCAGATTTTCAGTTCAGTAAATTACTCCAGCACAAAAGAAAGACACTTTCTACAGGACATGAAAAACGATACAAATGTTATTTCTGAGCTCAACATTAATAAAAGCAGAAGAAAACTGAACATTTGCTGGGATTTCCCCCATAAAAACAATTCCAGTATCTATGTTTGTAGCTAAATTTCTTTCAAAGCATCCCCTCTTTAAAAAATCAGAATAAACCCCTTTAATAAATCACAGAAAGATGTATTTACAAGCATTTAGCAGAGCAAGGCAATAATTTCACCCCACAGAAAAATAAACCCTATTTTCTCCCTTCTTAAGCAGCTCTTTTCCAAGAGAGCAAAGGAGGCTGATGGGAGAGCAGCTTTCTCCTCCTGCTCCTGCTGCCTCACCCCCAGGGCAGATCTGATGGATCCACCTGATACTAACCCAGCACTGAACAAGTCAAACCCCACAATCTGCTTTATTCCAGTGCTGCAAGAACATTTCCAAGGCAGGCTGGGGATGCAGTGACAGATCCAGCCTGTGTTCATCTGTTCCAAAAGCAGCCACTGGGACTTGCCTGAGGAATTCCCATTCCAATTGTCCTCATTCCCCAATTCCCCTTCAGCCTGCAGGGTTGGCTCTCAGATATTGTTTGGTTTATCTGCTGCTAATTCTCTGCATTTGTTCAGTGTCAATATTGCAATATGCTGGCAGTGCAGGGAGAACTGATGTGTGCAGGAGTTTATTTTTTAATTAGGAAGCAACAGCACTGATCCTGGCACAGCTCTCACAGAACCTCTGTGGATTTGGATCTGTGGCTTCCCATTCCTTCCAATTCCCAGGGCATTTTTCAGGTTTTCTCTCTACACTGGGCTCTTTGGAGTTACCTCTGTAGCAGCTCTTCAGTCATGTCTAGTTCCAGTTTGTTTTCATAGTTAGGCAGTATCCTTGTATGAACATGAACAGAAAGATTTTTACTTTCCCCCAGTAAAGTTTAATATTAAGTTTACAATGCAGATGGGTTGGAATGATTTGCTATTCATTATCATACAGCAATTACAGTCTGAAAGGCTGAGCAAGGAGGGACAAACTCTGGCTTTGCAAGAGTCACCCATAAATATTCAGGAGCTGTGCCCACAGGACTGTATTTTACAAATATATCCCCAAAACCTGGTAATTTTAACAAACATCTCCACCTGGAAAACATGAAAACGAGACAGAACTGAAGGAATGAGACAGAACTGAGGGAATGAAGGCTCTGCTGTCCAACCCAGCAGGACAAAAGCAAGCAGTGCACATTTAGGACAGCTGAGGCACACACCCCCTCACTGCACACATGCCCACAGGGGGTTTGGGTGTCACAGAGATGATTTAAAAAAGAAGAAACCTGCCAAGCACATGGGTTTACATTGGGTTGTACTTCTATCTCCTACCAGCCTGATCCTGCTCTCCGTACCACGTGTTCCAAGTCCCCACCAGAGCACAAGGGTAGTGTTTTTCTTCATGAATCTTTGGCAGCACCTCTTGACTTGAAAACAAGGAACACACAGACACTTTGGGTTGCATTGCCTTCAGGGAGGCCACAGGTGATAAATGTATAACACAGCATCATGCTAGGAACATTCACAAGCTTTATTTTGCAGAGGAGAAAGCTGAAATATCAAATTCTGCTATGCAGGGGGAAGGTGGCTCCACTTCCATGGAGAACTGAGGTGAGTGTTACCATTTTTTTAGAAATCTGTAACAAAGGATTCTTTGGATGCAGTAAAATAGGTGTATCTAAATAATTATGTCTATCTAAAAGGTTATCCAACACATCAGGAAAAAAGTATCAGGATATCTCACTGAAAATCCAGCTTGCATGGGTGATTTGTTTGAGGAAAAGCTTTTCTTTGCCTGAGGAAAAGCTCCCCTCAAGGGGTGGAGAATGCACAGAAATATGAAAGCACATTCTTCTAAACCAGTTACAATTGCTGAGCTGAATGAATAAAAATTATTTGATAAATGAAATAATGGCTGTACCTCAGAGTATTGCTTTTTGATTTCAGAAAGTGCTCTTACTTTGAGGCAACTCACCCACTAATCAACAGTGGGACTGCCTTAAAAATACCTCCAACACAGTTTCTGTCTGACTCTTCCCAGGATTTCTAACCCTCTTTCAAACTTTAGAAGTGGCCCATATTAGCATGAGGAAATTAAGTTTTGCTGATTGCTGACTTGGTCAAGACAGCTTTCCCTGCACTGTGCCTTGATGAATAAGTCAATTAGTCTGGTTGAACTCTGCCTTTTCTATTTTTCCCTGAATAATTACCCCTCTTCCTCAGTTTGGCTGGCAGGCAATGAGTCTCTGCACAGTATCAAGGAATAAAAAGTAGGCTGGGCTGGGGCTGGGAGTCATTAGAGATGAGTTTTCCTCTGGATTCTGCCACTGACTTTCCAGACAACCTTGAGCAAATCTCATTACCAATTTGTACCTCGACATTTTTTCACTAGCCAGTGTAAATAATATAATAAAATGACTCTCCAAGGATATTCTCAAGGATGTTTCACCACCAGTTCATTTTTGCAAAGCAGAATGAGATCCTGGAAAGGCAGCTTTGAAGAGGAATGGGAAATTATGGCATAATTCTACCAAATATTGTTGCAAATTAGAGAAAAAATGCCCATAGAACACTTTTTTAAAAAACCTGTCCCTAATTATTCACAAGGGCTCCTTAACCACAGTGATTCATTAAATACTCTTGTAATTGTCTTCATTACATTATTTATTAATACATGATGACTAATCCTTATTTTGATTTGATACAGAATTAACCTGTCCTTTTTTTTTTCTTTAGGGAGAGGCAGGAGGGGATTTCAGAGAGGCTTAATTTTGTTTATTACTTTATTCAAGTTGTCTCCTTGCCTGAAATCCTTCAATTTGCTTTGGAAAGAATCAATCTAACCACAGATATTTCATCTGACTGCTGTCAGCAGTTTCTTTCTTTGCTGTTTATCTCTTTCCTTGAAAACAGAAATCTCTGCTCTCACTCCACATTCAGGCAGCTCATGAAATACTGCAGAGAAGTGATTCTCTGTCTTGCATAATTGGACATGTTTATATTCAGCTTTTAAACAGCAAACTGGCTGAATGCTAATTGTCCTTTACTGTGTATCTATTTTGTAAACAAAAAAAAAAGCTAAAAATACTTCGACTGAATGTTATTCTAGTGGCTTTTTATGCTTCTATAGCAGAGAGAACAGTTCTGGGTTATCCAGCCCAACCCAGGGAGGCACAGAGGTGACAGATGAGCTGTGCAGCCACCCAGCAACAGCTGAGGACATGAACTGGGAGCTGGGACTGCCTCCCCTGCTCCAGCCCAGCTGCTGTGCTCCCACTTCAAAGCTGGTTGCAGAAAGTTGTCATTATGCTGAGAATGTTTTTATTGTCAGTGAGAAAAGCACTGCTGGGTGCCAGGCTCACTCCAGCCCCAAATTTAAACACACAATTCTTTCAGGGCTCCACAGGCAGATAAGGAGTGATACTTCTGCAGTTTTACCCTTAAAGCAGTCAGTTTCAAATGTGAGTAATTCCTACGTGTTCTAAAGCTGTAACTTTTTGGGAAAGCTGTCCCAGTACTGCTCCCTTTGGATGGAATCACCCCAATGCAGAGATCCCATCCAAGGGTTTGTGTAACTCCTTGGGAGCAGCTCAGCAACAGGACTTGTGCAGAGGGATATGAATGAGCTGAGAGGAAATCAACCCCTGGGTTTTTAACATCTCCAAGTTCTACCTGAGTTTAACACTGGTGTAGTTTTATTTACCAGTGATCTCTCTTTCCTTCCAGTGTGCAGACAAAAAGATGTGAGTACCATCCTCAACCTGGCAGCTGCAGTGGGAATGCAAAAATTCCACCTTTCCCTGCAGGAACTTTAAGACCACTCAGGGAAGGGGGAGAGCTGCTCCAGTAAATGTCACCAAAGCTCTGACAACAGGAATCATCCTCAGCTGCAGCTTAGGAAATGGCAATGCCAAGAGGGAAGTGGGGTGAACTGAGTACAGGACTTTTTGCTCTTTCATAGGATCTATTTAATACCAAATCCTAAAAAAGCAGATTTTTGTCACCTCCCCTCTACATAACTATGATATCTGCCAAATTTCAGATTGAATCAACATGTCTAAGAGGTGAAAAGAGAGCTCACACACTTACCAGAGCTTGTTGTAGGCCTCTAGACATTCAGGTTTGACATTGTGAACTGCAACAACAACAAGAGGGCCGTGAGGCAGGCAGGGACAGAGGGAAGGGGTGGTGCTGCTGAACACCCAGCCATCACTCACACTGCAGTTTGTACAGGCTGCTGGTCTCTCTTTTGGCCAGGAGGTTGGAGTGGGCATCTTTCCTGGGATCCACTTTGCGCACGAAGAGGGATTTTAACCAGCTGTCCTCGCGGGCGCTGCGGGCCGAGCAGCCCAGCCCCCTGCAGGGGACAAGGACAGCTCACTGAGCCCCTGCAACTGCCACCAGGCAGGCAAGGCAGCCACTGCTTCGTGGAAATTATAACATCACAATGTACACACACACACGCTGCTGGGACTCCCCAGCCAGCCTCTCCCAGCAAGGCAAGGGCAGCTCATCCCCACTGAGATTTATCACCTCACTAAATGCAGTTATCCACATCAGCCATGCTTATTCCCTGTCCAATGGCTGCTTCTGCTGCCTATTTATTCTCTTTTTAACCCACTGGTTTTGCCCAGGGATGGGTCTAGGCTGGTGTAAATAGTCAGCAGTGAAAAAGAGCAAAAAATGTGCAGAAGGAAAACTGCGCAGTGGAAAAGGGAAAGGAACTGCCACATGTTCCTGTGCTGCTTAAAGACAGCCCTACAAAAGGGAAAGGGAAATGTCTTTCAAGAGGAAAAATAGCATGAAAGACTAATTTGGGAAAAAAAGATGACCAAATTTGGAAAGTTTTGATAGGAAATTGAATAAAAACCCAGTAGAGTAAGAAACTGATAGCATGTAATACCAAGTAATTTCACACAAGAACTGAAATGCCCTACAGCCTGCTTGTGCAGACACCCATGAGATTTGGACTCTGTAAAATATTCCATGTGGAAGAGTCTTTCCAGGGAGTTTGGCTCCATCATAACTGTGAGGCCTTGAAATATCCATCTTGGGAAGATTTCACCTTCACTAGTGTATCACCATGTAGAACTGCCACATGTTCCTGCGCTGCTTATTGAAAGCCTTACAAAAGGGAAAAGGAAATGTCTTTCAAGAGGAAAAATAGCATGAAAGACTGATTTGGGAAAAAAAATGAGTGGTAGGAAATAACCAGCCAGGAAATATTTCAATTCCAGATTCTGGCAATCATGCAGGGACACAGAGCCAGGCTCTCTGTACAACATCCACATTTCCCTTCCCTCAAAACACAACATTTTCACTGTCTTTTCTTATCTAATCTTTATGCAGCTTCTCTAAGTACACTTTGAAAATAGTGTCACCTCCCCTTAAATCAGAGCACACAGACCAAGTGATAACTGTGGTTTTAAAGCCATGTGTTAAAGGAGTTATTCCTCTTTTCCAGATGATCAGGACAAGGAATCTGATGCATTTAACTGATCCTCTACAATGTCTGACAAGCTCAAATGTTTTTGCTTCCTTCTCTTCCTTCAATTTGCCTTTTTTTTTTTTGCCCCATAGTAGCCACAGTGAAGAACATTAATTCTGTCACAAGCTTCTCCTGAAATACTAAAATATTAAATGTGGTGTTTATACCACATATATTTACTTCTAAGCTGGAAATCTCAGCCTTTTCCTGCCTCAGATGTCAACTTTTCACCCTTAATTACTGACCTGGGGATCCAGAATACACCTGGATCTCCAGCCCAAAGCTTTCTTCAAGGAAAAAAAATAGGAAAAGAAAATCTCAATTTCCTTTGGGAAAACATCCCCCTGGACACACCTGTACTACACAAAAGCAGTTTTTTACAACAATCCACCTTTTGATCCCAGTGTCAGAAAAGAACATCATGACCTGCTTCTGCCCATGGGAGCAGGATGGAGGAGAGGGAAAGTATTCCACAGCAGAGAAACAACCACCACAGCTGAGGTGACCTTCAGCACGAAGAAATAAGGTATAAATCTTGGTGTGTTTATTGAAAATGGTGCCTTCCTTGCTCTGGGCACACACACAAACATGTGGCTGTGCTGGAAGCCAAGCAGCAATTCCTGAGGCAGGCATTTGAAGGGCATTCCATGATAAGGCTGCTGCTGGAGCTCAGAGCACAGGGGTGAACCCCAACTCAGAAATTCAAGTTTTGTTTTAAAAAGCTCCCTCAAATGAAGCCCTCACTGGCTCCAGGAGGCAGAAGTCAAACCCACTCCTGTAATACTCAGACCTGTAAAGTCTCATTTTAAACCATTCCCTCCCCTTTATTAAACAAAGTTAGCAAAGTAGTATTTAGAAAACTCATCTACAAGGATCATTGTTTGCAGCAAACTTTGAAGAGGAAAGAGAGAATGCTTTTTTTTTCCTGATGCTTTTTTGGTGAACTTCAGCAGCAGCAGGAATAAGCTGCAGCTACAGGGATAACTCTGAAAAGCAAATTTCTTTGCTATTAGGAAAATCTCATGACTTGAATATTAAACTGCACCTAAAACTGGAGGTATGGTTAATTTTCAAAACAATGACATGAGTAATACTTTACATTTATGGAAAATCTTTTCCCCAGCAGCTGTAAAGGTCCTCATGAGCACTGACTAACAAATCACAACTAAATATACACCTCCCATAGAACAAAGGTAACAGGCTGAGTTTATTAAAGCAATGTTCACTGCACCCAAACTGAGATTCCAAGGCCTGATTTTTAATCAATATCCTAAAATACCACTGTCACCCCAGCCCTGAACTCATCACTGGTTCAATTTTTTGGGCAATCTGTACCCAAAATTAGCTCTGGAAATGCAGGGACTGAATCCAGGTCTTTCAACAGCTGTGAGCATCAACTTGTCTTTGGCAGCAAGTTCTCAACCTGCAAATATTAACTGTGGGCTTTGCTTTCCTGCTGCAAAGGTTGGGCTCTGAACACAAAAGGCTAACACTGAATAGCTTGTTTAGATAAGATTAAAAATGACACTTCTTTACACTTAGGTCCTGATTCAGCACTAAATATAACCTGGGTGGGACATACCAGGTCAAGTATTTAGATTTTGTAGTAACTCAACTCTGCCTGGAAGAGTAAGAAAAACAACTTGTCTATCGTTTGACAGATTTTGATCTGTGGTCTAAATAAAGTTTATTTGAAACTAAAATAACCCCAAAACATGCACATAAAGCCTCACAACATATTCCCTGAAGAGCAGCTTGCAGGGATGCTTTTAGTCTTGCCTGTTCTGAGGCTTGAGGCAGCAGCTTTCCCTGTTTGAAAGAAAGGGAGGAAAAACTGTCCAGATCCATCCCAGCTTGGGAATTCCTGTGTTTCCATCACCCTGGGAGGTGCCCCAGGAGCTCTGTGTGTGTGCCTGCACCTCGGGCGCCCCTGCACACAGAAACGCAGATCTCTGCACCCCAAAACTTGAGGGATGTGCTTGGGTGTGCCCTGGTACCTGGGAGCAGAGCCCAGCTCCCATGGGAAGCACGGACACACCAGCCGTGACTCCCAAGGGATTGATTCTACGAGTGGCCGGGAATGGTGAAGGCAGGAAGACGTCGAGATGTGCAGCCACGCAGCCCAGCCCTGGGGAAACACAGATTTTGGGCTGTGCACCCTGTTGCTCGGAGGAGTTGGGATGAGGAGCAGCTGCACGGCCTGATCCTGGAGCATGCAGGTATTTAAATGGCGGGAACACACGTGTGCAGGGCGGCGGGACACCCCGAGAGCCGCGGCCGTGGGGTGCCCGCTTCCACGCGCGGGTGTCCATGCGGGGATGAGCTCTCGCTGCAGGGAAGGGCTCTCGGTGCTCCCTGAGCCCGGGCACCGGCGGCCGCCTCGTCCCGGCCATCCTCCCACCTAGGGGCGGACTGGGAGGAGGGAAGGAAGGGGCCGGCCTTGCGGCCCGTGACCTTGAGGGACACCCCGCCGCCTCGCACTCCCCGCCTCAGGCCCGGCCGCTGCCCCGCGAGCGGGGCGCCATTTCCAGCCTGCCAAGGGGACGCTCCGCGCGGCGGGGCGCCGGGTGGCTCGGGCGGCGCCGACTCCGCGTACAGCCTCCCCCGGCGGCCCCGTCCCGCCCGCCTCGCCCCCTCAGGGCTCACCTGAGGGTCAGCCCGGCGCCGGGCTGCAGGCGCGGCACGGCGGGCGCTCCCGCCAGGCTCCCCCGCAGCAGCACTCGCGCCGCCATCTTGCTCCCGCCGCCTCCCTCCTGGGCCGGGGGCTGCAGCCACGCCCCCTGGCGGGCAGCGCCGCCTGCGCATGCGCGGCCGTGGCGGCCCCGGGACCCCCTGAGGGCCCCTCAGCTGAGGGGGGACCCCAGGCCTCGGTTTGGGGGGGGATCAAGTGGGATTTAGAGGGACCCCGCCCCGGTTTGGGGACACCTACTCCGGTATAGGGAACCCAGCTCTAGTTTTGGGGTCCTCCAGCCTCGGTTTGGGGGGGATCAAGTCGGATTTAGGGCGGCCCAGCCCCGGTTTGGGGTCACCTACTCCGATACAGGAGACCCAGCTCTAGTTTTGGGGTCCCCCAGCGCTGGTTTGGATACACCAAGTTGGATTTAGGGGGACACAGCCCTGGTTTGGGGACACCTATTCAGATATAGGGGACCCAGCTCTAGTTCTGGGGTCCCCCAGCCTCGGTTTGGGTACGCCAAGTCGGATTCAGGGGGGCCCAGGCCTGGTTTGGGGACACCTATTCAGACATAGAGGGACCTCAATCCCAGTTTGGGGTGACTCTGTCAAATTCAGCCTGGTCTGGGGGTGAGCCCAGCCCCAGTTTGGGGAGATTTAGCTGCATTGGGGGGACCCCAGCCTGGTTTAGGGGAACCCAAACTCCAGCTTGGGGAGGGACCTACTTGGGTTTAGTGAGACCCCCAAGCCCCAGTTTTGAGAGACTCCAGCTCCAGTTTAGGGGGACCCTGGGCCCAGTTTGGGGCCCCCTGGTCAGATTTAGGGGAATCCCAGGCCTGGTTTTAGGGGCCCAGTTGGATTTAGGGGACCCTCAGCCCCGGTTTGTTGTTCTCCCAGGACATTTTTCACTTGCTGGCAGCTGAAGGGTTTTCCTCACACTCTGCTCTGCTGTACTCAGAGATATTTTGGCTGAGGAGGAGGTGTGTGCTGGCAATCAAATCCTTAAATCACTTCAAAATAAGGATAAAGTGATAATTAGGGCAATAATTAAAGGGCAGTTCTAAAAGCAACAAGCCAATAAACACAGAAAGCAGTAATGACTAATCCTTATCATTCCACATAACACCTATAATGATTCTATCTTGGCCCTATAAACTTTCCCTTCCCATTTTATGATTTTTCTATCAGCACTCTCCGAGACTAATCCAGAAGACAACAAATATGATGTGCTTTAACGTGACAAAAGTACAATCTTTGTACTTTAAAACAATTTAACCTACAATTGTCATCACTCTATAAAATAACACAGCCTGATATGTAATTTGGTTTCAGTCACATTTTGATCTGACAGCGTGGCAAGTTCTGGAGCAACCCTCCCAGAGCCTACATTGGAAAAATTATAACCTTCTGTGATGAATCAATCTTATAGAAAAAAATATGTCATTTTCACAGCTACTCAAGGGGAACCACAAGACAAGAAAATATTCACTCCCCTAATTAGATGTAGATGCAACCTATTAAGCAAACAGGAAACTTTTTCTATTTTTTTATAATTACCCAGCTGTTAGAACACTCATATCCCATATATTGAGGGTCAAGTTCTGCTTGGATATAACTTCAGTGCATTTCCTTCAGCCCAGGGCCAAATTCTACCCTGTATCCAAGTTCTTCCAATCTCTGCTTGGATGAAGTTTCACATTTTGCATTCACCTGGGCAGGAATCAGAGCTCAGGTTTTTCCTTTCCCTTGCTTTGCTCAGCCAGCTCCAGTTCCTGAGGAATTTCCATAAACCTAAACCTCTGCCACAAACAACAAGAAAAACCCTACAGCCATGGGCTTAAGGAAATTCCTCAACCTCAGAGCCCAGGCCCACAGCATTTCACACAAAGAATTTCAGTGAAGGTTTCTTGACATCCCACATGAACATTGGCATTCAAAGAGCAGCATTTTTTGCATTGAAGCACCAAAGGAACTTTAAGTTTCTCATTCCTGCTGTCCCAAATCATTTGCTGAGTTCAGTGAGGCTTTTTAGGCAGTCAGAACTGATTTTGGGCAGGAAGTTAAAGGGCAAATTATCTTTAATCTGACAACAGAAGAGAACACAACTGAAAGCTACTCAGTTGCTTAAAGTAAGATATTTTAGGTCAGAGGGTAAGATTTTAGGTCTGATACATCTTGTTTTCCTTCTGATCCTAAAGATACTTTGGAAAGGATTTCTCACAGCTCTCATATCCCACTCTCCCCTCCCACACTGCCAAATTTTGAGGCAGATGCCCTTTTAGATCCAAAGTCAGCAACAGCTGCAGGCTCTCAGCTTGCCCTATGTCCTGGAGGAGAAGACATGAGATCCCCAGAGCTGTACCAGGATAAAGTCATCTTTCATCATTAACTGCTCTGGCCTTTAGCTCCACATTAAAGCATGCAGCAAACCAGCACCTCTAGCTCTGCAAAATATGTGATTTTAATTAGCTTTTCTGATGACACTAAATCTAATCACCTTTACTTTTAATTTTTGGCTTTGTATTCTCATCAGCTCCCCTGTCCTGCTGGCAGCTCAAAGAGATCCAGCTCTCCCAAAATGAAATCCTGCCTTTGGACAGGGGACAGAGCCAACCACACCAAGCTGCCCAAAGCTCTGATTCTCACCTCTCTGCCCCTATAAAGGCAAAGAGTTGTTGTTAGTTTGGAAGTCAGAAGGCACTGTAAGAGGAAATAAGCACACAAGCATGCAGCTGGTTTTAAAATTCTACACTTCCTTTCAAAAGCTTTAATAGCATCATCTCCAGTAACCCTACAAACCACAAAAGACTGCCTGAAATACAGAACAATCAAATAATATAATGACCCTCCCACCAAAATTAAACATCACACAGTTGTAGTCTTGTCTCAGCACAGAGGGGTCATTCCAGGAGGGCAGCTGCCTTTGGGAACTGTCACTGGGGCAAAACTACAGACAACAAAATGCAGTGTGAACACTAAACTTGCATTTTTCCTCTGTATTTTCATTCAAAGCTCCAGGTGCCCATCAATCTGCAACATCTCTTTGCATAAGCAACTACATTTACTATTTATTTTGACTACAGATTTCACTGAAACATTTAACATATCACAGCAGGGCCTCAAAAATCCCTGACAGAGAGAGACAAAAGCTGGAAGCCCTCTGCTTCAAATATTTCCCCCCTACTATTTGTCTGTTGAACAAACTTTAAGTTCCTGAAGTTTCTCACTTAGATAGGTAGTATCTGCCTCGGTCAGATTTTCTGAATCTGACAGGTTTTCCAGGAATCTGGTTCCTGCACAGGGCTTTCCTGTGATGGGATCTATGACATTGCCAACCTTGAACACAATTTCAGCCAGTTCGTGTTTCACGTGTTTGCTCCTTCGCTCAGGCAGAGCTTTCAGAAGAACAATGTCTCCAACAACACACTGCTGCAGTGGGTCATGGGCAAAATAGGTTTTTCTTTTGTTAAAGAACTGTAAAAGGAACAGAAAGAATAAAATCTAAAAATAAAGAAAAAACCTTGGCATTATATTTCAAAATTATGTGATGGGTAAATATATATTTAATAATATATGATTTATATCAAATAAATAAATTTCACTAAAGTCTTAGTCATGTTTTAAAGTGAGATTCAGTCTGGATCATGAAGAGAAATGCAACTGTGCACTCTACAGGTTCCCCACAGAAAGCACAGCACTGCCCTTCCCCATCTCTTGTCAGGATAGTGCTGCCAACTGAGCCTGGAGGAAAGGAGGTGGGGAAGAAAAAGCTCTGAAATCTGCATTTTGAAGTTTATGTGAGAGTTTTCTTGCTGAAATAATTTTTTTTTCCACATAAAAAGGTCTTTTTCCTTATTGGAACAGCAGGATTCAGAATCCTTTAAGAAATAAATTAGATTAGGTTAAGAAATAAATAAAGGTTTTTCTACTGGATAAAATATTGAAATGGACTCCATGAGACCCATTTTCCAATCCTGACTCTATCCTTAACCTCCTGGTCACCAAAAGCAACTTATTCTTCCTCCACGTACCACTGTTTCCCTATTTAAAATAGAGAAAATACAAATTTTAACCTTCCTGTTTGAAGTGCATTGACAAGGGATAAATCCAAGATCACAGTAATGTTACAATTATGAATACAGAAAAAACAGCTGTAAAATTTATTGCACAAGTGACTAATAAACTTTCAAATCTCCAAAGCATGGTCCGCATCGACATGAAAAATTAAATCTAAGTGTGAAACAACAAAAGCTTACCTTCCCAAAAAGATCAAATGAAGTGCATTTACAAGGCAGTTCAAAGAAATACATTTAGCAGGTAATTTGTAAGTCCTCACCACTCACTGCTTTTCATCTTGTGCAATCATCCCCACACATTAAGGAGTTTGATTTGTAAAGAGTCATCAAACTCTTAAGAGTTGAATCAGCAGAACATTTCTCCACAAAATACAAAAACCCAGCAGGCAAGGGAAGCTGTTCACTGGTGTTACCTTTAGCAAGTAGGGATCCAGCACGAGCCTGGTCACTCTCACTTTGGCAGTTTTCTGCATTTTGGTCCCAATGACTTTCCCCACTATCCATTTTGCATGGACAGCTCCACGTGGGACAGACATTGTTCAGTTATGGGCATGCAGTGCCTGGCAGCAAGAAAAGCAGATGTGTTATTGTAACAAAGTAAAAAACATAATCGCCTTCTGATCAATACCAAAATTTCCCTCATTTTAGACTAACAGCTTCATTAGGTCGTTTTGCTGGAAGAACAGTTCAAAACTTCGTTTATTGCACTAGCTCAGCCTTTTTGACAATACAGAAGAGGTGTCACTATGTCACTGCTATCGGTAAAAGTTCCTTCAGGACAGCAGTAAAACTGGACAGAACAGCACGAGGATGAGACCTTACCCCACAAAACTCCTTTGAATCACCCCAACTGCCACAAATACAATAGAGAAAAGTGGAGCTGTGGAAATTATTCATTTAACTCACACTCCAGCAGCTGTTTTGGCTGGAAACCTGTTCATCAGAGCAGAGTGCACCCAAACAAGGGAGCAGCCTACAGCTTTTGTTCAGTTATTTGCTTTTGTGCCTCATCACCAGCTGAGCTGATGAAACCTAACGAAGGTAATGAGCTTCTCAAGCCATAAATGACACATCAAAGAGCTGTCTGATCCATACTATGTGCACTTGCTTTTGAGTTCTTTCCTGCAAGTGAGTTATATTCCATTACCTTATTTGGTTTAATTAGAGAGAGCTTTCTGTACCACTCTTGCAAGAGTCAGGGGAAAAACCAACAGAAGACTTGAATGAGTAATAAAACTGATGGATATTATTGACCATTTTCTCTCCCACTCAGATACGTTGTTAAACACAACAATTCACAACTATGAACTCTCCATGCCCCCCAATTTGTCAGACACTTGCTTTGATGTCGCCAACACATCAAAAGAAGGGTTTAAGGATACAGGGACACAGCCATGGGATGAAAAGCTCCAGCAAATACTCGGGGGCTGCTTTTCCCACGGCTGACTCAGCTGTGGGCGCTCAGGGCTGGGAGGAACCAGTGTGGGGGGCCCTCCTGTACCCCAGGGCTAAACACCCCACGCACACAGGTGTGTACAGCACAGGCAGCACCCACCGAGCACCGGCAGACAGCGATAAAAGAAGAAACTGAAGCAGAGAGGGAGCCCTCAGCCCCCCCCACCAGGCCCTGCCCCGGAGCCTCCGTGCCAGCAGGGCCGCGCAGGCAGCGGGGCTCAGCCGGGCGGGTCATGCAGCACCCAGGGCGGAGCCACGGCACGGGGGAACCCCCACAGGCGAGTCCCAGCCCCGGGGAGCCCCGGTCCCTCTCACCGCCGCTGCCGCCGCCGCGCCTCGGGGGCCTTAAAGGGACGGGCCCGGAACGGGCGGCGCCGAGCACGGAAGCGCCGCGCGGCGGGAAGGGGCGGGGCCAGAGGGGGCGGGGNGGTCACTTTGTTCAGCTTGGAGAAGATGAGACTGAGGTTAGACCTCATTGTGTGCTTCAATATTCTCGTGAGGGGAAGAGGTGGGGTAGGTACCGATCCCTTCTGTCTCATGTGTGATAAAGCTCGAGGAAATGGCTGGAGCTGAGTCAAGGGAGGTTTATGTTGGATATCAGGGAAGGTTTTTTTACCCAGAGCGTGGTGGAGCACTGTAACAGGCTCCTTGGTGCAGTGGTTATGGCACCAAGCCTGACAGAGCTCAAGAACTCACATACGTGGTGGGATTCCTGGCACGTTCTGTGCACTGTCAGGAGCTGGACTCGATGTTCCTGATGGGTCCCTTCTAACTCAGGATATTCTGTGATTCTTTGTCAAGTCCAGCTGTGTGTCCAGCACTGCCACTATAACCCCAAACCACATCGCCCAGCACCCAGACTTTTCCAGGGATGGTAACCCCGCCACCTCCATGGGCAACCTATTCCCATGCCTGACCACCCAAACTGTGAAAACATTTTTTCTAATATCTAATCTNAGAAGGGGCGGGGCTTCCCGGGGTATTTAAAGGCGCAGGCAGCGGCCGCCTCCTCAGAGGTGGTGAGGGAGAAACGAGTGTGGGTGGTTGGGGGAGGGGGTGGTTGAAGTTGGAGGAGATCCCTAGGAGCTCTTTAAAGATCCTTTAAGGGTGGTGGAGGGGAAGCCTTAAGAGGAATGGTTGAGGTCACTTTGTTCAGCTTGGAGAAGATGAGACTGAGGTTAGACCTCATTGTGTGCTTCAATATTCTCGTGAGGGGAAGAGGTGGGGTAGGTACCGATCCCTTCTGTCTCATGTGTGATAAAGCTCGAGGAAATGGCTGGAGCTGAGTCAAGGGAGGTTTATGTTGGATATCAGGGAAGGTTTTTTTACCCAGAGCGTGGTGGAGCACTGTAACAGGCTCCTTGGTGCAGTGGTTATGGCACCAAGCCTGACAGAGCTCAAGAACTCACATACGTGGTGGGATTCCTGGCACGTTCTGTGCACTGTCAGGAGCTGGACTCGATGTTCCTGATGGGTCCCTTCTAACTCAGGATATTCTGTGATTCTTTGTCAAGTCCAGCTGTGTGTCCAGCACTGCCACTATAACCCCAAACCACATCGCCCAGCACCCAGACTTTTCCAGGGATGGTAACCCCGCCACCTCCATGGGCAACCTATTCCCATGCCTGACCACCCAAACTGTGAAAACATTTTTTCTAATATCTAATCTTAATCTCCCTTCACAGTTTAAGGCTGTTTTTTCTTGTCTTCTCACTGCAAGCACAGTAGAAGAGGGTGACTCTACCTCACCACAACCTCCTCTCAGGTTTAGGAGTGATGAGGTTCCTACCTGAGCCTCCTCTTCCAAACAAATATGGGCTGTGGGTGCTGAGGGACCCCTTTACATGGAATTTTGGGGATGGAGCTGACTCTCAGTGCGGCCTCTTGGAGCTTTCTGCACATCAACAAGTGCTGTGCTCTTCCCCCTGCTGATAAGTGATGGACGTGAGACAAATCTTGAAGGTTTTCCATATAAATTCAGAATAATCATAGTAGATATGGAGTGAGAGCTGGCCTGTCCTTGTTATCCATAACCTGGCAGATATTCAGTTCCTATAAATCTGTGTATAAAATGGAAAGTTAGCAAAAAAACCCCAACCCACTTAGAAACTGAATAATGGCAAAATTATTGGACTTTGAGGCAAGGTGCTCCTGGTCTTTCCCTGTGACTTCAGGCTGAGGCCATCCCCTTTTTTATTTAAATGTCCTCACTTAGCACTTACAAAATGCTGGTATTTTGGGTGCTGCCCAGTTTTGAGCCGTGTTCTCATTTTTGGTGTGGGTGTCCCATCGTCTGTCACCGCAGGAAGAGGACAGGTAGGGAATCCCATTTAATTAACAGCGCAGCTCCGGGCACTTTTCCTTCTTAAGGTGGCTGATATGAGGAGGACAGGAGGCACTGCTGAAATAGTTTGATCAGATACCATCCAAGGAGTTATTCGGAAGCTCATTACCAATTTTTACAGATATCCAAGCCAAAACTCGTGGGTTTCTCTTGTTTTCGTGCCTGGCTACTTGAATTACAGAGCAGGGGACTTGGGAGGAGGCGTGGTGCGGGCAGGAAATGGTTAAGAGCCGTTCCCATCACCTGGAAAAGCAATCCTTTGATTTTTCAGAGGGCGCTAACATGCTGCAGTTCATGGAAACAAAGGGAAGGGGATCAAGTAGAAAAGTTGTTCTTGGATTTTATTCTCAGTGGCAGAACTTGTGAGGGCTGGATATTGATGTCTGCGGGGAAAATACGGAGTTTTTTGGATTAAATGGGATTCCCCCCCCCCCTTCTTATCGTCATTTAAAAAAGGATCTGTGAGGTAAGTCTTGATTCTAGCTGGTGACTTTAGATACCCTCTTTTTAGAGTGAGGGGTAAAAAAAACCCCAACCCTTTATCTTGCTGACCCATTTTAAAACAGTGAATTCTTTGCTTAAATTGTTCCTCGGGCAGGGAGCACAGGCAGGAGCTTGAGTCAACAACTGCACAGAGCCCACGACGCTCGCCTGTGTTGTCTGCATTTAAATCGCTTGCATTAATTCCTGAGCTGGAGTATGGAAATTCAGGAGCTGGGAGAAACATAATGAGTCAGGGGAATTTGCCACTCGGAGTTGCAGTAAATATTTCAGCGCTGCCACTCTTTCAAACCCTAGTAGTGGCTATGCTAATGTGCTTTTGCAGGGGGATGCTTCAAGCATCTTCTGCTGGTGGCTCTTCAAGTAATTCCCAAGACTTGTCTCTGGAATGCTCATTGCTGTCCCAAAGGTTTTGTGTTTCCAGCTCCTGTAAGGACGATGCTGATCCTTTAAAGTTGGATTTATTTTGGGGCTGTAACAGAGGGGTCTCGATTGCCATTAATTCTTTGCCTGTCTGCACCTGAGTTCTCACCTTAGCAAGTGCTACTGGGGTTTGTGTGCGTGTGAAAAAAAGTTGATTTGTCACCCCAGTGTGGCTGCCCCGAGTGTGCTGGATGGTGACAGCTGTCACTGAGAGCAGTGCCACGGGCAGGGAAGTTTTTATACCCCGTGGGGAACCCTGCAAAACCCCATCCATTCACCTCGGAACTGCTAAATTGAGCGCAAATTTCACTCCCACCCTTGGGCAGCTCGAGCTTTTTGTCTACAAAGTGCCGAATTCTGGGTTTATCGAGCTTTGTGAGCGTGTGGTGCTGCTGGTTTCACTTTTCCCTCTCCGGCTGTGCGTGGGTAAATGGGATCTGCTGTGTGGGTTGCTCCCCACGTGGATCAAAGTGCAGAGCTGTGACACAGATCAGCATCGCTGCTGCAACACTCACCTGGCCAGTTCTCCCTGCTCTTCCCACTGCCCCCCCAGGCTTTGCTCCTGCTTCCTCACTGCCCAGGAGGGAGAGCACAAATCCAGAGCTGCTGGATGTCCCTCCTTTCATCGCGGGCACGAACAGAGACTTGGGGCTCTTTTGTTCCTTCCCATCTTGTTCCCCTCGCCACAGCAAGCTTTTATCATCTCCCTGTGCTTGTTCCCGCTCCTGAACTCTCTGTTCCCAGGTTCTGGCCGGGCAGGAATTTTTATCTTTTATCACCCTGCCCTATTTTGCATTCATGCTCTGATCCATCGCATTTTGCTCCTTCTGGATCCCTGTGGCACCTGCAGGAATAAATCACTGGAGCTGGGTGTCAGGAGCCTTGGAGCACTTCATTCCCTCTTGTCAGAAGGGATTGCTTTTGCATTTACACAAAAAATTGCAAACCCAGATTGTCTGTTTTTCAGCAAGATTTCTCTTATTTTAAAAAGTTATTTTTCTAAAATCCTGTCTGCTAAGTGCTCTAGCTTCTGTTGTCAGGATCTGACATTCATTTCAGCTATTCAGTGTGAAAACCCTTTCCAATTTCTTTACCAGTGCTATTGATTAAAATGCAGTTTACGTTTCTGGGGAAAATTTGATATTCAAAAATGTCTTTTTGCTGTGAGTCAGAATGTACTTTTCTGTGGAATAAAAATTCTGGAAAGAACAAAAAAAAAATGCTATTGGAAATGTTGAACAAATTATATTGTCGTTTCAACCTGGTTATATAAGAAAAAAGAAATAACTTCAAAGTACAAATGAAAAGCTCTGGTATTTTTCTCATATTTTGAGAAAATTAGTACATTTTTCTCCAGCTGCTCAATTTTATCTGTTCAGAATTTTCCATATGAAACTCTGAGAATGTTCTGTACTGGCCCTAACTCCAAGTTCCTGTTTAACTCAGCTGGCTGTTTCAGGTTACATATTAAAAATGAATTATGAAGCTTTTTCCTCCTTAGTTTTTGCTATTGATGTTTCTTCTAGAAACTAATAAAACTATTTCCAGTTTTGTGTAGAAGTCTGCAGTTCTCAGGCTATAAATGCTGTGTCCAATGGTACAGTTATTTACAGTTTTGAAGGAAACTGATGGAAAAGAGCTTTGGAATGCAACAGGTTAAAGTTTAATTTTGCAGATTAGAGATCAAAAAATGTCTGTGGTAATTTACTGCTGGTTTGGATGCCCTCACATGATGAGGCAATATTGCTGTGGTAATTTTGAGGGTTTTCAACATTCCCTTTTT